>JAYESA010000007.1:148555505-149000505 GCA_036927795.1 Iris macrosiphon | reverse complement strand
TGTTTTTTAAAAACTGTAGAAAATAATATCTTTCAAAGAATATTTATTTGTTTCAAGGCTTGTATGGATGGTTTCTTAAGTGGTTGTTTACCTGTTATTAGTATTGATGCTACTTTTCTTATATCTAGATTTCAAGGTAATTTATTTGTTGCTTGTGCTCATGATCCAAACTATCAACTATATCCTATTGCTTATTGTGTTGCTGAGAATGAAAATACTGAATCATGGACATAGTTTTTAAACTATTTGAAAATATCTTTCGAAACTTATTTTGAACGGTGGGATAGTATTTCATTTATATCTGATAAACAGAAAGGATTAATTCGTAGAATGCGAACAGTTTTTCCAAACTCTTTCCACTTTTTTTGTATTCAATATTTTAAACAAAATTAAAAAAATATGTGTCCTCATACATCGACATATCTACAATGGTTAGACAAACTTGTTCGATCTTATAATGAGGTTGATGCCAATGGTTGGTTGGAAAGAATAAAATCTGCAGCTGTAAATGTTTTTTATTGGATTGTAAGGTCAAGCGATGGAAATCGTAATTTTTCTCACTGGATAACAGCTTATGCACCGTGCCCACGATTAGATATTAACACTTCGAACATTGCTGAATGTTTTAATAATTGGATTAAAAGTTTGCGTGACAAACCTATATCAACATTGCTTGATGGTATTAGAGCAAAAATAATAACACTTCACGACAAGCATCGAACAAATGCTGAAAAGATGGAAACAGAGTTTTGTCCAAGGATGATGAACACTATAGCACGTATTAGACGAGAGTCACACCATTTTCAGTTATTGCATTTTAATAATAATAAATTTAAAATATGGGATCATGAAACAATTAGATGTTATGTGGTTGAACTAGACCGTAAATGTTGTACATGTGGTTGGTGGCAACATACTCTATTACCATATGAACATGCTTGCTTTACATGTCATTCTTCTAACGTACCAGTTGAAAATTTTTATCCTGTTGAATTTTTTGTTGCAACACTTAGAGCTATATACATGCCATGTATGGAACCGATTCCAGTCCCCTATACTCCTCAAAGTGAACCTATAAGAGGTCAAATTGGAGTACCACTTCTTGGGCGTAGAGCTGGCAGACCGAAGAAGAATCGTATAATAACAAGAGAACCGTCGACAAGAGATCTTCGTTGCAGTAATTGTGGCAGGCTGGGGACACAACAAAAGGAGTTGTAGAAACCAACCGAGGCAGTGAATATCATTATTGTATCTTTTTTGAGTAATTATGATTTTGAATTAACGTTGTTATAATGTTGTAATTAAAGTTATTGAACTTTCGAATAAAATAAACATCATATTACTGAAATTGTAAGACCAACAAAATATTGTCATACATTTATTTATGGAGACCAACAAAATTACTAGCCCCCTCTGTCATCTCTTCTATAATCTCTACGATCAACTCGCCTAAGACCTAGCCTATCTCTCCTTTCCTCTGTACCCTCCGGTGGTGGCAAATATAAATGGGAGTCTGGATCAAGGCTGGCTGAGCCAAACAATAAAGTGCCAGTCTCCTGCATGTAATAATTCCAATCCCATTGTTGAGAAGCACCCTGTGGCGTGGCATCGTTGCTCTGGGATGTGGTCTCGTAACTCTGGGATGTGTCACTGTCATGCTGTGGCCTACCTTCGTAAGGTTGTGACATGCCAACATAAGATTGTGACATGCCAGCGTAAGGCTGGAAATATCCCTCGTAATGTTATTGCATGCCAACATAAGGTTGTGACATGCCAGCGTAAGACTGCGAAGTGCCCTTATAAGCTTGGGATATTCCCTCACCAACCTGTAAAATTGTGCCTCTGTATTTCTTGAACTAGCTCCTCGTTCACGTGTCCTACGAGGACGTGCCTGCCTCTGTCTCACGAAGCCTATCGGATGGCTGTCTGGTATATCGAGTGGAGTGAAACGGGGACTCAGTGGTGCGCGCATATATTGTACAATCGTCCCTAAAATTCCTTCTGGATCTCTTTCGGGGTCCTCAGCTATATCAGCCAGTGTCTCCGCCTGAATATTTAAATCCACACTCAATCAATATAAAGTAACATATATAAAGATGATAGTTTATGCAAATAAGAACACATACCACTAGAGCATCGCGTGCCCTCTTATCACGCAAGCTCAGATCATCTAAAGCTCGTGGCTGGAACCGAGCTTCTTCAAATTTTTTTGATTTACATCATATTTTGCACTAGCGGGCATCCATACCAACGTAGAAAATCAGCAGTACCCTCCACTGTAAAATGTTAACACAAAAGGATATTTAAGATCTAATACCGTATAATTTATTTGAAATATTCCTTAACTTACAATCTGCCACCGATGTTATCAATTCAGACATGTGTTCTACGCCAAGCGTGATAAATCTGGAATACCAACCAATCATATATGTACGAATCCGCTCTTCCATATTTGATTTTGTACTGGTAGAAGCCAAAGGCTCTAGGGGTATCATCTGTTTCAGTCCGAACCGTCGCATAATACGATCCGCTGGATGAAACATGATAGATCCGTTGTACATGATATAATACCTATGGAGATTGCGGGCACGTTGACCTTCTCTCACTTCTTGTGCCACACTTAGAGGTTGCCAAACAACCCATTTGACATTCAAAAAGTAATAAATGGTAGCCACAACAATATATTTTAAAATTTTAATTTAATAATTATATACTAACCTCATAGGTGGTTAATGTGTCAAATCGATGCCGGTAAAGAGATACAACTTTGGTCATACAATGCACATAATCTGTATTTCCAGTAATCCAGCGAATGCCTGCTGGCCATACTGTTTGTTCAGCGCTATATATACTAACTGGTCTACCAATCTCGAAGTGATCGTAACACCAGAACTACAAAGAAGAACAAAAATAAGATCCAAATAAATATAACATATATTATTCATTTTTATTCATACCTGTATAAGTGTTAGACATCCACTTATATTTTTGGCTGTTCTACCCTGTGATACCTTACTCACAAAAGATGTCATAGAGCGGTATAAATTTACTAACACTGCTTCACTCCATGCGTGTTTTGTGTAGGAATGGATATCCGCCAAAAATGGAAGCAGTCGCACGTTGACCATATTTTCCGTAGCGTCGGGGAATAAAAAAGCACCGCATAGACAAAACAAGTAAGCTCTAGTGCAACATATCACCTGAAAATATAATTGAATATTCATACCATTTATATTAAATAAATATTAACAATAATTAATACATGTAAATAATTACCCGCGAATTATCGACATGAATTATTGTAGAGCCGATATGATCAACATGCATGAAAGTAGACCGGAGCCAAGTGAGTTTGACAGTGCTGGTTTGTCCCATGTTAGAGGGGGGCTCCATACCGAGGTATTCTCTAATGAGATATTTTGCTTCCAATTTTTCGTCGAAATATATAGGATTATCCTCGATAGGTAATCCTAGAATCTGTGCCACATCCGCTAATGTGATCATCATCTCCCCAAAGGGTAACTAAAATGTGTTGCGTGTTGACCACCATCGCTCAACGATACTTAATATCAGGTCTCTATCGTGACGCTTCATTCGTATAGCGTCAACAAAGTAAAAACCAAAAGCCTCCACCAAGATCTTTTGGTCTTCAGTCAACTCCCACGATGACCGCCACTCACCATGCTCTCATAATTTTACATCTGGATAATCATAACGCTAATATATATATATATATATATATATATATATATATATATATATATATATATCGTTAGTACAATATAATACGCTTAACAACAATAATATTAATTATCTAAAAATTATATTACCGATCATGCAAAAATCAGACTAGAAATGTGAGACTCTCGTTCACGTTAAATGGCCGGAGTTGTAGGTCCACCGGGCATGCGTCCGTCATTTTGAGAAGCCATCTGTATTTTGAGTGCTCTAACTAGAGAAACTATCAGAAATTTTTTCTTTCTTCTCCTTCTGTGAACGAATTTATCATTCTTATAGGCTTTCCAATGCATTATAAGACAAAATTGTGCACGGATTAGAGTGAAGGAGAATCACGGGTGGGATCAGGATAAGAGAGAGGGAGAGAAGAGGGAGAGAAGGAGAGTCACGGGTGGGAATAGGACAAGAAAGAGGGAGAGAAGAGAGTCACGGGTGAGAAGGACAAGAGAGAGAGAAGGAGAGTCACGGGTGGGAGTGGGAACATGACAAGAGAGAGAGGGGGGGAGAAGAGAGGAGAGAACGTGGCAAGAGAGAGGGAGAGAAGAGAGAAGAGAACAGGAGAAGAGAGAGGGAGATAAGAGAGGGGAGGAGAGGAGAGGAGAGGAGGGATGAGATGAGCGGGAACGGGGAACAGAGAGGAGAAGAGAGGAGATGAGAGAGAGAGAGAGAGAGAAAGAGAGAGAGAGAGAGAGGAGAGGAGAAGAGAGGAGAGAGAGAGAGAGAGAGAGAGAGAGAGAGAGAGAGAGAGAGAGAGATGATAGGAGAGAGGGAGGAGCGGGAACAGAAAACAGAGGAGAAGAGAGGAGAGGGGAGAGAGGAGAAGAGAGGAGAGAGAGAGGAGAAGAGAGGAGAGTAGAGGAGAGGAGAGGAGAGGAGAGGAGAGAGAGAGATAGAGAGAGAGAGAGAGGAGAGGAGAGAGGAAGGAGTGGACGGCCGGTGGAAGAAAGAGTGTGAGTGAGGGAGAGGAGAGAGGTACCGCGAAAAAAAATAAAAAAATAAAAAAATAAAAAAAATAAAAAAAGGGAAAACGCCACTAGGAACCCTTCCTAGGGACGTTTTCCCTTTTTTTATATTTTTGCTGTACCTCCTCTCTCCTCTCCCTCACTCACACTCTCTCATCTCTCACTCACACTCTGTTCTCCTCTCCTCTCCCCTCCCCTCCCCTCCCCTCCCCTCTCCTCTCCTCTCCTCTCCTCTCCTCTCTCTCTCTCTCTCTCTCTCTCTCTCTCTCCTCTCCTCTCATTTTCTCTGCCTGAGAGTGTGAGTGTGAGTGAGAGAAAGAGGAGAGAGGAGAGATTAAAATAAATAATAAAAATAGAAAATGCCCCTAGGAAGGACGTTTTACCTATATATAATTTTTTTTTAAATTTGCTCCGTTAACTCCGTTAACGGAAAAATATAAAACGCCCTTACAAAGGACGTTTTGATGCTTTGAATGTAAAATTTTAAAATATAATACTCTTCTCGAAAATATAGCAAATTATTTTGCTATCAACGAAATTTTTTGTTTTGAGAATTATGTTCTCTCTTTGTTATCATGAGAAAATAAATTACACCATCTTCTTCCTCCAACCTTTTCAACTTTATATAATCCATCCCTATTTCATTCCTCCCCACCCACACCAACCCTTTGCCATCCATCACTGACCCAACTCTCCTTGTGATCATTGGTGGAGTAGATGTAGTCTTTTCTTATCATAATGGTTGAATCCTAAAATAATAAAACCTCTCACAAATTCTTCATTTGGCTCCATGTATATACAATCAAGAGTTTATAATGATAGGGAATGATTGATTCCAATAACAATGAAACCTCTTCCAAAGTTATGATCTGGTTTAATTTATTGCAATATCTAAGAACGGTTGAATCCGCAAAACAATAAAATATCTCCAAAATTTTGATCAAATTCCAAGTATATGTGATTTTTAGGTACAATTGAATATTAAAAAAAAATTAGAAGTTGTCTAAAGTCTCGATCTGATTCCATATATATGTAGTCTCATCCACCACATAGATTATAATTTTCGGCGCTTGTCGAATTTAGGAATCAAGTCATCATAGTCCTTGAGTACTAATAATAAATTATCTCCAAATGGTAATTAAACTGGGATAATGAAGACACCGCATAAGAGGACGATGATAACTTGTGGTGGTGGTGGGAGTCTGTAAAACCCCTAATTTTGAAAACCATATTTTATTATTTAATTATTTAAATTATTAGTAATATAAGCTAAAAAGAGGAGATAATTTTATTTAATCTTCTGTGTATAAATATATATATATATATATAGATTTTTATTAATAAGAATAGAATAATAGAATTTCCTATTGGATTAACCCGCAACCCGTTAAACCCACTTCCGCGCATAAAATGAGGAAGTAGAAACATCAGCTCACCCTGCGTAAAATCCTTTCCTTTCACTTCGCGTAAAACCACCTCGCGTAAACCACAGCAGCAGTAGTATAAAACCACCGCCTATTTTACACCGCGTAAACTTTTCTTTCATTACGCGTAAACCAACCCGCCTAAATTACTTTCTACTTTGCGTAAAAGCAATCCCCTGCGTAATATTCTTCACCCCTTAAGATTCCTTTCACCACACGTAAAACCACACCCTTGAGAAAATATCAGCAACTGAAGCAAAACTCAACTTTGTTTTACTTTCCTAACCTACACGTGTAAGTGTCTCATTCCACCACTCATTAAAAATCTCCTCAGCCGCACACTTAAACCAATAAAAGAAAAACAATAGTGGCAATAGTTTCTTAACCATTAAGTAAAATCCACCGCCTCTTATTCTCTATATATAACCATGCGGTACACCCCAAAACCCAAAACTTTCACTTCTTCAAGCTTAAACACTGTTGTGGACAATTGCACTATACAGGACTTTTTACTCGGCAAGTATACCTTGCCACAGTACAATTATTTATATTTCATATGAAGCATGTTTCTGTTTTAATTATGTAATTGCATTGGACCTTGTTTATGAGACCACCCCAGTATTATGGAACATTTTTGGTTCATTGGCCGTGACACAGTTGCTACACGAGTTGTGAGTCTCATATAGCTTTCGGCCTACGTATTGGGTTGGCCGCCCGTACGTAAGAGCCGTGCGTTAGGGATGACTGCTGATAGAAACTTGGTATGCTAGTAGACCTGGCAGTTATCTAGAGGTATTATTCATGTTGTGGATACAACATGCTTAGATCATTGGGTGGGGAGGACGACTAGTAGGCGTATGGAACACCCACTTCCACGATGCTGATTTTATGTTCTTGATATTACAGTGTGCCCTTGTTCTGGGGGGCATATGTGGCATATACTAGCCAGTTGTCACGATTGGTGAATTACGTCAGCATATGTCTAGCCTACACTTTCCCATATACTCCAAGGTTGTCCTCAAGTTGCATTTCACTTAGATGGTTAGGCGGCCCATTGGATGTTTATATTTTAGTACTTTATTGGCATGTTTATATATATCTTGTTACGTCCCTCTGAGGACCTGGTCCCTTTCCAGATATGGACGAGCTGGAGTATCCACAGGAATACGGACCTGGACCTGACTCTACCTACCTGACTGAGGAGGTCTTACCCTCAGAGTACCTGTGATCTACTACCACTGTTTAGAGATTTTGTTGCTACTGCAGTATAGTCGTCCTGTAGTGGATTTGTTTCCACCCGACTATTAGACTTAATACTCATTTTGGATATCCAGCTATTATTCAGCTCTGTGTTTGTGCTGTGGATGAGATAGAGATTCTGTGTGAGTTGTTGTGACAGTATATTACCACTTGTGGATTTGATAATCATATTACAGCGTACGTATATATATGGTTTCCATATATTGGAGTTCGTATACATACGGCTGGGCGTGTTACATATTCCTAGTCCTACGTATGTTGGGACTGGGGCGTAACATATTTTTTAGTGGTGGCCCATGCAGGTCCTGAATATATTGTCTTGGTTACGTAACTGTACCAAACAAGCCTGTGTATAGGAATAGAGTATAAGGATCTCATCTACACTTGACTAAAACCTCATTCTTTCTTAATTTTTACGCCACAAACCCTTTACTTTTATTGGCGTAAGAGCCAAATGACTATCTTGTTGGCGTAAAAGCCAAACTATGTAGAAGATTGCCTACTTTACGCTGCAGTTATAACAACTGCTAAATACGTTCCAATAGTGTTCCTAAAATCCAGCGTATAAGACAACAAGTAAGCCACATAGGTAAATATCCAGCGTAAATAGCTTGATCAGGCGTAAATGTAAGGATGGAGAAGTGAGCATATTACCACTGTCCTAGTTTTAGTTTTCCCTGTTGAAACCAGTCAAAACCAAATCTCGTGCATTAAATGCAGAGATATACCTCGAGCCCTGTGCAGAAATAGCTTTTGACTTAGCATCTGATTTTGTTTTATCTTGAGCGTAAAACTCATTCTGACTGAATAGAATGCGTAAACATGACTTGGATTAATTATGTCACTAAACGACGACCTGGGTCTCTATGCAAATCATCATCACAACCATCCTCTCGATCATCGTGCAGTACTTTTGTCAGATATCAGGAATCACTGATTTGACTGACAAATTCATCCGAGGAAATACAAAAAGTCCTCGAAAATAACTTTTACGCTGCAAACGAATACTAGACCTTACGCACAAGCTTTACTCAGAAAGTATAGCAAGACTTTACAGACATATTTTTACGCCGCATATCTTTTATGCAACCGATCTTTTACGCGTAGACCTTACACATAGAAACTTTTACGCAGACTTTTTTCCAGACAGTTCTGAAACCCTATTTTACGCAAACAATTTTGAAGCTCTATTTTTTGTTGACTTCATTGAATCTCTGCTTTACGCAGGCAACTCTAAAATCCTACCTTATGCTTCTCTGCTTTATGCAGATATTTTTGAACCCATATTTTACGCCAACCAATTTTTATATCTCTATTTGATTCCTGTACTCCTTCTGAACATTGTGTACATCACCTGCAGAGAGATGGATATGCAGAAGGGATGTACTGTCCTCGATGGTGACACAACTTCTGGAGTCAATGGTCAGACTCAAGGAGGGACTTTACCAAATCCTAGACTTACAGGACCAGATGGACAGATTCACAATCCAGTTTTATCTGACTTTCCTGTTCTATCAAATAAGAACCTCCCAGCCTCATCAACACCGCAGGATGGTCAGACTCAACTGTTACAATTCTTCCAGATGATGATGAAGGAACAGCAATAACAGGCCGCCACACTAGCTGCAGAACAGAGACAGCAAGCAGCAGAACATAGACAAGAGTTCCTAGCAACACTTGAAAGGATGGCTGCAAGGACTACTGTACCAGCTCAAGCACTAACTCCAGAACATCGAGCTAGAGTTGGATCAGTAAAGGACTTTATACAGATGGGTCTGAGGTCGTACAAAGGCATCGAGAGCCCAGATGGAACTACCAACTGGATCACCCATACTCAAAAGTTATTGGAGGCATCGCAGCTGTAATGCCCCGTTCCTCCTATTCGGGGAGCGCGGCCAAGAAATACTTACAACCGTCCGAACGGGACAGATTGAATCAAGATCCTTTCCTCGTTATGGATTGGTTTCTTCGGAATCAGGTCCCATATTCAACGGATCATGCCTCAAGGAAAGACTCGACGGCAGAGCCAAGAGGGGCTTTTCCGTTGCGTTGGTTTTCTTGCCCGTTTTCATGCTGCTTGGTTGCTTTCTTGTTGGTTTTATGACTTGCGTTTTCTTGAACAGTTTCAATGGATTTTATTGTTTTTGTTCTTAGGATTTCGCATTCCTTATCGAACTTTGGAGACCGAAGCAGGGGATATTGATCGTCTGTTGGTGCGTGCAGGTGATCGGGTAGACGACGCTCGTGCGGAGTCTTAAAGCTCTTCCTTTTTCTCTCCTACTTCACTAACTTGTGAGTGGCTTTATTTTGATTAGCTCCCTTCTTCCAAGTCTGCATTCTAAATAGATTGACTCATTGTTCATCCCGATCAAACGATACTAAAACACATATGACTGTCAAAATGAAAAAGAAGTAGGCTTGAAATACTAATAATGCTTGTCATATGGAATTGCTCTGAAGGATCACACTGTAACGTGCATGCCGGTCATATACATAACCATTTTTATTGTGTCAGTTGTAGTTAGATTTATTTATCTATAACTGTTCATGGTATGGTGCTAAATGGGAAGGAAAATATGAACTTCACACAAGTAGCCTAGACTATGGAAAACACACTATGTTTACTTGTTTGAATGCTTGAATATGTGTTCATATGATAACTTAGTTGGTTGTGGAATATTGGTCTTGGACAACTTGTATACAAGGGATATCGTTCTACGAACGGTCGTCGGGGCACTGGGACCGCTTCGCCCCGGGTAGAATAATTTGCTAGTGTAGTCCTAGCATTGGATGGGTCCGTGCGTCCGCTAAGGGCTAGCTACCCGAGGCGGAATGGCAGCCGACCCATCCCAAGTCCAATCAAGTGATTGTTATGTATATTTAAACTGTGCAGACTAACTATGTCTTTGTGGCAGGGAAGGTCATGGTAAGTTTTGTACAGGTGGCTCAGACGGTACAGGTAAAGTCACCGAGCGGTGGCACATTTGGTTATGTTATTTTACTCTATCTTATGTGAGAATTGAACTAAGGCAAGATAGATAAATCACATGATAATAAATGTTGCATGCTTATATGAACTCGTTGTAGATTTTGGTTAAGTTGGGTTAGCTCGCCCTCACCGGTACTTTTCGAAGTGCTGACCCTCGTTGCAGCAGGTTCCCCGAGCCAAGGCGACGCGGCGAGGAGCTGAAGTTTTCTCCAACCTCTTCCTGAATCAAGACGCATTCTTGTCGTGACTTTTGGTAGCTCCTGTACATAAGAAGCAAGGAGCTCGTTCTTACTTTTGGAAGCCACAAGGCGATGGTGCTGACTCGCACCCAAGGTGTTTTGGTGTTTTGAATTTAAGTAAGGGATGTAATGTATGGATCCACTATCTCGTTTTGTATCCAAGTTGTAAGCCCGTGTGGCAATCTTCTAGTTTTGGGTCAAGAGTCTGTAAACAAGATATTCATTATCAATAAAAGGAAACTTTTCTATGCCTTAATATGTGTTATCTTACTTGCGTACTCTGTTGCTTATGTTCTAAAGATCATCATTATGCCTAGGCCTTGTGCACGTGCGCCCTACGCGTGCACGGCATCACGCCCGGGGGACGATTATCGATTAGGCGAAATTGGGGTGTGACATAGTGGTATCAGAGCAAAGCTTCAGATCCTTTGATCTCGAGTCGGAAAGTTTTCCTAAGATGACCCTGTCCCGTCCGAGTAAACTCTTGAAATCAATTGGTGCAAAATGAGATGCGTTCCATATAGTGAGTCCATAATATACTTTGAGACTGATACAAGTTACTTTTCTTTGAAGGAACGGCCTCTGAGCCGGGTGCACAGGCGCAGATGGTGGCGCAAGTGCAAGGCAGTAGTTCTGGTACGTCAGGCAGCTCAGGAAGTCCGGCTGCCGCGCCCTCTATTGATCCGTTCGAAAGAATAATGCGTATGATGGAAACGCAACAGAGGCAAGCCGAACTACGACAGAGTCAATTCGAGTCTCGAATAGAAGCATAATTTCTGGCGCAACGGACTTAGGCTGAAACGCAGCAGAAGCAAATGGATACCTTGCAAACGATTGTGACGACGCTAGCCGCCAGCAATCATTCTGCATCATCGACGATATTTCGGGACCGCAGGGCTCTCCAGAACCTCCACTTTCAGATGATAAGGGGTCCATCCTGTAGATATCAGAATTTAAGAAAATGTGACATACTACCTTTAAGGGTACCGAAGACCCTTCCGTGGCGTTGGACTGGCTGGTGGAGTTAGAAGACCACTTCAAAGTGCTCCGTATGGACGAAACCAGGAGAGTCGCTTGCGCCCAACTTCAGCTCCGTTTAAACGCCTATGATTGGTGGGATGTACACAAACAAGCTTTATTGAGCGAAGGGGGCACAACGATTATCTCTTGGTCAGTGTTCCGTAAGGCCTTCGAAGAGGAGTATCTTCCACCCGCCGTCCGCCGCGAGAAGGAAGACGAGTTCACCCATCTGCAGCAGTGGGACATGTCCGTACGGCAGTACGCTTCAGAATTCAATAGACTAGCTAAGTTTGCTAAGTCTCATATTAGTGATGCAGAGACACGTGCACGAAGATTTGAGATAGGACTGCGACCTTTAATTCGTGCTCACGTCGTCGTCTCGCAATACCGCACCATGCGTGAGTCCTTAAACCATGTCCACTCCCTTGAATCGCAGTACCCACCAGTTCGCACCGACGCTGTGCAAAATCTCAATCACAAGCGTCCTAGCAACACAGGGGGTAACAATGCGCCTAAGCGCTCCAATAACGACGGTAACAAGGATGCAAATTAGGGTAAAGGTGGCGAGCTTGTTTGTCACAGATGCAATCGTGTTGGACACATCGCTCGGAACTGTCGAGTATTCAACGGATCATGCTTTAAGTGCGGTCGTCAGGGGCATATGGCAGCGAACTATCGGGTATGTGGACCTAACCAACAATAACAACAAAACTGTGCTCCTCAGGATCAGGGGCAAGTACTTCGAGCGAATCAGACAATACAGCAAAACGCTCAAGGCCGAGTCTATGCTCTGACTCGGGATGAGGCGCTCGCATCAAACACGACGGTGTCAGGTATATTACTCTTCAATGATGTACCTGCTCGAGTATTATTTGATTCTGGTGCCACACATAGTTTTGTGTCAATAAACTTTGTTAGAGAATATAAATTCATTCAAACCCCGTTAGGCCTAAGGCTTAGCGTCAGTACACCGTCAGGCACGAGCTTGCCTGCAGATTCAGTTTGTCGTGATGGCTTCATTTGCATCGGAGGGAGGAAATTGTCACTTGATGCGATAGTTCTCGACATAGGGGACTACGACATCATTCTGGGAATGGATTGGCTCGGCGCTTGTGCAGCTACTATCGATTGCGCGGAGAAGAAAGTCATGTTTCGTCTTCCTGGGGAGATCGAGTTTTGCTATTCGTGCAGTCCACAGTTGAAAGCGTCGTATGCCTACATCGTGATATCTGCAATGTCTGCTCGACAGATGATTCACTCCGGCTGCATAGGGTACTTGGCTTCCGTTCGAGACACTCGGCAAGATTGCGCAAACGTTGAGTCCATTCCCGTTGTGGCAGATTTTCCTGATGTGTTCCCCGACGAGTTGCCCGGTATGCTGCCAGATCGAGAGACAGAGTTCACTATCGACACCTTCCCAGGAACCCAACCCATTTTCAAACCTCCATATCGAATGGCACCGCAGAACTAAAAGAGTTGAAAATTCAGTTACAGGAATTGCTCGATCGTGGGTATATCCGGCCTAGTGTCTCTCCGTGGGGTGCACCGGTACTGTTCGTTAAGAAAAAGGATGGCTCGATATGACTCTGCATCGACTATCGAGAATTAAATAAGGCAACGGTTCAAAACAAATACTCCCTTCCTAGGATAGATGATCTCTTTGATCAGTTACAAGCTGCGACCGTGTTCTCGAAAATTGATCTCCAATCGGGTTACCATCAGCTCAAAATTAAGCCGGATGATGTGCCGAAGTCAGCCTTTCGCACACGCTACGGCCATTATGAGTTTTTAGTAATGTCGTTCGGTTTGACCAATGCCCCTGCTGCCTTTATGAGTTTGATGAACCAAGTGTTTCGGCCGTACCTCGATCGATTTGTAGTAGTGTTTATTGATGATATCTTGGTGTATTCGAATAATGGGGCGGAGCATGCAAAGCACTTGCAGACCGTGCTACATGTCACCACCCCATTTCCAAAGTCGGGCATTATTTTTTATGTTTAATTTAGTTAATTGTGTATTATTTATAATTATTTGTAATTATATTTAATTATTGATTGTATTATATTTTTATTGTATGTTTTAGGATTTTGGCTAGCTTGGACCCATGTCAGACCCTAGTAGACCCATGTCCGACCCAGCCCATACCCTTGTGAGAATTATTTTGGGGCTTAGAATATTTATTTTATTTTTAGGAGGTTAGTTGGAGAGATTTGGAACTAGTTTGAGTGCTTTTGGAACCCGGAACCCAAAACCGAGAGTTAGGAGGGCATTTTGGGTATTTTGGACTTTGTAACCCTTTATTACATGTTGAGACCCGACCCCTCTCCCCATTTCCAGCCCGCATGCAGCAGGAGCCCTCTCCCCACTTCCTCTTCTTCTTCTTCATTCTTCACTTCTTCCTTCTTCTTCTTCTTCTCCACTTCTCCTTTCTTCTTCCTTCTTCTTCCAAGTAAGCTTCTCTTCACTTTTCTTCTTTCTTTCTTTCATTTCTTCTTCCTTTAGCTAACCCTAACCCTACATTTTTCCCCAACCTAGGTGGGTAGAGCCTAGATTTGGTGTTGGAGCTTGGATTTGAGGCTTGGAAGCTTGGATTGGAGGATTTGGAGCATTTTTGAGACTTTGGCTTGGGATTCCAACTCCCAAGAGATAAACCCTAATTTTTTTCCCCTTGTAATTACTCTTTTATAGTGTAATTAATAGTTTAGAACCTTCCTAGACCCTTAGGCTACCCGTGGGAGGAAGTTGGAACTAGTTTGGTTGGGTTTAGAGACTTTAACATTAGGTTTTGTGTCAATTTCGGGTGGAATCCGAATTTGGCCCAATTTTGGGTGATGCCCTAGGTTAGATGGACCTAGGTAGACGTTGTCGGGTGTCTTGAGGGTGAGTGCGTGTCTCCGTTCGGACACGGGAAGTCGTATCGCGGAGAAACGGGCGTTTCGGGCAAAATTGGGGCTTTTCGTCGTCGCCGATTCTAAGTGCGTGTGCGTTTCCGCCACGGGCCTAGAATCGACGCGGGAGCACATTTTCTAGGATTTAGACATCGTTTAGAGTGCGTGGGTAAATTTTGGGCCGATTCCGAGTTCGTTTGGTGTGCGTTTCAGGAGATTTTCCGAGCCGCGCACCACGTGTTCGTCGAAATGACCGAACGGCCATTTCGACTTGGTTTCCTCGTTTCGGGCTTGTGCGCGCGTTGGGTTAGTATCGGGGAGTGTGTGCTAGAATTCTCGGGCTATATTTTATATATTTATAGGTGTTTGGGCGTGTCGGGGCCGTTGGGCGTGCGTTGGTGAGCGTTGTGGGTGTGGTGTGTGTTGTTGTGTGTTGTGTTGTGTTAGTGTTAGTGTCTATATATATATATATATTTGTATGTGTGTTTATGTATATATATATATATATATATATATATATATATATATGTGTGGTTGTGTGTTTGTGAGTGTGTTAGTGAGTGCTTGTGTGAGTGTGTGCTAGTGCGTAGGTGAGTGTGTGTGAGTGTAAGTGAGTGCCTATATATATATATATATATATGAGTTTGAGTTGTGTGTATATATGTATATATATTTGTATATATATGTATGAGGGTTTGTGTGTGAGGTTGTGTGTTTGTGAGAGAGTGTGCTAGTGTGTGTGAGAGTGTGTGTGTGAGGGTGTGTGAGAGTGAGTGTGTGTGAGTGAGGATAGATATATATATATATATATATATAGATATATATATGTTTATATGTGTGTGTGTATGTATATATAGATATGTGTATATAATTATATGTGTGTGTGTGTGCTTGTGTTGTGAGTGTGTGTGTGTATTAGTGTGTGTGTTAGAGTGTGTAGATGAGTGTGAATATATATATAGATATCTAGTTATATATATATAGATGTATATATATATGTATATGTATATATGTATATGTATATAGGAGTGTGTGTGTGTGTTTGAGAGAGGGGGGGGTGCCTGGGACTGGAACCAGCAGCTGCAGCAGCAGAAATAGGCGCAGCAGCAGCAGTATTCAGCAGCGGCAGCAGCTCGCTCGAGCGAGGCAGTGCCGCGGCAGCAGCAAGAGCATGAGCAGCAGCTGTAGCAAGTAGAAAATGCAGCAGCAACAGCAGTTTAAGGTAGCAGCAGCAGCAAGTTAAGGCAAGGGCAGCAGCAAATGCGAGGGAGAGGGAGAGATATATACATAGATATATATAGGTAGTTAGATTATTAGATAGATAGATGGTTAAATAGATAGGTAAATAGTTTGATGGATAGATAAGGTGAATGGATAGATAACTAGATCTATAGTTAGATGGGTATATAGATTGTTAGATAGATAGTTTAATAGTTAGATACATAAATAAATAGCTAGTTAGATAGTTAGATAGATAACTAGATAGGTTGATACTAGATAGGTAGATGGATAGGTAGAGGGATAGCTAGATATATAGATCTATATATATAGATATATACATAGCTAGATAGATAGTTAGATATCTAGGTATAGATATATATATTTGAGGGTAAGGTAAGATAAGGTAAGGTATTGGGTATAGATATATAGGTATATGCCTATATGTATTAGATATCTATATTTTAGCCTAGATTATAGCTAGATATATAGGTTTATGCATAGTAAGTTAGCTAGAGGGGTAGTCGGGCTGAGTTTAGAGCGGTATCTCAATACCTTGAGATACCGAGGTATCTCAATACCTTAAGATAACCAAGGTATTGGATTTCGAGCGGGGTTTTTAAGCAATGGCCTAGGAATAGTATTGAAGTGATTTTTATATGCTTATGTGTATATATTTACGCGTGCTAGCATAGGTTTTAGCGGGTTTAGGCGGGGTGCGTAGCCTAGGTTGAGGTATCGGATACCGAGGGTATCCCGGTATCTCAAGGAGGCGAGTTTGTGAGTTTTCTAGCTTAATGACCTCGGTTTGACCTAGAATTTCAGGAGCACCCTAGTTTGACCCAGACTTGACCGTAGTTGACTCGGTTGATCGCCAAAGTCAACTTTTAACCTAGTTTTGACCTAGAGTTGACTTTTTGGACCCAGAGTTGACTTTTTGACCCAGATTTCATCGGTTTGACCCGTTTGACCTAGAACGATCCTAGAAGCCTATTTTTAGTTATTTTATATCTGTTTAACTCATTAGAACCCTGTTTAACCTTACTTTTCGCATAGGTCCTTGCGACACCGGTTCGGATCGCCAGTTGCTCAGGACGTCAGGCGAGTACATTCTCTGATAGTTTTCATTATTTGATGATTATTATGATTCAGCTTCTAGTATAGTATCATCTGATTATTCTGGCACAACACGGGACACTGATTGATATTTCTGGATTCATTTACTTGTGACACGTATATTTCATGTTTCTGGCCTCTATTCTGGAATCACTACTGGCATCACCTACAGGCATCACTACAGGCATCACTCATGTTCAGGCTGGACTCATCTTGATTTGCGTGTCGGGTCTTGGATCCACTTGTATTAGTCGGGGCGGGGAAATACTCGAGTAGACATGTAAACATTCCTATCTGACATCATCAGGAATCACTCCCTCTGGTCTAATCTGGAATGATAGCAGCTGCGCATCCAGTGCGCGGTGAGCCGTACTTAACCCTAGCCGTTTACATGTCGAAACAAGTATTTTAAAGACACCGAGTTCATTCTTTATAGTCTGGACTCTCATGCATTTCTTGACTTGTCTCACTTACATGTTTCTGGACTTGACTCACTACATATTTTTTATGCTGGACTCACTACACGTTCATGTGCACAGACTTACTCTTAGTTTAGATTTCTTGTATCTTACAGTTATTTCTATCTTGTTCTGATATTCCATGCATCTTTACTTTTATGCACCAGTGATTTATATATTTTCTGTTTCGTACTTGCTTTATTTTTCTTGCTACTTGCTATAACTGTTTTATAATTTTTATCATTTAAATGGAACTGCTGTTAGAGATGTACTTGCTCCAGTCCTGACTGGACATATTTTTCAGAGTATCCGGAGGATTGGTGTCCGACGTTTTATGGACCTGAGCCTGTCGATGGTGCAGACAGGGACCCTCTAGCTTAGGGGTGATTTCCGGATTGGTAGCCGGGATCACTGAGACTTTGTTGTTGTTTTTATTAGCTTTTAGCACCGGATTTGTCTCCGGTTTTGGATTGAGACCTTGTTTGTATATTATTTTGGATATTGTTGTATTATTATTTGATGTTGTGGTTGTTGTAGTAGTTGTTGTTGGTTAGACTTTATAGTTGTTAGATCTCTGTGTTATCTTATCGTGCTTAGATTCGTGATTGAGTACTTGATTATCATTGTGATATTTGCTCCTCCGTTTGGAGTTGAGATCTTACAGGTTTATATTTTGATTGTATGGTTGCCCTCCTTTTGGAGAGGTCATGGCCGATTTTTGTGTGAGATTTATTATCTAGATAGTTGACCTAGACAGCGTTCTACCGCCGATGCTGCGGCGTAGGCTGGACATACCCACGACTCATGCCCGATTTTCCGGGTGCGGGTCGTGACACTACAAACCCTTCGAGACAATAAGTTGTATGCAAAACTGAGTAAGTGTAAATTTTGGCTGAGCAGTGTATCTTTCCTTGGGCACATCATTTCTGCGGGAGGCATTTCAGTCGATCCGAAGAAGGTGGAGGCCATTGTCGAGTGGAAGAGACCTGCATCCGTTAGTGAAATTCGAAGCTTTTTCGGGTTAGCGGGCTACTACAGACGGTTCGTAAAGGATTTTTCCAAGCTTGCCTCACCTCTGACTCGCCTCACATAGAAGGGAGTCGCATTTGAGTGGTCCGTCGACTGCGAAGCATCGTTTGCTGAGTTAAAGCAGCGCCTCACTTCTGCCCCGTTACTTGCACTACCCGACGACACTTCGGGATTCCAAATCTTCAGTGACGCTTCAGGGCAGGGCTTAGGGTGTGTACTTATGCAGCAAAATAGAGTGATAGCCTATGCATCTAGACAGTAGAAAAAGCATGAAAAGAATTATCCCACACATGATCTAGAACTGGCAGCCATTGTGTTCGGGTTGAAGTTGTGGTGACACTACCTTTATGGGGTACCTTGTCGAATCTATACTGATCACAAAAGTTTAAAGTACTTATTCACCCAAGCAGATTTGAACCTTCGACAGCGGCGCTGGCTAGAATTGATAAAGGATTATGACTTGACGATAGACTACACACCTGGCAAGGGAAATATGGTAGCGGATGCGTTGAGTCGGGTCTTTGCAGGATCTCTGTCCGTCGATCGCAGGTTACAAAGGGAATTAGAAGAAATGGGCATCGAACTCAGAATTCGTTATCGCGGCGCGCGGGTTGCTCAGATGTGATTTATACCCAATCTGATAGAGAGAGTCACATCTACTCAAAGAGACGATCCATTCCTCCAAAAAATGCGAGAGCAGGTCCAAGCGGGGAAGGCGAAAGACTTTGCAGTGGATGAGAATGGGGTGTTGCGAGTGAAGGAAAGTCTATGCGTCCCCAATGATTCAGAACTCAGGAAGGAAATCCTCACCGAAGCACATTATGCAGCCTATGCGATCCATCCCGGGAGCACAAAAATGTATAAGAACCTTCGTACTATCTTCTGGTGGCACGACATGAAGAAAGAAGTAGCACTCTTTGTGTCACAATGCATAACCTGTCAAAGGGTGAAAGCAGAGCATCAAAGGCCGGGCTGAGAAATGCAAAATCTTGCTATCCCGGAATGGAAGTGGGAGCACATCAGCATGGACTTTATTGTTGGTCTGCCAAGGACGCAACGGGGAAACGACGCAATCTGGGTCATCGTCGACCGGTTAACCAAGTCTGCACACTTTATTGCCATTAAAAATACTTGGGGCGCCGATCGCCTTGCCCAGGCCTACCTTGACGAGATAGTCCGGCTGCACGGAGTGCCAGTTTCCATAGTATCAGATCGAGACGGACGGTTCATCTCACGTTTCTGGACAAGCCTTCAGTCGTCGATGGGGACCAAGTTGAAATTTAGCTCAGCCTACCATCCTCAAACCGATGGCCAGACAGAACGAGTGAATCAGGTACTAGAAGATATGCTGCGCCTCTGTGTGATCGATTCCAAGTCAAGTTGGGACGTCAACCTGCCGCTAGCCGAATTTGCTTACAACAACAGTTATCAGTCTAGCATCCAGATGGCTCCGTATGAGGTGCTGTATGGGCGGAAGTGTAGGTCACCGATCTGCTGGGATGAAGTTGGGGAGAGGCAAATCCTTGGGCCGAAACTGGTTGAACAAACAGTGCAGAAGGTTCGGCTGATTCGAGAACGGTTAAAAGTAGCACAAAGTCGGCAGAAGAGCTATGTCGATGTTCATCGCCGTCCTCTTGAATTTCTAGAGGGGGACCATGTATTCCTAAAAGTCTTTCCCATGCGTGGTGTGACAAGATTCGAGATAAAAGGAAAGTTAAGTCCAAGATTTGTTGGCCCGTTCAAAATTCTCAAACGAGTCACTTCAGTTGCTTATCAAATTGCTTTGCCACCAGCCTTATCAGATGTGCACGATATTTTTCATGTGTCTCAGCTAAGAAAGTATGTGCACGATCCGAACCAGGTGGAAGACTTGGGTCAGTTAGATCTGCAGGCGGACTTGTCGTACGCCGAAGAACCCGTGCAGATCCTGAAACGTAAGGAAAAGCAGTTACAGAATCGGACGGTATCGTTAGTGCGCGTTCTGTGGCGGAACCATGCGGTCGAAGAATCGACGTGGGAAACCGAATCTGAGATGAGGGAAAGGTTTCCCTCATTATTCCTTAGCGGTAGGTTCTATTCCTAAGTTTCGGGACGAAACTTTCTTTTGGATGGTTATGATGTAATGCCCCGTTCCCCCTATTCGGGGAGCGCGGCCAAGAAATACTTACAATCGTCCGAATAGGACAGATTGAATCAAGATTTTTTCCTCGTTATGGATTGGTTTCTTCAGAATTAGGTCCCATATTCAACGGATCGTGCCTCAAGGAAAGACTCGACGACAGAGCCAAGAGGGGCCTTTCCGTTGCGTTGGTTTTCTTGCCCGTTTTTGTGCCGCTTGGTTGCTTTCTTGTTGGTTTTATGACTTGCATTTTCTTGAACGGTTTCAATGGATTTTATTGCTTTTGTTCTTAGGATTTTGCATTCCGTATCAAACCTTGGAGACCGAAGCAGGGGATATTGATCGTCTGTTGGTGCGTGCAGGTGATCGGGTAAACGACGCTCGTGCGGAGTCTTAAAGCTCTTCCTTTTTCTCTCCTACTTCACTAACTTGTGAGTGACTTTATTTTGATTAGATCCCTTCTTCCAAGTCTGCATTCTAAATAGATCGACTCATTGTTCATCCCGATCAAACGATACTAAAACACATATGACTGAGTCAAAATGGAAAAGAAGTAGGCTTGAAATACTAATAATGCTTGTCATATGGAATTGCTCTGAACGATCACACTGTAACGTGCATGCCGGTCATATACATAACCATTTTTATTGTGTCAGTTGTAGTTAGATTTATTTATCTATAACTGTTCATGGTATGGTGCTAAATGGGAAAGAAAATGTGAACTTTACACAAGTAGCCTAGACTATGAAAAACACACTATGTTCACTTGTTTGAATGCTTGAATATGTGTTCATATGATAACTTAGTTGGTTGTGGAATATTGGTCTTAGACAACTTGTATACAAGGGATATCGTTCTACGAACGGTCGCCGGGGCACTGGGACCGCTTCGCCCCGGGTAGAACAATTTGCTAGTGTAGTCCTAGCATTGGATGGGTCCGTGTGTCCGCTAAGGGCTAGCTACCCGAGGCGAAATAGCAGCCGACCCATCCCAAGTCCAATCAAGTGATTGTTATGTATATTTAAACTGTGCAGACTAACTATGTCTTCATGGCAGGAAAGGTCATGGTAAGTTTTGTACAGGTGCCTCAAACGGTACAGGTAAAGTCACCGAGCGGTGGCACATTTGGTTATGTTATTTTACTCTATCTTATGTGAGAATTGAACTAAGGCAAGATAGATAAATCACATGATAATAAATGTTGCATGCTCATATGAACTCGTTGTAGATTTTGGTTAAGTTGGGTTAGCTCGCCCTCACCGGTACTTTTCGAAGTGCTGACCCTCGTTGCAGCAGGTTCCCCGAGCCAAGGCGACGCGGCGAGGAGCTGAAGTTTTCTCCAACCTCTTCCTGAATCAAGACGCATTCGTGTCGTGACTTTTGGTAGCTCCAGTACATAAGAAGCAAGGAGCTCGTTCTTACTTTTGGAAGCCACAAGGAGATGGTGCTGACTCGCACCCAAGGTATTTTGGTGTTTTAAATTTAAGTAAGGGATGTAATGTATGGATCTGCTATCTTATTTTGTATCCAAGTTGTAAGTCCGTGTGGCATCCTTCTAGTTTTGGGTCAAGAGTCTGTAAACAAGATGTTCATTATCAATAAAAGGAAACTTTTTTATGCCTCAATGTGTGTTATCTTACTTGCGTATTCTGTTGCTTATATTCTAAAGATCATCATTATGCCTAGGCCTTATGCACGCGCGCCCTACGCGTGCACGGCATCACGCCCGGGGGACGATTATCGATTGGGCAAAATCGGGGCGTGACAGCAGCTACCTACAGATCTGTGGATGACGGGTGTAAGGACGCTTCTAGATGGTAATGCTCATCACTGGTGGGAGTCCATGGAGCGCCAGTTGGGTATCTACCAGACTTGGGAGCAGTTCTTTGAGTACTTTGAAAGGAAGTACTTCCCGGACACTGTCAGAGATGCATTGTACGATCAATTTCTCCACCTGGAGCAAGGGAACAGAACAGTGGATAAGTATGATGCTGAGTTTAGCCGCCTTAGTAAATATGGCGCTGCCTTGATACCAGATGACTTGGCCAAGGCTAAGAGATTTTATCGTGGACTGACTCAAGAGCTTCAACATTACACTAGCTCACAGTCCCGAATCTTTTATGCCGAGTTATTGACAGAAGCTAGATTACAAGAAACTATCAACAGAGGAAAAGGAGGGCAGCAGAGGATGCATCAAGGACCGGCCAGGACACAACAAGGGGGACCTATCAGGCATCCTTTAGTTCAGCAACAGCAGTCCCAGCATAGAGCGGGACCATACCAGATCCCAGAGAAGCCCCTCTGCCATCATTATGGGAAACACGGACATATTAGAAGGGACTGTCGAACTCGCCTAGGACAATATATGAGATGTGGTTCTGGACAGCATATATTAAAGGATTGCCCTATGCAACAAGCAGCGACACTTCCACCGCCAGCACAAAGGCTAGCACTTCCAGCCCCAAGGCCAGCTCAACAGATGGCTAGACCAGGAGTACCTCGACCTCCAGCAGCAGGAGGATTTCAGCGAGGACTACCACTACTTATCTAGGAGGATCAGTACCTGAGGGCTAGTAATGGACAGCCACAAAAAAATGGACAAGCTTTTGCAATGAAAATAGATGACATGGATCAGGAGATTGATGTCGTAGCAGGTATCACTCTTGCTTTTACTTTTTTTGCTATGATATTTTTTGATACGGGAGCCACCAACTCATTCATATCATCTAGTTTTATTGCCAAACACAATATTACCTCTACACCTTTACCTAGTTGTATTAGAATTCTTACCGGAGGAGGAGTTGTACCTATTAGTAGAATTTATAGAATGTGTCCTATAGTGATACGTGGCAGGGAGATGAATGCCCGACTCTTAGTTCTTCCCATGCCGACTTTTGATATTTTGCTCGGAATGGACTGGCTAAGCAAGTACCATGCTTTCTTCGATTGTTTTGGAGGAAGCATTCTTTTTAAAGTACTAGGCCAACCTGAACTTGAGTTTGCACGAGGATCCACATAAATCCTTTAGGGTATGCAACTCGCAATGGATGATGTTGTCTATCATCCCCTTATTTCAGAATTTTAAGACATCTTTCCAGAAGAATTGCCAGGACTACCCCCAGATAGAGACGTAGAGTTTTCGATTGAATTGACACCAGGAGCAGCACCCATAGCATCACATGTTTATAGACTGGCGAAGAAAGAGATGGATGAACTAAAGACACAATTGAAAGAATTAGAAGAGAAATGTTTCATCCGACCAAGTGCATCACCCTGGGGAGCACCAGTATTGTTTGTACCAAAGAAGGATGGGTCAGTACGTATGTGCATTGACTATAGAGCATTAAATGCAGTGACTGTGAAGAATAAATATCCACTGCCACGCATTGATAACTTATTTGATCAACTTAATGGAGCCAAGATATTCCCAAAGATAGATTTAAGATCGGGATATCACCAGGTGAAGGTACGAAAGGAGGACATTCCGAAGACCGTATTCCGGACAAGATATGGGCATTAAGAGTTTCTGGTCATGCCATTTGGGTTGACCAATGCTCCAACTATTTTTATGGACTTAATGAATCGAGTATTCCATCAGTATTTGGACTAGTTCGTGGTCGTCTTCATAGATGATATACTTATTTATTCAAAGAACCACGAGGAGCACGAGAAACACCTGCGGATTGTTCTAGAGACTTTAAGGAGAAAGCAATTATATGCGAAGCTCAATAAATATGAGTTCTTCTTAGACACAGTCTCATTTCTTGGATATGTTATTACAGGAGATGGTATTTCTGTTGATCCAGGAAAGATCTCGGCAGTCGAGACATGGCCTGTTCCTAAATCAGCAGCAGAAGTGAGAAGTTTTCTTGGACTTGCGGGATATTACTGAAGGTTCGTAGAAAACTTCTCAAAGATAGCAACACCTATGACTCGGTTGACTTGCAAAGATCAATAGTTCATATGGACCAACGAGTGTCAAGCCGCTTTTGAGGAGTTAAAGAAGTGATTGACTTCAACACCAATATTGACTATTCCATCAGGATTAGGAGGCTATGTGATCTACAGTGACGCATCGGAGAAAGGCTTGGGATGCTTATTGATGCAGCATGGCAAGGTAATTGCATATGCATATAGGCAATTATGAGTACATGAGAAGAATTATCCAACTCATGACTTGGAACTTGCAGCAGTTGTATTTGCTTTGAAGATATGAAGACATTACTTATATGGGAAACGATTAAAAATCTATACAGACCACAAAAGCCTCAAGTATGTCTTCACACAGAAGGAGTTAAATATGAGGCAACATCGATAGCTCGAATTGATGAAAGATTTTGAGATAGAGCTACATTATCACCCAGGCAAGGCTAACGTTGTAGCAGACGCGTTAAGCCGGAAGCCAACAGCTTACTTCTTAACAACACAGAGAGAATTATTGGAAGACTTGCAATATCTTGCCATTAAAGTGATATTACCCGGAGCAAACGGGATACTAGCCAATTTGCAAGTACAATCATCACTAGTAGAGAGGATCAAGGCGGCTTTGCCTACAGACGCCAGATTCAGAAGATTAAAGGAAAGGATAGAGGCCGGAGAACAGACAGGACTGCGCATTTATAATGACGGGACACTACGATGTGGTAATCGTCTTTATGTTCCCAATGGAGAGATTCGACAGGAGCTGATGACAGAAGCTCATAGTTCGATATATTCTATTCATCCTGGAGGCACCAAAATATATCGTGATTTACGATAGCACTTTTGGTGGCATGGAATGAAAAGAGAGATAGCTCGCTTTGTAGCTAAATGTTTAATATGTCAACAAGTAACGGTGGAGCACCAGAGAACAGCAGGGTTATTACAACCACTCCCGATTCCAGAGTGAAAGTGTGAACACATCACTATGGACTTCGTCACGGATTTTTCCAAGAGTCCAAGTAGAAGAGATGCAATATGGGTAATAGTAGACCGACTCACCAAGTCAGCCCATTTCTTGCCTTTTAGAGTTGGCCAATCTACAGAAGCTTTGGCTGACTTATATATGAGACAGATCATAAGATTGCACGGCATACCAGTTAGCATTGTGTCAGATAGAGATTCGCGTTTTACATCGCACTTTTGGAGGAGCATGCAAGAGAGTCTTGGAACTCATCTGAAATTCAATACGTCTTATCACCCGCAAACAGATGGGCAGTCAGAACGTACTATTCAGACATTGGAAGATATATTGAGGGCCTGTATGTTAGACTTTGGAGGATCATGGGAGGACCACCTACATCTTGTGAAATTTTCTTACAACAATAGTTATCAGGCAAGCATCTAGATGGCTCCGTTTGAAGCATTGTATGGAAGGAAGTGTAGATCTCCCGTATGTTGGAGTGACGTGGAAGAACATTAAATTTTGGGACCGGAGTTAGTGGTCAACACCGTTGAGACAGTTAAAAAGATACAAGGACACTTGCGAGCAGCACAAGACAGACAAAAGCAGTGGGAAAACCTTCATCGTCGTCCCTTGGAATTTAAAGAGGGCGATCATGTCTTCTTGAGGATATCACCTACCAGAGGCACCATTCGATTCGGAGGGCGCGGCAAATTGAGTCCAAGGTATATTGGACCATTTGACGTGCTAGAGAAAGTGGGAGAAGTAGCATATCGACTTGCGCTACCACCTTCACTTGAGGGAGTACATGACGTATTCCATGTGTCACAGCTCAGGCGATATGTGGCAGACAACAATCATGTTCTCGACCATTCGGAAATTACCATTGGGCCAAGCTTATCATATCAAGAGCAACCCGTGGGAATACTCGATCGTCGAGAGAAAGTATTGAGGAACCAGTCTATTCCCTTAGTCCGCATAGCATGGAAGCATGGCTCGCCAGGAGAATCTACTTGGGAACGCGATGATGACATGCATGAACGTTTTCCAAACCTATTCATAGACCAAGGTATAAATTTACTCTGGTAATTTATATCTACTACCATTCTTGATTTTCTACCGTGACTTAGTTTTAATTTCGAGGACAAATTTTTTATAAGTTGGGTAGAATGTAAAACCCCTAATTTTGAAAACCGTATTTTATTATTTAATTATTTAAATTATTAGTAATATAAGCTAAAAAGAGGAGATGATTTTATTTAATCTTCTGTGCATAAATATATATATAGATTTTTATTAATAAGAATAGAAGAATAGAATTTCCTATTGGATCAACCCGCAACCCGTTAAACCCACTTTCGCGCATAAAATGAGGAAGTAGAAACAGCAGCTCACCCTGCGTAAAATCCTTTCCTTTCACTTCGCGTAAAACCACCTGGCGTAAACCACAACAGCAGTAGTATAAAACCACCGCCTATTTTACACCGCATAAACTTTTTCTTTCACTACGCGTAAACCAACCCGCCTAAATTCCTTTATACTTTGCGTAAAAGCAATCCCCTGCGTAATATTCTTCACCCCTTAAGATTCCTTTCACCACACGTAAAACCACACCCTTGAGAAAATATCAGCAACTGAAGCAAAACTCAACTTTGCTTTACTTTCCTAACCTACACGTGTAAGTCTCTCATTCCACCACTCATTAAAAATCTCCTCAGCCGCACACTTAAACCAATAAAAGAAAAACAACAGTGGCAATAGTTTCTTAACCATTAAGTAAAATCCACCGCCTCTTATTCTCTATATATAACCATGCGGTACACCCCAAAACCCAAAACTTTCACTTCTTCAAGCTTAAACACTGTTGTGGACAATTGCACTATACAAGACTTTTTACTCGGCAAGTATACCTTGCCACAGTACAATTATTTACATTTCATATGAAGCATATTTCTGTTTTAATTATGTAATTGCATTGGACCTTGTTTATGAGACCACCCCAGTATTATGGAGCATTTTTGGTTCATTGGCCGTGACACAGTTGCTACACAAGTTGTGAGTCTTATATAGCTCTCGGCCTACGTATTGGGTTGGTCGCCCGTACGTAAGAGCCGTGGGTTAGGGATGACTGCTGATAGAAACTTGGTATGCTAGTAGACCTGGCAGTTATCTAGAGGTATTATTCGTGTTGTGGATACAACATGCTTAGATCATTGGGTGGGGAGGACGACTATTAGGCGTATGGGACACCCACTTCCACGATGATGATTTCATGTTCTTGATATTACAGTGCGCCCTTGTTCTGGGGGGCATACGTGGCACATACTAGCCAGTTGTCACGATTGGTGAATTACGTCAGCATATGTCTAGCATACACTTTCCCATATACTCCAAGGTTGTCCTTAAGTTGCATTTCACTTAGACAGTTAGGCGACCCATTGGATGTTTATATTTTAGTACTTTATTGGCATGTTTATATGTATCTTGTTACGTCCCTCTGAGGACCTGGTCCCTTTCCAGATATGGACGAGCAGGAGTATCCACAGGAATACGGACATGGACCTGACTCTACCTACCTGACTGAGGAGGTCTTACCCTCAGAGTACCTGTGATCTACTACCACTGTTTAGAGATTTTGTTGCTACTGCAGTATAGTCGTCCTGTAGTGGATTTGTTTTCACCCGACTATCAGACTTAATACTCATTTTGGATATCCAGCTATTATTCAGCTCTGTATTTGTGCTGTGGATGAGATAGAGATTCTGTGTGACTTGTTGTGACAGTATATTACCACTTGTGGATTTGATATTCATATTACAACGTACGTATGTAAATGGTTTCCATATATTGGAGTTCGTATACATACGGCTGGGCGTGTTAAGTATTCCTAGTCCTACGTATGTTGGGACTGGGGCGTGACAGAGGCTGTGAGCAATAATTATGGTTACAAAAAAAAAGAATTTTTTATATTTTTAATTAATTTTTTTTTATAATATATATATAGGGACACGACACTCTTACGCCTGTTTTTCGTTGGAACTAGACTAAAAATGAGTAATATTCTAGGATATTTAAGTGAAAATAAAATTCATAATATTTATTTGTTACTAGTAATGTGTACGTGCACAAAAAGTTATTGGAGAAAAATATAAATATAAATTTATTGTAAATAATATTGGTCCGTAAAATTTAATTCACGCACCAAAGAAAAATATCTTCCACCTTAATCACTGAGATTTTAGTTGTTCACTTATAATTTGATCATATTAAATAGCTAATTAATTAATCAATTTTTTAAATAATTAATAAAGATAAACAAACTGCTCAGTTGGTTAAATTTTGAGCGGTTTGTAAGCTACCTTATATTAGTAGTGAAATATGAATATTTAAATGAAAGTCAGCTGAAAATACTTTCTTTAAGTGAACCTTAATAGGATAAATCAAATTCAATGGAAAATAGAAAAATTCAAGTGTCACAATCCTAAAGTTCAAGGGTCTCATCATTAAACTTCCCATTTCTTTTATTTTTCAAATAAACCCTCTTCTCCGTCTCCTTCTTCCACTTCCACTTCCACTTCCATTCCCAGCTCGCCCCCATTTCCCATCCATGAAACCCTAACCCTAACCAAACCCGCCCAAGATGCCATCTTCCTCCCCGAAGACCGCACCCAAGATCTCCTCCTCCATGGCCATGGCGGAGCTGAAGTCCCGCATCCTCTCCTCCCTCTCCAAGCTCTCCGACCGCGACACGCACCAGATCGCCGTCGCCGACCTCGAAGAAACCATCAAAACTCTGAACCCAACCCCTCCCAAGACCCTCACCGTCCTCCTCGGCTGCCTCCTCCAGGAATCCCCCTTCGACTCCTCCTCTTCCCCGGTCCTCCGCCGCGAGTCCCTCCGCTTAATGTCCCTCCTCGCCTCAACCCACCCCTCCGCCGCCGCGCCCCACCTCCCGAAGATGCTCACGCACGTCGTCCGCCGCCTCAAGGACCCTGGTTCGGACTCCTCGGTGCGCGATGCGTGCCGCGACGCCGCGGGCGTGCTCGCGGGGCTGTATGTTAATGGGGAGGAAGGCGGGGCGGCGGCGGTGGGGGTGTTCGTGCGGCAGCTGATGGAGGCGATGGGGGAGCAGAGCCGCATGGTGCAGGCCGGGGCTGCGGCGTGCCTCGCGCGGGTCGTGGAGTGCGGCAGCGGCGGCAGGGGGAATGCTGGCGGTGCTGCAGCAGCATACGGGAAGATCTGCCCGCGGGTCTGCAAGATGGTCAGCGGGCAGGGGGCCGTCGCCCGGGGGGCGATGCTCTCGGTTCTGGCTAGCCTATCGCAGGTTTGCACAATTTCTCACCTTTTTTGGGTGCTGCATTGCTATGTTGCATGACCATACAACACGATATGACACGGGACTGGTTTCCGGAGTGTCTGTACTTCCTAGCTGCATCATATATTTAATCTCAATGTGCTGAAAACAAATTGGACAGTACACGTACACTCCAAAATACGCTAGGACAATATCTTACTTTTGTGGTAAAAGGGCTTATATTTGTGGTATTGCATTGCCCATTTAATACGTTTAATGGTCCATTCTGTGGTTCGGAGGGAATTGGGTTATTTCTGGATTTGCTTGCTAGGGCCTTAAAGTTGTGGTCTTGCATTGAAATGTGGACAGACACAAATGGGTTATGGCGTATTCCCCACATTGTTTCTAAATAGGGAAAGGAGGGGGAAATTGTGGTTTCTAGATGTTTCGATATGGATTTTGGAATGCCAGTAACTTGGATTAGTGGTAAATTAAAGATTCATGACAAAATGGGTTATATGTTGTTGACCTAGATAGAGAAAGGTGGCATTCATGACATTGACATTTTGCCCATATTTTTGGTTGGGTTTGCTTGTTAGGACCATAAGTTTGTGGTCTTGCATTGTTTAATTCTTGGAAATGGGATTGATGGCAAATAGTTGTGTTTGTTGGAAGTTGATCATGAAAAGAAAAAGAATTTAACACATGTTCTCCCATTTTGTTTAATTTGTGATGCTTCTATGTGATTTTGTAGGAAACTGAGGATGTCTTATAGGGGGTGCATTATGTGATAATCTGTTATGTGTTTCCTACGTCAGTTCTTTCTTCTTGAATAGGGAAAGGTCATCAATGAAGTTGATATTTTGTAGATAATCATGTTTTATTTGACTGCTGCGACCTTAAACTTGTGGTCTTTCCATTGTTTAATTTTTGGGCGTTGGATCTGTAGATAATGGGCTGTATTTTCTCCTACATTTTCCCGAAATAGGGAAAGGATCTTGCCACATGGTCTCTCATTTGTTGAATTTTATGCTCCATTATATGATTTTCAGAAAAAAATAGATCTTCAGTTTATTTCGATATGCTTTTAGTTGCGGCCCACTTGATTTATTGGTCCTATAGATCTTCTGTGGTCTTGCATTGTTTAATTATAGGAGATGGGATCTATGGCAATGGGGTTATGTGTTTTCCTCCATTCTCCCTAAATAGGAAAGATTTCACAGCTGTAGAATTGGGCAACCCAACAATGTGTTTCCCTTTGGGTGCTAAATTTAATCTTTCATAGGTTTTTTGATTTCTGATGGGAGCATTGGTGATTCGTGCAATTTAGAGAAAAAGGTAGAAACATAATAGTTGTTTACTTCTTTCCTTTGAATACAAAGAAAACCACTAGCCTTTCACCTCTCTTTCCCATTTCAAAACCCAATTCTTTCCTAGTATTTTCTAGCTAGAATTTGACTAGTTTCCCCCTCCACAAATCCATTTCTGCAATCCTTTCGATCTCTTCTTTTCATTATTTCCTACCTTCACATTGTTTGTGGTGAATTTTCTTTTACAGTACGTGGTTATTATAGGATTGCTGTTCAATTTGAAGCAGCCAATTTCTCTTGTTTGACAAAGTTTCAGCTCTATCTCTATAACGTAACCAGATTTGTTTAGTATCCTATGTCCATGATGTCGGTCTCTACCTCAAAACCCTTTTCAACTTAATCTAAACCCTTACCGCAATCGCAACTGACCTCCAGAAACTATTCTTACCTCTCCTCCCACATGGCCATGGTTGAGCACAACAAGCGAATCCTCTCCGCACTTTCCAAACTCTCCGACCGAGATACTCACCAGGTTGCTGTTGAAGAGTTCGAAGACATGATCCAAACACTCCCCTTGGATGGTATAACCATGCTCTTAAACTCCCTCCTCTATGACCAAACTGAACCCTACCCTAATTCTTCTTTTTTCTATCGTGAATCTCTCCGTTTTCTTACTCTTGTGGCCTATTCACACCCAAAAGCTGCATATGCCCGTTTGCCCAAGATCATATCCTACATTCTTTGCCGGATTAGGGATCCAAATTCAGATTCTTTGGTTCGCAATTCCTGTCCTGATGCGATTGGATCTTTAGCTGCACTTTATCTAAAGTGCGAAGGGGGCCATGATGGGGGTGTAGGTGCAGCAGTCACACCAGTAGCTGGTTTGTTTATAAAACCATTATTGGAGGTTATGGGGGAAGAGAGAAAGACGGTGCAGGAAGGGGCGGCATTGTGTCTTGCAAAAGTTGTGGAGTGTGTTGGAGGGAGGGGAAAAGGGGCAATAGGGCCAGTGGCATTTCATAGATTGTTTCCAAGGATCTGTAAAATGATTGATGATCAAAGTTTTCTTGCAAAGGGGGCTATGCTTTCGGTTGTCTCGAGATTGTCTCAGGTTTGTCAGATGATAATTTTTATCTGTTTAACTCTGCATTCTTATAATTTTTTAACTGTCTATGAAGGTGAGATTTTGATACCTGCATAAGATTTATATCTAGACAGAATACCTTTCAATTTCACCGGATTGCATAATGCCATAATCTTGCATTGTGTAATCATACCTATATGTTTGTGATGTTGGAGTTCATGATGCATTATGACTTCTGGCTTTTCTGCTGACCAATCACAATGCCAAGCTTTCGTTGGACAATGAGGGAGAGGTTGACTCTGCAGGTTCTCATTGTACAACAAAAGGAGAGGTTCAGAATCTTCAGTTGATTTGAAAAGATCATTGTTTCTTACGGTGATAAATTATAATCTTAATTGCTAACCACTTTTGTAAGAAAATAAGGAGCATTTTCTCAATTGCTGTATTCTTAGTTTGCTTTCCTTTCATCTTTTGTTTTACTGAACTAAGTGAAGGAAGGATGTGTTGAATTTTTAAGAACGTCAGACCATCTAGTTTAAGTGAGATTTTAGGAGCTTCTTATTACTTTATTTTTTTTAAAACAAATATCTGCCTAAGTTCTGTTGAATCTGATTTAACAATCTCTCTTTCTCTTGTTCCAATATTTTAGAGTAAATTATTCCTGATAAGGAACTATGGTCTCTTAAATTATGATTTTTCTTCACATCTTTGTGAGAGAATGTTTCTTACCCCTTACTATGTAAAACAGGGTTGGCCTTTATTGTCCAATTTGACAATATGAGATGCAAATTTTACTTGCAACAAAACAAACAGCAAGAAGGTCTTTATCCCAAACTTTTGGTGTCTTCATGAATCCTTTTATTCCATTCTTCTCTCTTAAGTGTCAATTTAGCTCTAACATGAGCAAATGCCATATCCCTTTTTATAGCCTCTTTTAAGTTCTTTAGGCATTTCCCTAGTTCTAGCAACTCCTTTACCTAAGTTATGACACCCCAAATTGTTGCATGTATTGCTCCTATTGTGCGGGCCCAAATCACCTAAAAAACCTCAAACAATTCCTCTCATCTTATCCTCAATTGGAGCCGCCAACTTCTCTTCGAAAATCTCATTTATTATCCTTTCTTTCAATGAACTGCCAATCATTCATCTCAGCATTCTTATTTCAGCAATGCTCATCTTCTGGCACATGTATCCTATTTGCCCAACATTCTTATCTGTAAAACGTGGATGGTCTTGTAGTTGTGCTACATAATCTTCTTCAAGTTCAAAGTTACCCTGTGATAAAAAAATACTATAGAAGCATTTTTATGTCAAGCATTCCACTTATTCTATGAACAACATGCTTCTCAATTGATCATAATGCATGAATAGCGAAAACTCTCTTTGGTGAAATTGGTTGTGCTTGTTTCTCATGGGTATTCCTCTGTTCTTATCTGTGATTTTAAAGAGATTTTGGCTTGAAAAGGTTGAATATTTCTGTCAAATTCAGGACAATGTATACTGCCTCGTCGAAGGGAATAAAAAACCTCCTATTTATTCTTGTTTTCTTAATAAAATGCTATAGCACTCTAGCCTCAAAAGAAGCTATAAGCCTTTATACCTTTAACAGCTATTTCTTGCATTATAGTTTTCTGTTGTAGGTTCTCACTTTGCTCCTAAATAGAAGCATATAAATACTTCTTGGGCAATTACCATACAAGAAACTTTACCTTATTGTTGTTATAGTTTCCTCCTGTGCTTTTACATATGATTTTACTTTTTTACTGTTCTTGTGCACAATTTATTTTCTTTATCTATGTCGTAGTTGGATATTTGTTATTCCTGATCTCATTTTTTCGTGTGATTTTTTAGATTAAAGTTTATCACTCTAATTAGTTCTCAACATCTTATTCATTCATTCATTCATTCATTCATTCATTCCTTCCTTTCTTTTTTTTCTTTCCTATTGACCGGTTATAACTTGGAGTACATAATCTTTACTTTCTGTAATCATTGATGGAATTCATTTTCCCATTAAGATGTTTGTACCAATGTCCATAAGTATGCATATAAGTAATCCATTGCTTTCTGATTTGTGATTGAATATATATATATATATATATATATATATATATATATATACTTCATGCCTTCCCAAATTTCTTTATTATTCTTAGTTTTTGAATATGACAGTGAAGTATTAGTAATACTTGCGACTTGATATATGATGCTCAATTTCCACTAAATCTATGTTACACTATTTTAATTGTCATACTAGCAAATTATATGGAAGGAAAATTGTTCCACCAGATTAAGCTTTGAGAATATGTTCTTTTTTTCTGACCTTTTTTAGTTGATCTCTATAAGATGTTCACTATGTAATATTACTGCAGGTAGGAGCAATCAGTCCCCTGAATATGCCTCTAGTACTGCAAAGCGTTCGTGAATGTCTTGAGAACAGTGATTGGGCAACCCGTAAGGCAGCTGCTGATACATTGAGTGTGCTAGCATCTCATTCAAGCCACTTGGTTATGGATGGGGCTGCTTCAATAATTGCTGCACTCGAGGCTTGCCGTTTTGATAAGGTATCTTTTTCACTCTGTCAAGGCAGATCAATATAATATTGGTATAAAAGCACACTTTGGTTAGTTAGATCTGTTGTCAGGGCCATACTGATTGAACTTCATGATGGATCCATTACACGTCCAAGAACACACACATATGAAAGCCATGATATGAATCCAAATATGAGGTTTGTTGTTGGTGAAGCAGGATCCATGAGCCCGGTAGTAGCCAAATATGGGAAAGTTGCATATAGACCCTTGGATTGTGAATTTGCAACAATTGTCTTAGAAGATTTTCAATTCTCTCAGAAAAGAAAAACAATGAATAGTACATAATTTGCACAAAAGTATCTTCAGAACCCAACTCGGAACAAAAAGAAAAGAAAAGAAACCCATCTTGAACTTTTATATTTTGATTAAGCCTATTGATGATGGTGGTCGTGACTTCTAATGTGGGTTCCTATGTGGATAATGTAGTTTGCAACTTCATGAGACTTCTTCTTCCATGGATTGTGGTTCAGTGTGTGCATCTGGACTTTAAACTTCATGTGTCAAAGGAAGTAAATTTTTACTATTTGATGTTGGTTTATAACAAAGGGTACTTGTAATTATTGTCACTTGCAAAATGAACCATCTGAAGTTACTGCTTGCATCAATTTTGAATGAAAATATTGATTTATCTCTCAGGTGAAACCAGCTAGAGATAGCATAATGGAAGCGTTGCAGCTATGGAAGAAACTTACAGGAAAAGGAGAAGATATATCTGAGAATCTGAAAGGTATGTCTATATATCTAGGCAGGAGGGCTCGAGATATCTCCTTTTGGTTCAATCTATCAAAAGTTACCTAGGATTTAGATGGATAAAAATGATGATAAGGACTATCTAAAATCATTTAAATATGCAATAGCATCATACATGTGCATATGTGATTCCAAGTGAAACTTTTATACAAAAGAAGCGAGATTTTGTACGAAGAAGATAACTAGGATGTATTGCTATATATTTCAAGATATGGAGTATATATGTTTGTGTGTCTATGATGAGGACATAAAGCCACCAGCCACGGAGACGTACCAACGTAGAAGACGCAATGCAACATCGCTATGGATCAGCATCCAAGTTCGTGTTGTCAGGACGAGTTCGAGTTCAGATTTTACTATTGTTTGTTTGTTTGTTTGTTATTTCCTTGTTAGAATAAGTACTAGTTTACCTATTCTTTAGGAAGAGTAGTTTGGTTGATGCTTACATATTCTTTAGGAATTGTAGCTTGTAGGTTTAGTTTGTTGGTTTGTGTAGTTTATTTATTCGTCTCAATCAATGAATGAGGGGACATTGATGAATGTTTTTTTTTTTATGAACTCAATTTTCCTTCTGGTTGTGATAGCTGAACACTTCTTTCTCTTCTAACCCTTCGCTTATTCTCGACACCCCCCCCCCCCCCTCTCTTCCTTCCTTCCTTCCAATGCCAGAAACAAAAGCCACCACCACTCCTTTCCAGCCACTGCGACCTCCTGTCAGCACCCGCTGGCCACCAGGCTGTACCTGCAACAGCACTCGTCGTCCCCTGCCGCACCCATGATCCCTGCTGCACCCGCAACCGCCTGCAACACTCGTTGATCGGCTACAACACCTGCAAGAACTCGATAACTATTCGAAAAATTCAATTTATATTTCCTTTCCAATGAATTAAATAATTGAGATAACTACACAACTTCATCCAATATGCTATCAATGGATAGATGAACCACAAATAAAATTGAGTGCTTTCTTCCACATAAACTTGTTGGTATCATTCTAAATATTAAATGGAGAATTAATCCGATTAAAAATTAATATTTAATCAAACTTTCTACAAAATCTAAGGCTTGCATGATAGCTTTTGATTTTTTGTTTTATATAATCATCTATATGGGAACCTAGTAATTGTCTGTATTTAGCAAATTTTTTTTTTAATAAGACTTGTTTTAATTCAATTTAATTGCTGATTTAAACCTTGCATGCTATTTCACATCAATTTTGCTACCAGAGCATGATTTAGGTTTGCATTAGGTTACTCCAATTAGGCACATATAGAGCAACTTTTAGACCCATATCGTATTGCATGAGCACCCGTAGCGGTAGATAATACCAACCAACTTCTGATATGGCATATATTCATTTACAAATCCACCAAGCATGACTTGTCCCAAGTTCTAGATCGACTCATCCTCGACACTCACTTCCGATTCACTTGTATCATCAAATCCATTAGCATCAAACTATAAGTTAGAACGATCCTTGAAATCACCAAGTCACTTCATCGTTATACCTTCGTTTCATCCAAGTTATAGATCGATTCAAATTTTTCTCCTAAGCCATCATTCTCGTATTCGTTTCGGTCAAATGTTATCTCCTGAACTAAATACAAAATCATCTCGTCCAACTCAAGATCAAATTCAATATCGTCTATATCCGGTCATCTAGCAACATTATCCTTTCCTATGTATTAATCCGGACTATCTTCTAATTATTGATATCGTATTAACTCATCCAAATTCGAAACTAAATCAGCCATACTCAAATTAATTCTGCCGAGCAACATCTTTCTCAATCCTCTGAGTTATTCTTATATCTTCCAGTCCAAACTAACATGCACACTATCTTCCACTCACGCCATCTTCAATCGTACTATCGACTTTTCTAGCTCAATATCGAAATTCCATCTCATTTGATTCAATTCACAATGTAATACACAATCCATATTGATTCCTCGACCAAGTAATTCATTTTATAGTCCCGAACCTTTATCCGATATCATCTCCATTTTACATGACTCATCCTCAATGGTCTGAACCAATCTCATACGAGATGTTCAAAATCAACACTAACTAGGCAACACTAATTCTAAGGCTTTGCACTATCACATCGCTTGCTAATGGACTTTTCGATACCCCAAAACCCTCAATCCATCGAACATTCCTATGGTTATCCCATACACCACTCAGGGATCGAGCCACTCGATAATTGAATTCAAACTAACCAATTGAACATCCAACCGATCAATTCCTCAAAATTCGAGCACATATCCTTTATGTTCGTATCAATAATCCCAGTCTTACGACAGTGTCTTTATCGATAGCTATCCCGCATCCAATGAACCGAGTCTAACTTATCCTCGTCAGAAAATATTCTGATCCCACTAACAAATTGCCAAAACGAACAAAGGTTTAGATATGTAATGCCCAATATAACTCAACCAACAAGGCCTTCTGTAAAGCTATCCCTGATCAACAAAATACCCGCATGAGATTCATAAAATATCTAGGCTTATTGTATGGAACATCCATCGGAACGTCGAGATAGAGTGTCAACGACATCGATCACGAATACAACTCGAAGCTAAAGAGAATCGGTAAGGGGCCAAGGACGTAAAGTCCTTCTCTGATACCAAAATGACATGCCCTTGTTTCGCAGAACCGAATATCTCACTGGACGTGATGCCGTGCGAGCCTAAGTTGCGCTCGCACAAGACAAGCACCAAAATGGCCTATCGAACAACTAAGTTGCAGAGTTGGCACAAAAGTCTCCAAACAGAAAAGTTGAATCAATATGCAATATAGAATGAAACGATTCTCTTTATTGATATTGAAATATATATTCATGTTTGGAGGCTTACAACTTGAGAACAATATAATAGATGATGTTCCATACATTATATCCTGTATACAAAAGAAGAGCTTCGCCGCAGCCGTACGTCTCGAGTTGCCAACCAAGCTCCGCGTCCTAGCGCCGTCTGAGCTACTCTCCGCACCCTGCAGACAATCTGGTGGGTATCAATACATAAAAATGCATCGATGGGGAGGCCTCTCGCCCACTTTACAAAACCAACATGTCAGTTATGTGAGCGCATAATTATTATGTTGTCTTTCTAGTCGTCTTAGGATCAGTTACATGTCATATGAAAATGAAGTATACTTGTGTCACAGGCATATAATAGTGTCACGCAACGGACAACATAATTCATCTTACCATAACTTATCATTCTTTCTTCCCTGTACAACAATATGATAATGAAAAATACACATATAATAGATCAACTTATTTGTCACGGGGTGTCCTTGCAGAAGACAATCGCTAAACTCAAAAGTGTAGCATGTCGTGCATCCACTCCTTTCAGACTTACCAACGAACTTGTACGCGGATTGCCGCTAGCAAGCCGACTTAATCTATATGAAGGTCACTGACATCACAAGTCATCTTGAACTTTGGATGAAACGACTGTCTTTTCAATTCGGTAGCTAGCCTTACTGGACGTCTCGAACTCATTATGTGCTAGGACTTTGGCTAGCACACACGCTAGGACTTCAGCTAGCGCCATTCTCTTGGGCCGACATGATTTTGGTGTCCCGGATATCGGTCAAGAACCAAACCTTGTGCACAAGTTGTCCGTGGCCATGTAAGTCTCTTCTCCAACTTTTCTATACTGTTTAAGTCGTTCTCTGAATCTCAAACTTCCCATCTCTATGTAGCTCTCAGTTCAGGGAATGCCTTGGCGACCTAACGGTCCCGAAATCCTTCTATGTTACTCTTCTCAGAACTCAGAAGTATGCTATGTGATAATCTTCCTGTCTAAGTGATAAAACATGATTGTACTCATTACTCTACAGCACTGTCATACTCAGTGCGATAGGATACACCAATATTATGAAAACTATTTGTGTGGCAGCAAGTTATATAATCTAAGTGACGAGCTATTGCAACAACATGAAAGTAAGTACTATAGTAGCATATAAGATAGTCTACTTGATACATAAGTAGTTCTACTTGCACAAGTCTAAGCTAGTAGTATCGAGGATCCAACTCTAGTAGCAAGTTTATATTCCATGTTTTATACAACTAATAAAGAGTGATTGTTCTCTTAGCTATGTGTGTTCATCTATTTTATTAGCATGTATCAAGTTATTGCCTAGCGAACTAGCATGTAACATCCATTTATTAAGTGTGAAGGCAAGGCAAAGATGAGTTCACCGAGACCACCCACCTGAACGAGGACTCCTCGACCGAGAGGGACTCCGAGCAAGTCCGAATGTCGTTGCACAAATGATTCATCTTGCTGAACTGAGCGGGGCGAAGCGTTACAGTCGTGAGGACTCTAGGCTTAATGTTGTTCGATGTATCTTGTCGAAAGCTAGAGAGATTGACGATTGGTATCACACATCTATTTTTCACACCTTTACTAGAATTGGTAATCAATCCTGTAAAGTGATTTTAGACGGTGGGAGTTGTGTCAACACTATTGCATCTAACTATTGTATCTAATATAGTAGCCAAGACTAGTCTTGAGACAGAATCTCACCCTAACCCATATAAGGTTTGATGGGTAAACAAGTCATCTATCAACGTTAAGAAGAGATGTCTTGTTCCTGGAGAGTTTGTTATTTATAAGAACAATGTATGGTGTGATGTAATTAAGATGGATGTGGGTCATATCATATTAGGAAGACCTTGGCTATTCGATTTAGACGTCACTCTCTATGGACATTCCAACTCTTGCACATTCATATATAAGGGTTAGAAGATTATGCTCAATCCTATGCAACCAAAGCCTAATCTAAATATTGAATAGAGTGGAACACCCAACAAGAAAGGGCTTGCTCTTATTGGCCCTAAAGAAATAGAATATGAGATTGCAAAAGGGACTACAGTAATTGCCTTGGTTGCTAGAGAAGTCAAGGAGTCCTAGGAGCAAGTCGCAACTGAAGCAAGTCCCATCCTTGAAGAGGATATTTTTCTGAGGATCTTCGAAACTGTTTACCACCTATGCATCGCATTCAACACACTATTGATCTTGTTCCGGGAGCAACCCTACCTAATTTGTCGTATTATCGACTGAATCCTACTAAGCATGCAAAGTTAAGGCGACAAGTAGAGGAGTTATTGGCTAGAGGGTTTATCAAGGAGAACATGAGTCCTTGTGCGGTACCAGCCCTTTTGACTCAAAAAAAGATGGTACATAGAGGATGCGCATGGATAGCCTTGCGATCAATAAAATAACGGTTACCGTTTTTCGATTTCTAGACTGGATGATATGGTAGATATGATGTCTGGAGCCACTCTTTTTTCAAAGATTGATCTCAAGGGTGGCTACCATCAGGTTCGTATTCGACAGGTTCGTTTTCACCCAGGGGATAAATGGAAGATTCCTTTCAAGACAAAAAAATGACGTTTATGAGTGGTTGATCATGTCCTTTGGACTGTCCAACGCTCCTAAGACATTTATGAGAGTTATGGCGTAAGTGCGACCTTTTATGGATAGATTTTTGGTTGTGTAATTTGATGATATACTTATTTGCAGCCAATTGGGCGGCCACCATTATATCACTTAAGGCAAGTGTGTGTGAACCCTAAGAAATGCACATTTTTTACAAAAGAGATTAATTTTCTAGGATTTGTCATATCTCTTGCAGGAATTTCTGCCGATTCTCAGAAGATAAAGACAATTGAAGAGTGAGCTGAGCCCCTGAATATTAGAGATGTTAAGAGTTTTCATGAGTTAGCGACTTTCTATCGTCGGTTTATATATGATTTTAGCACCATCATGACCCTGAACTGATTGCTTAAGGAAAGAAGCTTTGACTGGTCAATTGTCGCAGCCAAAGCGTCCAAAGACATTAAGAAAAAGATGACGGAGACCTTGTTATACGCCTTTCTGATTTTTCGAAGGTGTTTGAGATTGCATGTGATGCTTCTGGCATAGGCATATGTGGAGTCTTGGCCAAGAGGTATATCAAGTAGCTTTCTTCAGTGAAAAATTGAATAATTGAATGAGGCTAGACAACGCTACTCCGCCTATGATAAGTAGTTTTATGTGGTTATTCAGTCCCTCGCCATTGACGGCAATACTTTCTGGGATGAGTGCCAAAGTTGTTAGCTTTGATATGGTCAAAGGAAATTAGAGTCGTGTCCCGACTTTGGTGGAATTTATATACTTTTGAGAGAAGGGTTGACTCGTTAGATAGACGGCTTTCTATCGACGAATGACTATTTATTTCGATTTAGCAAACTATGCATCCCGCGTACTTTATTGAGAGACTTCTTAGTATGGAAATGGCATGCTGGTGGTTTGTTCGGCCACTTTGGACAAAATAAGACTATAGAAGCTGTTGATGATCATTTTTACTGGCCTAGCGTCAAAAAAGATGTTGCAATGCTTGTCGGCCAATGTCATACTTGCCAACTGCCTAAGCAACAGAAACAAAATACATGCTTGTACACTATGTTCCCTGTACCTAACCACCCATGGGGAGATATTAGTATGGATTTTGTACTAGATTTACCGAAGTCCTTTTGGAAACACGATTCCATTTTTGTGGTATTAGATTGATTTTCGAAGATGGCCCATTTTTATGCACCACCTGTGTCCGCGTTCCCGAAGGCACCCATCTCTTTCAAGAGGGTTCACGGCATGTCAAGCCCTGCCCTCCTTCCCCCAATCCATTTCGTCAAAGAAGAATGGAGCAGGCACACTTACTACTCTGATTGGGCGTGGACTCTCACGTTCTAAAAACATCAAACGCTTCCAAAATTCCTAGAATTTATTTCGATAAAGTGGTTAGGTTGCATGGGTTATCGAAAATGATTGTGTGCAATAAAGACGTTAAGTTTCAAAGCTATTTTTGGAAAATCCTTTGGCACTTGATTAGAATGAACTTGTCCTTTATCACGACCTATAATCCCCAGAATGATGGCAGTCCGCGGTGGTTAATACGAGCTTATGAAATCTTCTACGTTGTTTGATTGGGAAAAATATCATGAATTTGGATTCCATATTACCTAGGGCCGAGTTTGCATATAATTGCTCAATTAATAGGTCTATAAATATGAGTCTATTTCAGGTCGTGCATGGTTTTAAACCTAGGAGGTCTATAGATCTCATTCCCATGTCTTAGCATTCTAGGGTTCCTGATCTGCATCTACATTTGTCAAAAATATTCCATGACTTGCATAAAAAATCAACAAAATAATTGAATTAAGTAAGTCTTCTGCTGATAAACAAATAATTTTAATTTTTTTTTTCAAATTGGTGATTTTGTTATGGTCCTGATTAGACTGGAACTTCTTCCTCAGGATCCGTTAAGAAATTACGTGCTCACAGTGCAGGACTGTTTAGTATAGAATTGAACCGAATGCGTATGTCATTGACTTACCACATGTATTCGGGATCAATTCCATATTTAATATTGAAGATTTGATGGCTTACAAGGGCCCCCATAATTAGTCCAAATAATCCACTTGTGGATTCACATGAACCTACCCTTGAGCCTTTGCCAGAGAGTTCTCCACTACTAACTTCACTTCTATGGTCCCAATCAGCAGATCACATTGATAGAATATTGGATGATGAGATTATCTCTACTAGTGATGGCGGTTGTCAACGTTATTTGGTTTGATGGAAGGGTTGTTTTGAATATGATGATTACGAATCTGTCATGGATTACATGGGAGGAGCTGCAGCACCTTGATCCAGATCTACTTGAGTAATATGACGGTAGCCACGGTAGTCATTCGCCAGAGATAAATTTCTTTCACCTCGGAAGAATTGATGAGGATATCAGGCTACCGGTCACGAAGACTTGCCAACGTAGAAGACGATGCAATGCAACCTCGCTATGATCATGATATGAGTTCGTGTTGTCGGGATGAGTTTGAGTTGAGAATTTATTATTATTTGTTTGTTATTTGCTTATTGTTTGTTTGTTATTTCCTTGTTAGAATAAGTACTAGTTTACCTATTATTTAGGAAGAGTAGTTTGGTTGTTGAGTCTATTTGTTGCTTACCAATTCTTTAGGAAGATTAGTTTGTTGGTTTGTGTAGTTTATTTGTTCCTCTCAATCAATGAATACGAGACCATGGATAAATGAAAATAAAAATTACTTTTGATGAACTCAAATTTCCTTCTGGATGATAGCAGAACACTTCTTTCTCTCCTAATCCTTCTCTTTTTCCTGAACCCCCCCCACCTTTCCTCCCTACACCGGAAACAACAGCTACCACTACTCCTTTCCAGCACCCGCAGCCTCCTGTCAGCACCCGTCGGCCACCACTCCTTTCTAGCACCTGCGGCCTCCTATCAGCACCTGCCGGCCACCAGGCTGTAACCGCAGCAGCACCCACCGAAGCTTGCCGCAACCATGACCCCTACTGCACCTGCAATCGCTTGCAGCACCCGTCGACCGGCTACAATACCTGCAAGAACTCGGTAACTATTCGAAAAATTCGATTTAGATTTCCTTACCAATGAATCAAATAATTGAGAAAACTACGCAACTTCACCCAATATCATCCAATATGCTATCAATGGATTGCTGAACCACAAATAAAATTGAGTGCTTTCTTCCACATAAACTATTTGGTAACGTTCTAAATATTACATGGAGAACTAATCCGATTTCAGCATTAATATTTGATCCAACTTTCTACAAAATCTAAGACTTGCATTATAGCTTTTGATTTCTTGATTTATATAATCATCTATATGGGAACCTAGGAATTATGTGGTATGTAGCAAATAATTAACTTAGACTTGTTTTAATTCAATTTAATTGCTATTTTTAAACCTTACATGCATTCAACATCAGTCTGTGTGTGTGAGGGTGCTTGGTTGGTTGCAACCAACACTAGTATCAAACCTAAGGTCATCACAAAATTATCCTTCTTGCTCTCTTTGTATCAAGCCTTCAACTATTTTTTGTTCTGACTTGTCAATTTGTATCGATTGGGGTTATTGGAGGAATACTCTCCTATGATCATATAATGAATCGAAGGTTAATTTGAAGAGTAGTTAAAATTGGGTTTTGGGTAATTCTTGGATAATTTCTTTAGGTAAATTACACTTAGCCTCTTGCACCTATCTAGAGTAAAAGTGAAACTTCTCTGTGTAAATATAGAACTGGGGTGTAAAGTGGTGTATAGATGAAGTGGTAGCGAAAAACCAGTGATTATAGAGTGTCCTAATTGCAGTTTACCAGCATGGAAGGCATAATGATATCTGCACCATCTCAAAGAAGCTTGGTGAGATAGATGTGTCTGGAATTTATCTACAAAACTGTCTATTTCTTTCCCATCAGCACCTGGCTTCATGTGTCTGTCTCTCTCCTCTTCTCTCTCTCTCTCTCTCTCTCTCTCTCTCCATCTCTCTCCTAGTTTTGTTCGTTTCCATCGTCCACTTTTTGGCTACTTTAGTAGCAAAGCTGTTGGATCAAAGGAAACTGTGTTTTTTTTCACACAAATAGATACTTTGTATCTTTCTCCATTTTTAAATTTTCCTTATTTTTTTTGTTTAGCACCCATCTATTTTTAAGTAGTTGATTTCAATGTTATGCTGCAGATGGTAAGAAGTCTGAATCAATTGATCCTGAAGAGAAGGTGGATAATACAAAGTCAAATAGTGGTTGTAGAAGACCAGAATCTGTTAAAAATTTATCTGCTACTTCTTTACCTACCGGCAAAGATTCTACCTCAAAAGAAAAAGGCTGTAATATACCTGAGCAAGCAGTGGGTATATTGAAGAAAAGAATGCCTTCTTTGACTGACAAGGAGTTGAATCCAGAATTCTTCCAAAAATTAGAAACACGGAGTTCTGTAGAAGTAGTGGTACCTCGAAGATGCCTGCAATCTTCTCACTCACAAGGGGAGGAAGTGCCAAATATGATTGATGGTGATTCAGTGGCTCCATCAAAAGAAAATGGAAGTGTAGGCAATGAGTCAATTGATTCTCATGCTCGCACTAGTGCTAGTAATCAAAATATTGAGAAAAGAGTAGGGGTATACAATAAGCTGCAATTGTCTGATGATTTTACTCAGGACAAGTGGACAGAACAAAGAGGATCCAGGGCTAAAGACTCAAAAGCAAGGGCATCTGATGCTGATGATAAAGCTGAACAGAGTCAGAGAGATCCCTTTGCAACCCGCTTGAATATCTCTAGGACTGACTTAGACGGTTCCTTCATGAACAACAAAGGAAATTGGTTAGCCATTCAGAGGCAGTTATCACAGCTAGAGAGACAGCAACTCAATCTCATGAACATGTTGCAGGTTTGTTTGAAACAAAATCTTTGTTCAAATTTCTCTTTCACGATTATATGTGGAATTTAGAGTAGCTTCCTCCAATTTGAAATGTATGCATGTTTTCTTTCTATAAATAGTAATCTTTATTGTTATTTTTGTTGCATTACCCAGACAAGAAACTAATGGCTCCCTTTGATTGTTCACTGCTCACTTTCTAGTATTTGAGGTGGATTATATGGATGAAATGATTATAAACTTTTTATCTTCTTTTCCTAGTACGAGTTTTCTAAATGGTAGTTGTTTTTGATATTTTAAATATTACTTCCTAGTTCTTATTGTTCTTTCTTTGCTGTTTTAGCAGTTATTTTTCTCTCGAGTCCCATATTTTCAGCTTATGACTGGACTGTGTGCAGTACTTCTCCATTAATATATTTTGTTTCCTGCATTTAAACACTTGTAAGCATAACTTTTAGAGCCAACTCAAGCTTTGTGCCATTGTCACATACTGGAAGCTTTTGCTTGCCCGTAGTTCTCTCTCTTTCAGAATATTGGTTGCTTAAGTTTTCAAATGTGGGCTAAAATACTGTTATTAATGATGAGCTTTACTAGCATTTTAGGATGCCGCATAAACTATCTTATTGTTTCTTAATGCAAGAATTGCTTGATGATCACGGTAAGAGAAAATCCCCAATTATTTGGTTGAATACTAAATATGAAACATCACAAACTATGCTACTATGATCACACTTCTTTCAGAAGTTTATTTTTTGCTCAGAGTTATTTGTTTTTTGTACCATGTGATCCTGCAAAGACATGTATATGGATACATGACTATATGCTGTTGATTGTCCTCAAACAATGATAATTTTGTACAAGGAGCATTGGACTGGTTTTATTGTAGTGGGGGTTGGGGGACTTCAAAATGATTTCAAAGAACCTAGTTTAAAATCTCCTCAGGCACGTGTTTTAAGTGAATCTTATGAAAAGTTTTACCATTACATGAATCCAGCTCTTTACCCAAAATAGACCTTCGACCTTGTGCCGGCACGGTAGAATAATATAAATATATAACCCTCACTGATACTCTGGAGTTTTGATGCAATGATAGGAATTTTAACATGTATTGGAGACGCTTATATATTAATATTATTCTAACATGAGTCAAAGGTCCATTTTGGACAGAGAACTCGATTCATGGAGTGGTATAACTTTTTTACAATATGCATACCAGAGGGATGTTAATCTTAATCTGGTTTGTTGTGATACTATGTTAAAGTCTCTTCCACTGCTAACTAGAGTTTTGGTGTAGTGCAGAAATTTTAACAGTTTTTATTTTAATAGTCATTGTTCTGCAAGAACTTCATCCAACCTTGCACAACCTTGTAAATATTGCGTTATCCTATGAAGTATAGATGAACCTATCCATCAGTTTCCTGCAAGCCTATCCGTGTCACTAACTTTAGCCTGTGGACTTAGATTGCATTTTGTAGTATAATTGGAATTCCATGATCCATTACTATCAGGGATATTTTAGCAAATGTCCCTATTCAAAATATGGAAACTAGCATATACCTCCACTATTTTATAAAACTAAGAGATACCCTCATTTTTTGACGGAACAATGAGCTCATGTGCTCACTTAACTCACACGTGATGCGATAAAAATAACACAATTGCCCACGAAATAAATCCATGTGTGCCATGTGTGAGTTTATTTCATGGACATTTGTGTCATTTTATAGAGTCACGTGTAAAATGTATCTCATATTAGAGTAGGTTTCTTCAATTTTACAGCATCACGTGTGTGAGTCAAGTAACACGTGAGTTCACTTAACCGTGATTTTGACTATTCCGTCCAAAATGAGGGTATCTTTTAATTTTTTAAAATAGCGGGAGTATATGCTAGTTTTCATATTTTGAATGGGGACATTTGCTAAAATATCTCTTACTATTATTCAAGTCTGGCCTAAGTTTGGGGTGGCAAATAAGTGGTTCTTTACACTGAGCATGAGAGCACTGTAGTTCTACATTATCCAAGAAAGCAATTTTAGCAAGAAGCTATTAACATCAAAGTATTATGGAAAATAACTAGATACCAATTTTGGGAAGATATAGAAGGGAGTTCTAGATCTTGTCATCAGTACATAAGGTGGAGAGAGGAGACTGAACAATTTGAATTTGGAAGGTGGTTGCCAGCCAAATTAGGATCATTGGGAATAGAATAAGATTATAGAAGATAGAATCATTGAATATAGATGGTTGTCAATTAGCAAAATGATGGGAGACATCGAAGGAGCAATCTGAAAGCTGGGGTAAATGGATTTAGGTTCATGATGGATTCGTTTTCTGCTGTTCTTCCAACAATCTGACAAAAGATGGCTAGTCTTATAGAGCTACCATATACCAACTTTCTCTTGTTGAAAGGGGTCAACTAAATTGGGTATATTGGTGCATGCTGGATTCTTTTTTTTGTTGTTCTTCCAACAATTTAATGAGACAAAGGATGCCTAATCATATAGAGCTACCATGTACCAAGTTTCTCTTGTTGTAAGGGGTCAACTATATTGGACTTATGACAGGGAATTTCATTGGTACAGTAGTACACACACACAATATATATATATATATATATATAGTACTGGGCGCTAGGCGAGGCGAGACGACAGCCCACCTGCCTTGCCTAGACGTCCGCCCAGAAAACACCTGCTATTTTGCAGAAAAAGTAGCAGCAGCAAGAAAAGAAAAAAGAAACAACAGCATAAGAAGAAGCCAACAACTCCAAAACAAATGAGCAAGAAAAGAAACAGAAGCAGCAGCAGCAGAAGAAAAAAGAACGAAGAATAAGAAAAAGAGGAACATTCAACGATTTGGATCGTAGGGATCCTATTTCTTTCTTCGAGAAGGAGAAGAAGAAGAATACCTGGACTGAGCAGCAAATGACAGAAGTAGCAACCGTAGGTAGGTCTTTTCCCTTTGCTTTTTTCTTCTGTTTTTTTGGAGCAGCAGCAACCATCGACTCTCCAAAGCAACAATAGGTTTTTTCCTCTCTGCAGCAGCCTCTTTTCTTTTCTTTTCTTTTTTTATGACTAAAAGCCTTTGGAGAATAGCCCAAGAAAATTTACATTTAATCCTAAAGCCCATGATGGCAGCCCATACCTGACTTACAACTGCCTTAAACTTTCCCTGGTCGACCCTAGGCGCCCATCGCCTGAGATTTTCTTTTTCTGCAGGGACAATATATATATATATATATATATATATATATATATATATATATATATATATATATGATGAGAAGAAAAGCAGAAAAAAAGAAAAAAAATAATGGCTGGAAGACTACCCACTAAGAGTAATATTTCTCACGAGGCCAAATCCTTCAAGGCAATAGGCCTTTCTTTTTCTCTGATGGATGCTGTTGGTGAATCCAATATTTAACTCGCCTTTTTCTCTGATGGAATCCGTCTGCGAGACCAAATCCTTCAAGGCTATTGTTCCCTATTCAGCTGATATTTGACATCCTTTCTGGTATCAGCCTTTCCTGAGGCAGTTATCCAATATCTATATGCAATATTTAACTCCCATCATGATGATCCTAATTCCTGCCTTCTGGGGCCTTGTCAATCAAATGCATATTGAGCATTTGCCAGCACATGAATCAGAAATAATGACATCCCCTAGGGCAATACTGTCAAAGAGTATGGAGCACAACTTATAGAGTACCCACTGCAGCATTGAGCAAGATTTATGGCTGATTGTTGATCTGTAATCAGCTCCCCTACAATCTTGCAATAATTCTTAGTTTCTCATATTGTCTTGAGGTGCTGGTGTGGGTGGAGGAACAATGAACAATAAGTATATTTGTATGTATAATAAGCTTAAGTAACATCAGTAAATGCGAACAAAAACACAAATGCTGGATCAGTGGAACATAACGTTTGCCCGATAATTGATTAGTTTTATGCTTGTGTATGTGCATGCAATATTTACTCGCATTTTCCTGAATAATAGTAAATTATACATTTCGATAGAAGAGATGATGAACATCATCATATTCTTGAATCTCATTCATGCTACAATGGTCCTGCATATCTGATTGCATATCTCCATTGACAATTTACTATGAGGCTTGATTTAACTCACCCAAACTTAACTTGAATTAATTTCCTCAAGTGGTTTTCTTTTGCCATGATGCAACATATCCTAGTTTCTTTTGAAGGAAAGCAACCTCTCCTTGCGTAACAATAGAAGTAGAGGAGCTTTGAGGTGCTCCATTGTTCTAATTTTGTGGAAGTGTTATCACCATATCTCATGTTAGAAGTAAGGGAATTATGTAGCTATGATTTCATGAAATAGAGGAAAATTTTAGTGTGGTGAACCCCAAAGATTTACAATGAAGGCTTTGTTGTTACTTGTTACTATTTTTTGTCCCCACTTACGTAACCTTGCTTCACCATTATAAACTGGTTCAACTACATTGGGTTTTGTAAATTTTGCTGTGATCACTAAGGGTTCACTTTTATTAGTAGTTCTCTTCGACTTTTTTAGTCGGCCTGAAGATGGAAAATTGGATAGGTCTTGAGCTGCATCAAATAAGGGTTGGAGGAGAGAGGCTTGAAGTAACACATATGCTCATCGTCGACATGTCTAGCTTCATTCAGCTTATTTTGTGGTCTTAGCCTGTTCTCTGAAAAACGTCTTATACTGCTGAACCAGTCATTGAATTAATCATATTTTGGATCTGCAACTTGCACATGGTTTTTAAAATGTCTGCTTTTAGTAAAAATATATAGCTTCTTCTCATGTGAGTACCCTTTAAATGAAATTTCAAAATGATGAATTCATTTTTGGTTTTGCGATTTCATGATTGATGAGCTCATATTTTACTAGGTATGTGGCTAGGATATACTGGTAACTACTTATCTGAATCTACACTGTAAAAGTTTCAAGCTTAGTTTATCTTAATATTTAATCATGTTTTTTGTCTATAAAAAATCAGGATTTCATGGGAGGATCCCATGATAGCATGATTACATTAGAAAACAGAGTCTGCGGGCTTGAGAGAGTTGTTGAGGAGATGGCACGGGATCTATCACTGTCCTCTGGGAGGAGAAGCAGTAATGCGATTCTAGGGTTTGATGGATCTCCTGGTAGGTCTGCAAACAAGTATAATGGCCTTCATGACTATTCTGGTCCAAAATTTGGCAGGGGGGTTGATAGTCGGATGCCATTTGCAGAAAGGTTTCTTACATCTGACAGTATACTATCAGGCGTAAGGGGCAGGGATCCTTCTTGGAGACCAGATTCTGAAGCATGGGATTCTTATGCTTATAGTTCTTCAAGGAATGGGCTTATGGGCTCTAGGAGAGGATTAGGTGGCGCATCGATTGATGGTAGATCACCTAGAACTGAACATGAGGGTGATCAACCAGGCAGCAGAAGAGCTTGGGACAAAGGACAGGGACCATTTAGGCTTGGTGAGGGTCCTTCTGCAAGAAGCGTTTGGCAAGCCTCAAAGGACGAGGCCACTCTGGAAGCTATCCGGGTAGCAGGGGAAGATAATGGGACCGCTCGAACTGCAAGACGAGAGACAATTCCTGAACTAGATGCTGAAGTTTTGGCAGATGACAATTCAGGTCAGGAGAGAGGACCACTTTGGGAATTGTGGTCACGTGCGATGGATTCACTACATGTTGGTGATGTGGATTCTGCGTATGCTGAGGTAGTGTCCTCAGGGGATGATATGTTGCTTGTGAAGCTGATGGAAAGATCTGGCCCTGTTGCGGATCAACTTTCTAATGAAGTGGCAAGTGAAGTCTTACATGCTGTTTCACAGTTCCTGCTGGAACAAAGCCTTTTAGATACAGCTCTCGCATGGATTCGACAGGTACGATTTTCAATTCATGATTCAATACCCTATCACAAATGACTGATATCATTGTCTAGTATGTCACATTCAGTCACACACAAACACGATTGTATGTTATCATTGTCTGGCTTGATTGAAAAAACTTTCTTTTGTAGAATGAATACTACAAAACCATAGTGTAAGATAATACTTAAATGTGTTTCGTTGTGTTTGTTACATTTATATTTACTTATAGTATTATCTCACATTTATATATAATGCCTAAGAACTGTGTTGAACATCCATATTCATGTCATGCTATGGCTACTTATAACTGAAATCAATCAGTATATTCTCTGTGCATTATTTTCTATACTTATTTATGAAACAAGGTCATACCATATACATATTAAATTGTTGTGTAAACATGTCTTCTCAACCTTATGTTCAATTCTGTAACCTTAACGGATGCTTTATTATCCACCAATGAAACTTGTGCAATTGGGACTAGGGAAGTTAAGAAGCTTTGAGAAGTTGGCCAATATTCTATACTTGAAATAAGTTCGGACAAAACAGAAAATGAGCTGAGCTTGAACCTATGGGCATGGGTGGATCCACTCTTTAGGTTGAGGGTGCTCAAAGCCCATCTGGATTTTTATTTTTTAAGAAAGAACAGAATATTTAGTATAGGTCCTGCAAAGAATTGATTTTACTATACTTGAAATAAGTTCGGACAAACAGAAAATGAGCTGAGCTTGAACCTATGGGCATGGGTGGATCCACTCTTTAGGTGATCCACTCTTTAGGTTGAGGGTGCTCAAAGCCCATCTGGATTTTTTTTTTTATAAAGAACAGAGTATTTAGTATAGGTCCTGCAAAGAATTGTTTTTAGTATAGGATTATTTGAACAATTTCATTGAGCTCTTTTTGTATTCTCAAACTTCCAAATTTCGATTTTCTACTGTCATCACAACCTTCCATTGCCATCCACCTCCATAGTCTTCGTCTCCACCTCCTCTACTTGGCTCCAGCCACTCCTCTTCTGACCACTCCATCACCACTAGCTCTCCACTTTCTGCCTCCAATTGCACTTTCCTCCAAGGATCTAACTGGTGTGACTACTTCAACCTCTATTCTAGACATTTGGTAACAATAAGACACTTGTAAAATTTACATTTTTGACATCACATTTCTGACCCAACAATGTTACTTGCACCACTTGCTAGTGAAGTCTGCAACTTACTGTATGTTCACCAGTCAACAAATGCAGCATAATGCTTCCACAAAGCACCATGAAGTTGTTGCGACCACACCGCATTATTGTCATGACCACCCAATAGTGTTTTCGCAGAGCATCACATTGCTAATCACTTTGCTAGCGAAATATAGTTGCAAGCTCCCTCTGAACAAGATTCCTGTTGCTACCCATCATTATCAGTTTTATTATAGGAGTCTGTCTCTCCTTAAATAGTCTATCGCTATAGGTGACCGTCTCGACTTGCCTTGACTTAAATGTGATCTGACTTAGACGCTATAACATATGGTTATATATATTATTAATATATGGTTATCAAAGAAGAAAGGAATCCTAATCTTTCCCCTTTGTCCTCTCAATTCCTAATATTCCTTCCATAGACCTATAAAATATCTCTCCATCTCCAACGCCCATTGTCAAACACCAACATGTAAGCTTCTTTCTGTCTACTCTCTTTATATCTCGCTCTCTCACTGTATCTTTTTGTTTTTTTCTTTTGTCAAGTTAGTGATAATCTTAATTGTTTCTTGGTCGAAGTATTGAACACTTTATTCAGTTGATGTTGAAGTCTCATTCCTGTGCATGCATGTGATGTTTATTAATTTAAATAATACATTTATGATACCAATTAGGAGGAAACCACAACACAAAATCTCAGTTATTTAAGTACAGAGGCTTGTCTCAACTTTGTCTTTACCTTCTACACACCCCTAACTTAGTCTTGAGGCCCCGGGGGAGGCCTTTTAGTCCTCTCCGCCTTAATAAGATCGCCCTGGATGGTAAACAAGACACTCTAATAGGATTCCATCATTCCATGTTATTGGTCATCTTGAATAAACTTGATTTCCAGTTTCTTCTTCAGTGTTAAACTGTTAGTCTGTTACTGCCTTAATGATCATGTCTGGATGAAGGTTGTAATCAGCACCAGCATTTGGTTAATAGAGGTGAAACAAATCAACAATATTGATTTTATTAATGGATGATATAAAAACCCATAACTATGAATATATATAGAGGGATAACGGATCCATATCCTTATAGAATATGATTCTGAATCCGAATAGGAGAAAAAATAGAATCTAAATCTAATATAATCTTAAGACCCCTCCCTTCAAACTAATGATGGGTCAAACAACATGAGTTTATTTAATAGTAACTGACGGTGTGGGATGTGACTGTTAGTCCCGAGGCTTAATCAAAAGATGGTAGAACGAGGCTAGGAACAAAGGTTCACACAGAGGTTCACGCAAACTTTACAGTCTACCATCTGTTTGATTCTGAAGTTGTAGTCGAGACTCAGAAGTTCATGCAAACAAGTTTGTAGAATCCTCGATTCCAACGAAGAACTATAAAATATAAATTCTGATTACAACTTGCAGAGGATTACAATAATCAGAAACCAAACTTTGTTCTTCCATGCAAACGCAATTGCAATAAGACAACGTAATACAATTTAGCATATGAGAAGTTGAAGAAGAAGATTGGATCTCTGCTTGTTGGGGTGATCAAGATCACCGTTGCTCAAAGTAAGATTCGCCACACACAGGCTGCTCCCAGGAACCAGCAAGTTCTTGTAGAACTTTTGCAACGCTCGTTGTACCTCCTTTCTGGACTCGCACGAACTCCTCTGGACTCTAATGACAGCAGCAACAATCAAATCTCTTCGTCTTTCAATTTCGAAGTAAGTCCTCAAAGGGGCACGAAGAAAGTATTTATAGAGGAGGGTGAAAACCCTAAATCTAATTCTGGCCGCCAACTGATTACGAAAAGATAGGAACAAATTTAATTCAAATTCCACAAAAGTCGGATCTGAACTAAAGACCCAATCTTTCCATAACCGATCAAATTCCGCAATTAGTGGAATCATGTGCTAACTACGCTATCTGAGCATATGCGTGCAACATCACAACTGTTCCTGCACGTGTAAGCCAACAGCGCAACCGTTCATGCGTGCAACAGTGCACCGGTGCATGCACGCATACGCGTAAATATTCATACGCACATAGCCGCGCACGCTCGCGCATACGCCCTCGTATGCGCCTGCTCATGCTCCCATGCATGCAACCGCGCATGCACTTCGCGCATAAAATGAGCGCACGAGCGCAACTAATGCGCACAAGCGCAACTAATGCGCACAAGCGCCATGCGACGATGTTGACGTGCTAAGTGCAAAGTGCAAAGTGCGCCACTTTGCGCCCTTGAGCTCGAGTCCTAGTTCGAATTGCTAAGCCCCTTTGGGGCTTAGTTTCTAAGAGATTTTTTCCAAGAGAGTGACAAAAAACAAATGCTTTTTTTGAGGAGTTAAATCTTTTTTCTTCTATGAAGACACCCCCACATGGCACCCACCATACCCTATGTGCACACCTCAACACAAGCAAAGCATTATATTGAGATACCCACTTGGAGGTGTAGGCAATGTGGGTCTTTCTTTACTAGTCCAAAGGCAGAAACTCTAACAATGACTTCGTAAATAAATTTGCCAGCTCATCAACGAAGGTCATATGTGATAGAGAAATAGTATCTGCCAAAAAATGCTCACGGATGGAATGACAATCAATCTCAATGTGCTTTGTCCGTTCATGAAAAATCAGATTATTTGCTATCTGTATAGCATGTGAAGTGTAGGTCCTGTAGGAATAATGCCCATATCAGAGAGTACTCTACGTACATAGACAATCTTCCTAGTATTGGTAGCCTCATCTCTATACTATGCCTCAGTAAAAGAACATACGACTTATTTCTTGCTTCGTCATAAAATCAACGAATCACCAAGAAACAAACAGAATCATGTAGTAGATCGTCTAGAGGTCGGATCTGTTGTCCAATCTCTACCAAAAAATGCTCGAAACTGCAGAGCAGATATAGAAGACATGCATAATGGAGCCCTAAAGATATCAGAGAATCCAGAGGAAGGCACCATAGTGAGATGATTGAGGTGCGAAAATGAACTGGCTAACATACTAACTACATGAGAAATATCTGATATGGTTAAATAAAGATACACAAGTTGACCTACTGGTCGTCTATAGTGAGTATGATCTGTGAAAGGCTCACCATCTGTGTGGCGAAGCTTCACATGAAGCTTTAAAGGAGTATCAGCTGTCCGACTATCTGATAGACTAGCAGACAAAATAATCTATGAAGCATATTTCTGCTGAGAAACAAGTATCTCTTTCTTACCTTCTGCAATCTCGAGTCCAAAAAAATAGTGAAGATATCCAAGGTCCTTCATCTGAAACTGCTGATAAATGTACCCCTGAGTAGCTAAAATCCTTGCTGAATCATCACCAGTCAAAATTATGTCATCCATATAGAGTAAAGAAGAACCCGTCCCTACAGTGACGATGGAGAATGATCCTGAGAATACTGTTGAAAATTTGCCTCACAAATAGCACTCTGAAAACATTCAAACCAAGCTCGGAGGGCTTGCTTGAGACCATAGATAGCACGACGAAGACGACAAACATGTCCTAACGGAGTAGTAAAACCTGGAGTGGGTTGCATATAGACAACCTCGGATAAAGAATCGTGAAGAAATGTATTATTCACATCCATCTGATGGCCATCGACGAATGGCAACAACTAGTAATGTACGAACTGTGGTCATCTGAGCAACATGAGCAAAGGTCTCATCATACTCAATCTCATGCTCCTGTGTAAAACTCCGGACAACAAGGCGAGCCTTAGGCCGCTCAATGGATCCATCAGGTCGATACTTGACCTTGAAGACCGACTTGCAACTAATAGACTTGACCCCGTCTTGGAGTGGAACGATATTCCAAGTACCTGTCTGCTGAAATGTTCAAAACTCTTCTGCTATAGCCTGTTGCCACTCACGGTACTGAACAACCTCTTGATAAGAACTTGGCTCTCGTGTAGTATGAATGACAGTAAATAATGGAATTATGGAAAATATGAGACTAACATAGCAAGACCAAACTTTTTCGTAGATCGGAACAATCAATAGTAAAATGAGTATAGTAGTAAAATGAGTAGGTGATCGATGAGTACGTTGGGAGTGACAAAGATTGTAGTAGAGGCGTAGATGGTGAAAACGATGGTGTAGCAGAAGCTAGTAGAACGTGGAGGATCCTCACGAGACAATAACAGAGGCATAGGAGGAGCTGTACCAGGAGGGGAGCAAAGGAGTAGGATCAATGGAAATACTAGACAACGAAGCTGGGAGGAACAAAAAATGAACTTCCAGAGGTGGGACAGTGAAATAAGAAGTCCTCTAGAAGGTGACATGATGGGATAGACGAAGACGACGGGCCAAGGGATCATAACAACAATATCATTTGTGCTCGGAACTATAACCGAGTAGACACACTTGGCTGATCGAGCTATCAACTTCGTGTGCTCAGTCAAAGGAAGAACAAAACAAGTGTATCCAAAAGTGTGAAGCGTACTTTAATCAGGAGGATACGAAAAAAAAATACTCATGAGATGTCCACCAGACATAACAGAGGAATAAGTGATATTGATAATATTTGCAGAAGTAAGAATGATCTATGTCCAGAAAGTTTGAGAAACAGAAGAGGATAACAAGAGAGCACGAGCAGTCTAAATAACATGATAATGTTTGCGCTCGGCTATTCCATTTTGTTCATGAGTATAAGGACATGACTGGTGAAAAATGGTGACATTAGATTGCAAGATAGATCTCATAGTAGTGGAGAGATACGAGCACAATCAGAGCAAAAAGTTTTAATTCTAGCATTGAATTGAGTATGAATTATAGTAGTAAACGTCCTATAAATGGTAGAAAGAACGGTAACACATAAGATAGACCAAGTATAACGAGTGTAATCATCACTAAAGCTCACGTAGTAGAGAAAATCAGTCGTAGATGTGGTAGGAGCAGGTCCCCATATGTTAGTGTGAACTAATTCAAAAATAATATTAGATTTTGATAAACTCTGAGGAAAAGGTAGGACTAAGTGTTTTGCCTACAATCCGTACATATGGATAGAGAAGAGAAAGAACCGCGCCCAAAACCTCTACTATAGAATAAACTTTAGACGAGGCTCTGGAATATGACTTAAGCGTCTGTGGCACAAGTCGGCAACATATGTGATGATAGTAACCGACTAAAAATCAAAAGTCGAGTTGATGGAAGATGAAGAAACTTTAAGTGGTACAACCATCCATTTCTACGAGCACGACCAATCATCTGGCTCGTTCGAGGATAATTCACAGAATATGTTAGGGAATAAAAAATAACAATGAACCCACTCTCACAAAGGCTACTAACTGATATGAGGTATAAAGTAAGATGGAGAACATGTAAAACAAAAGAAAGACAAGTGTCGGAAATAATAGAGCCAAATTGAGTGATGACCAACTGAGAATTACCAGTTGTGTGTAAAGAGGAAAAGTGTGATAGTAAAGATGTAATACTAGATAAGTGACTAAGGTCAGAAGTCATATGATGAAAATCACCATAGTCTAATATCCAAGAAGTAGACGTACTAGTAGAGGCAGATGCAGAGGAGCTAGCAAAGACAGGCTGGCGTTGGAGCTGGAGTAAGACGGTGCTGAATATCTGGCGTTATCTGTGTACTATCAACGATATGAGCCAGAGGTATCGGATAGCGAGTCGAGGAGGAACCATTTGTCTGTAAAGAATTGAGTTTTTAAATATGGATGAAGTAGAAAACAATTATCTACTGAGTGACCAAACTTACTGCAGTGAACAAAACAGACAAAACTGCTAATGAGCATAACAGGTGGTAGCAGAATTACCAGACTTCTTGCGATAAGTACATGAAGGACGGGAAGAGGTTATGGAGGTGAGAGCACGAGCCTTCTCGTAAGTGTAAGACAGAAATTTTTTTTGGAACTGCTCAGATAAAGACATCCTCTTTTTTTTATTTTTTTATTTTTTTATTTTATTTTGAAGTAATACTACTGAGAAGCGATTTTAATTAACCAAAGCTTGAGGTTTTTTTTTAGTAAAGGCCACCTTGTAAGCCTACAATAAGTAATTTGTAGAGAGACTAATGAGCTTTCAATGCAAGCATATTCGGAGTGCTTGAATACTTCTTTTGATCATGTGTTGTTGATTGCTTCACATGAGTCTAGACCTACGATGGCGGTAGGACTTCTCGCTCCGCGATCCAGGATGCGATAGGTGTACTAGGCACAAATTTTTGGAGAACCAACAAAAACAACTCCGAGGCTAAGGAGTGGAGATCGACCAGATATTTATTTCCTTTAACTATTAGAAGGAGAAGAAGGTTACCTGGATTATTCTTCAGCAGCGAAAGGGTTTGACTCTCGGAAAATATTTTACTTGTAGTTCCAATAGTTCAGCGGTGGCGAGGAGATCGAACAACGGGGCGGAGCAGACGACGAGGGAAAGAGATATCAACAATATTGATTATCTGAAAGAGACTGAATGGTTCAGGAATTGAAAAATCCTAGACTCTAATACCATGAAACAAATCAACAATATTGATTTTATTAATGGATGATATAAAAAGCCATAAACAATATATATAGAGGGAGAACGGATCCATATCCGTATAGGATTTAGGAATCTGAATCCGAATAGGAGAATAAATATAATCTAAATCTAGCAAGAGGGACTAAGTAGATAAGCAATCTACTTAGTCCCTCGTCCAAATTTTGTAATGATCGAGCAAAATCTCAAACCAGGCCAATCACAATGCTCAAAGAAGATTGATAGTATTTATTATTCTAAGATATCGAGTGCTATTTTTATAAACAAAATTTTGTTACGGTTCTCGCATCCGTATCTGTCAAGGATAACCATTAAGATTGCAGATTGTTCATATTAGAGTCTACCTATGAAAGGCTTTGGTAATCTAAGCAGCAGCTTTGGTTAGGATTGTTATTAAAGGAAACGAGCTTGAATACAATGCTGCTGAATTACTACAAACTCTTGCTAATAAAACTAAAGTGTTGAAGCTTCTCTAGCAATCAAGTGGGTCTTCTTCAAGAGTTGCTATAAAAAATTATATAAAGATCTTTTATGCCTTGACATCTTGCACATTCTCCTGTGAAATATACGTGGTTATGGAAGCTCAATCCTTGAATGGGTGATTTGTAATCTTGTCTAACATTTCTACAAATTGGGTTTTGCAGTTTACAGAACTGATAGTGGAAAATGGAGCAGATATGGGCATTCCCCTGGAAGTAAAGAGAGAGGTTCTGTTTAGCCTTCATGAAGCTTCTGCAATGGAGCCACCTGATGATTGGGAAGGTGCAGCACCAGACCATTTTATGGATCAGCTAGCATCGGCTTGGGGAATCAATATAGAGCAACTCATCAAGTAGTGTGTATATATATATATATATATATATATATATATATATATATATATATATTCACGGAACTGGGTGTGCAGATTGTTTATTTGCTGTATCATTTTTTGTTTTGTTTTGTTTTTGTTTTGCTTGGTTCATTGAAGCATGTATTACTCCATATCACAATACTAATTAAGAGATGATGTATTTTATTTGCACATCCCCAACAATATCATAGTCGAAGTTCTACTTTATGATCAAATTGTGGATACCTTTTAATAGTTTAGTTCATAATTTTGGTCGTTGGAGTGCAATATGGAAGCCGAAAAATGGAGCAGAAGCATATAAGAAAGAAACCACGATAATACATCAGAATGGTTGCAAAAGTAATTATTGATTAAATCATTTGAATGTACACTTTTCTACCCTTAAATGAGTCTCGCGCAAAACTTCCAAGTCTTAATTAGCTGAATGAGACCCCTTTAGCTGGTAAATGTCATCCCATATATATATATATATATATATATATATGGGTAAACGGGATATGATTTATATTGCTCATTTTCTTAAATAAGCCATGCACATGTGGACCACCAGTAATGGATTTCTATATTTCGTTTCTATTGGTCCATTTTTCTTATATATATATAATGCGGCTTAGAACCGACTCTAAATTAAGCTGTCTAACTCGTATGTATATCATCAATCAATTAATTTAAAAACTCAAAATTTTTTTTTAAGTACCGTAACTAGTTATTTTCTCATGTAGTTGAAAAAAAAATTAAAAACCTAAAATTCTCCTAACCAACTAAACATATGTAAATCCCAAAATATTTTAAAATTTAAATTATATTTAAACTAAGTAAATGATATTATCTAACTAAACATATATCCAAAATTTTAAAAATGTATTTATAATAAATCATAACTAAAGTATATTTTAAATATTCTAACGTAATTTAAAATTTTATATTTCAATAATATCATAAAAATTTTTACGTACAACACGTGAAAGTAACTAGCATATATATATATGGGTCCTTTATTTTGACTTTGGCTTTACCTGATATAACAGGTCATACTCACTTATTTAAAAAACCCCTCCTAAATTATCGTAATTTGATGGATATTGGACATTTAATATTTTCATTCCCAATCCTACATTAACTTGTATTTAACGCCTGCTATTTTTTTCTTGCAAAAAAATTTGCCTGCTGTTTTTTTGGACACTTGAAAGCCTGCTATTTTATTTCCACGCTAACGCCTGATGTGTTTTTTTGACACTTTAACACCTGCTATTTTTTTTGACACGGAACGTCCGTCAAAACCAATTATTTACTTACATTTTTTTGATAATAATATATAAAAAATTTAATAATATTTTTGGTTTTCTATCTATAATATTTTTTGGTTTTAATGTAGAAAAGTAAACGAATTATTTTTTGGTTGTGATGTTTTATCATATTAACCTGATTTACAAAAGTTTTAATATCATTTTTTCTTTCAGTTTCAAAATTATATTCGAACATTTACGTTAATTTGAATATCATCTATCGAAAATATAAGCAAATCTATCTCATAATTTTGATTTTTAATGAATATCATGAACCTACTATCCAATTGAGAGAAATCTTAAAGCAGGGTCAAGCTAATATGAATATCATTTTTTCATTCAGTATTAAATATTTTTTGCGTTAAAGGAAAAATAATTCTGGATTGTGATATATATTTGGTGGTTGACTACGGTTAACATATAATTATGTAATTACCGTTAATTTATTACAAAAGTTATAAGTATGTAATCTGTATTCAAATCATTATTACTCCAATAATATACAAATATATTTGCTTTATTTACTGATTTTTTTTCCTCCAATAATATACAACTACTAGTAAATGCATGTGCATTACACGTAAAATAAAATTTTCTAATATTATTATAAAATAGTTTAAATATTTAAAAATATTTTAATTAATTGTATAACTACATAATGTTATATAACTATAATCATATATCTATTCTAGCTCATGTGGTTAAGGTGGAAGACATTTTTCTTGGTTGGTCAAGTAGTTCAATCCCCATGATGTTATTTATAGCAAATTAATTTTTTTCCAACAATTTTTTTTTACGTAATATTAATTTTTTCCAATATTATGAATATATTTTTTACTTTTTATAAAAAGTCTTGAAAAGACTACCCGTCTAAGCTGTACGTATATCCCCACGTAATTAAAAATTAAATAAATTTTAACTAATTGTTTAACTACATAATGTTATATAACTATAATCATATACCTATTCTAGCTCATGTGGTTAAGGTGAAAAATATTTTTCTTGGTTGGTCAAGTTCAATCCCCATGATGTTATTTATAGCAAATTAATTTTTTTCCCACAATTTTTTTTACGTAATATTAATTTTTTAAATAAATGGTTGAGTATTTACTAACGGCTTAGACAACTCACTTTTGAGTCGTTTTGAAGTCTCATTATAAGAGTAGAGATATATATTAATATGTGCTATTTAATACAATCTGCATTACGATTCCATCGAAATAATCTTGATGGCATCGCTGTGCACAATTTTTAAATACTAAGTTAACTTTTAGACTTCCACTGTATGGTTGCACAAAATATGGTGACCAAAATAATTTTTTTGCGAGTGTTCGAATATAATTAACCTACTATCCAAGAGATTTTTTCTTACATCACACAATTTGCTTCAGCAATAACAAGGGATGAACATGCATGATTACATGTATGACTCTTTCACTCTTAAAGGGATAATACAACACTGATTCAAACATTTCAAAATTTACCATCCAACACATTAATACAATTTTTATTACGCTGACATCGAATTGATATTGATGGCATTGATGTACTGAATTTTTACAGAAAGCAAAACACATTCCAATCAAATAAAGTTTTAATGATCCCAAGAATGCGCCTAGAATGAAGGCCAACTGTAAATCCTAGGAATGCACCAAGGAGTCATAAAAGCTGTGAAGGCCAACTACAAATCAAAGAAATACACCAAGAAATCAATAAAATTTGTGAATGCCAACTGCAAATCAAAGGAATGCACCAACTTAGCTGACTTAATGTTTAAATAAATCATCCAAATAAATGTAAATGCTTCAACAAAACAAATCACAAATTTTAAACCTACTATAAATTCTGAACCGTATTACAATTTTCCAAACCAAATACGCATCATGCACCCCAACGGTGCTTAGTCTAACTGCAAATTCCAATTAACAATTTTTCAAACACAATTCAGAGTTTATCACCAAGACCAACTGTAAATCCGAACCATATTACAATTTCATATATTACATTCCAATGAAATAAATTTTTTAAAAGATTAATCTTCTTCTTGATCTTCTTTCTTCTTCTTCTTCTTCTTCTTCAAATTCTCCTTCACCTACATTTGGAGGGACGGATTTAGAAATTATAGTCAGTAGGGACTCACTGTATAATTAGAAATGACATCTAGAATCATAAATATAAGTATCAAAGTGAGGGCTAGCCTTTCAGCTAGCTCTAAGGTGGTTTGCTGAAGACACAAGTAGGATTACATATGATATCAAGTTGTACTATGATGAACCCTTCTGAATCAGGGCCAAAATCACTCATGATTTGGCTACTATGATGAACCCTTCTGTATCAAGTTGTTCAATGATGAACCCTTCTGTAACAATGTGCACAGTGTGGTTTCTAAAATTAGGGTATCATTGTCCACAGAGCGAATTCTAGCATTAGAGTATCAATGTGCACAGTGCGGGTTCTAACATTAGAGTATCAATGTCTATTAGATTATAGAATCATCAAGAGTAGTAGAATAAGAAAATAAAATGTAAAATAGCGCTAGTAATATTTTACTCAATACCTCCAAAACAATTTCACCACCAGTTGGGCTCGCCCCCGTTCACCTTCTTCTCCTTTCTTCTTCTTTTTCTTCATACACAAATTCCACCTCTAGCTGCTTCATCTTATCCAGAATCAATTTCTGGGTGTCGGATATAGTCTTCATCTCGTTGAAGACTTTCTCAAAGATTGCAGCAACAAAATTGTATAGATCATCCACCTTGTCCTTGGTGGTTGAGATTCCGGATGTTGATGGTTTGCTTGCTGCTGCCCTAGTTGGTGGGTGGCTAGATTGCGGAAGAGAAGAGTCTTCTTGTTGTCAAAATATTCGACTGAAAGTTAGTTTTCTCATGGGGCCTTTGTTACTGATATAAACATCCCCTGTTAAGCTTGGGACACAATGTTTACTAGCCAGTGGGCATACAAATCCCCCAAAAGGGAGGGTTGTCCTTGCAGTTGGTTTTTCCACGAAATGCATCATTCTACTAAACATGTAAGAACCTATATCCATCCATTTTTTCTTCCCCATATAATTTTTTTTTTACTTAATCAGGATGGATGGAATACTCATGTACAGTAGGGTTGAGTGTCTGAGATATGTAGGCATGCAACAATTTATACAAAGTTTTTAATTTATCTTTGTATACATTTTGTGGGGTCTTGACACCAACTGATATACCTGTAATCTCATATATTGCATCCGACATGGACACATTATCTATATCTTTTATATCGAAATCAGTAACTAGATCAAATCCATAAAATTTATTGATGACACCAGCATTTAAATGTATCAGTTTCCCTCTCATAAACACCAATTGTTGATCCTCTTCTTCTTGTTCAATTTCAGCCCTAAGATTTGAGTAAAATCCTCTAACTATTGTTAGAGAGATTTTCTCAAGGCAGGATTTGTTCATTTTCTCCAATTGGTAGAATTTTAATACATCCACGAAACCTTCATGTTCAATATCAGCCATCTAAATGGCTCTTTCAGGTATAACAACCTTATTTTTAAAATATTTTTTATACCTCTTCTTAGATTTAGAGTCTATAAAATTTTGTACCTTCTCTTCCTCCTTGGTCTTCTTGGTAGATGGCTCAGCCTCTTCATCTCCCTCCTCTGATGAGGATTTAGAATCCTCTAAGTTCGATGTCGACTCTGTATTAGCTACCACCTTTGCCTTTGATTGATTATGCCGCCGTTCTGTATAAGTTGAGTCTTTAGACTATGTATCAAAAATAGATTTTTTAGCCTTTGGCGGTACTGGTGTTTTTTTTTGCCTTTTTTGCAGGTGGCTCGGCTGCCTCTCCATCTGACTCTGATTCGGATTCAGAATCCTCTGACTCATATGACTCTTAATCAGATGTCGGTGCCTTTCCCTTTGATGCCTCCGTCCGTAAACGAGAAGCCAATGCCTCTTTCGCTGCCTGCTTTGCCTTTGCTACCTGTGCCGATGCCGCTGCGGCCATTACGGCCTTTGTCTCTGCCACTGCCGCATCTTTATTTGTGGCCTCTGCCGCTTCCGCTGCGACCATTGCCGCCTCTGCCGCTGTCGCCTCTTTCTTTTGCAACCCGTGCTGCTGCAACTACGACCATTGCTTCTTTTTTCAGGCGTAAATACTTCCCCTTTGGAAAAGGTTTCTTTTCGAGAAATTTGGGGGCTCGACTATCTCTCCATCTGACTCTCACTACTAAAAATTGTGGGGTTAGCGACGCTAAAAAAAGTCGCTAAATTGTAAAATTACGTCGTTGAAATAAAATGGCGACGTTATTTGCGACATTTTATAATTGTCGTGGTCTAGCTAGTCGCTGACTGAAAATACGTCGCTATACGTCACAACTAGCGACGTATCTTAGTGACTTATGAATGTCACAAAATTTTCACCAATTAGCAATATTTTGCGGTGCAACGTCGGTATATGAGCGACACAAATTTAGTCGCAAAATGTCGCTGATATTTCTATATTTAGTGACGTTTACTGTGTCACTAAACGTCGCTGACATTCTTCCATTAGCGACGTTTAGCAATACATGTACGTCGCTAATATTTTTTTTAATGTAGCAATGTTTAGCAACGTATTTTAGTTATGTTTGATGACAAGGCAGAGATTGCCAAGTCAGCAAATTAGCGACTTTTAGCGACATATTTGCGACGTCTTGGAACAGGGATAGCAACGTTTTGATACCTCTTTGCGGCATATTTGTACGTTGCTAAACATCGCTGGACGTTGATAAACGTCGCTAAATTGCTGTAAATTAAAAAAATATAGATTGTTACATAATAATTTATATAACAATATTCAGCCTGCAATTTATACAAATATATTCATAGTTTATAAAAATAGATTGTCACACATAAGCAAATTATTAAACAACGATAAATTCAAATCTACTGTCACTATTGGCCAATGTCATACAAATTCATACATACATAAAAGTCTGAAATAAATATCCTCATATCATAAAAAGAATATATACAATAGACCAAAAAATGAGCCAATGTCACACAAATTCCCCAAAATGGACCAAATTCACAAAAACTCATAACTATTTGTCCAACCTAGGACTAATGCTGATCAGGAGGAGGAGGAGGAACATCGCCGCACAACTGGGATACGATATAGTCCAACTGGCCCTGTGAAAGCGCCACCGATGTTGAACTAGGAGGCAGTATCGTCGGTGGAGTCGGTGTCGATGCCGGCGAACCAGGAGGACGTATCCGCTCCAATGCTGATAGGCGATCATTGTATGAATCCATTACACCTATAATCCGAGTGACGGAACGCTGTGTCGATGATGCCATATCGGTAATATCCCGCTGTGTCGCCTCGGTCATAGTCCTGAGCTCCAAAAGATTTTGTTCGAGCGCATCAAAACGTGTTAAGATCCTCGCATCGTCCATCTACTGTTGGGACTGGGGCTGCTGCAAAATCAGTCTCATCATCTAGTCACGCAAAGACGTAATCTGATGGTCAACTCTCTCCTGCTGGACTTGTACCGACTCATGGGAAGGCTGTGAGGTATGTGCAGGGGCAGAGGGAGTCCTAGAGCCCTGCGTCGTAACATAGGCGCTGTAGGATCCCGTACCGTAATACGTACCCCTCTGAAGACCACCAACGACGGTTTGCCACAGCTCGTCAGCCGACGGAACTGGGTGGGCTGGTGGCTGCGAGAAAGTGCCGGCCTCTCCTTCGGAAGGTGCAGACGCAGCATATTGCGTCGACTGCTCACGGAACCGTAGATATTCATTCTAGAAAAAAATGAATCGCTCGATAAATATACTTGTTACTAACTACATGGATATTTATTTGCATATTTTCTAAGTTGTTCAAAAGCAGGGGTACCCGGTGTTATAAACCAAAAATATAGGAATAATTAGTGTAAATAACCCTATTATCTAAGCAACTTATTACTAACTACATGGATATTTATTTGCATATTTTCTAAGTTATATTAAAATAAAAAACGTAAAGTAATACTTACGTAAGTCTGCGTGGCCCTATCATCGATGAGTTGTCCGCCCTTCCGATGGGTGGCGAGGAAGGCGGTCACCATATTAGCGTCTTCACCACTCTGGACCTGTTAATTACAAATAGATATATAGTTACTAAAATTAACCATTTTATTCTACTTTGATTAAAATAATATATATACGTTCAAATACTTACCATGCGATAAAAATGTTCCATCATCGAAATTGACCCAGCACACCACTTTCCTGCCTTCTTCCTAGCCGCCTTCGCCTTCTTCTACTTTTTCTTGTACTTGGGATCATTAAATCTAGCCCTCATCTGAGTCCACTACTCAGTCGTGATCCAATCTTGGATTGGTTTTCCCAAACGATCATGGTCCTTCTGATCATTGATCGCATCCCAAACTAGATGGGCAGCGACGGAAGGAAACATCTCCTCGATCACCTCGGCCCGGTATTATGGGTAGAAATACGTGTCCTACAAGAAGTAATATAGTAAGTTATGTAATATACATAAATAAGATGATCGACATTAAAACCAAATATATTTTTACCTTGAAGTGCTTAAACCAGAATGCCTTCCTCTTGTCTGGAGCATCGGAGTAGTTGGTCCAAGGGCCACCATAATTGTACCTCAGCAAGAGCCCCAGACGTCTCTGTACTCTCGATGGACGATATCTATACAGAGATAATTATATTCATGAAAAGTCAATATATATATATATATATATATATATATATATATATATATATATATATATATATATATATATATACGGAAGGAAATGTTAACTAATTAACTTTGTGCCGTCGGCCCAAATCTCCATCTGATGCTCGTCCGGAGACGCGCATGAAGAATCTCTCTAATACTGTGAGGGCTGGGCCTTGCCCGTCTCCTCATCGATCTCCATGGTACCATCAATAGTAGGAACGGTAGACGGAGGAGTAGTAGGCTCCAGCCTGGAACTGCTCGTCCTAGGAGTACTGTCATGAGGAGGTGCAAGTGGTCGAAAGAGTAGAGTACTGCTCGTCCCAGGAGTGCTCGTCCCATGAGTACTGTCATGAGGAGATACAAGTGGTTCGTCCCTAGTATCCGGTATTGAAGGAGTGTTGCCGCTCAGAGCACGATGTCATCTAGATGCTCCTCTACGTCCGAACCCTCCGCGTCGTCCTATCATAACTGATAACAACATATGATGATAAAACAAGTACGCATATATATATATATATATATATATATATATATATATATATATATATATATATATAATATGAACAAAATTAAATGAAGAAGAAAAAGAAAATAGATCCGGAGAAACTCTCCATTGAATTGCACACAAAAAGTCTAGATAACCAAAAATTCTAGAGTTTTGGCAACAATATCCAAGAAGTCTAAACTAGAAAAATACAGTACATATCACATGACTAAATGGATTTAATTTTATTTTCAATCATCTTCTGAAAATTTATCTTCTTCGTTTTCCTCGTCCTCCTCTTCCTCGACCTCCTCTCATCTTCTTCACTTTCATCTACTTCGTCTTCTTCTTCGGATAATTCTACACATTCAACACAATTAGCCGTGTAATGAGGAACATCCATTGAGTCCACCTCTACAATATTTGTTACAAGAGGTAGCTCATCCTCCTGATAAGCTATTTCGTCAACGTCAAAGGTATTTCTAGCTTTGGTCTTGCATACTTCCTACCAGTCCGACCTCTATGAATTTATTCCGTACACCGCACATGTCATCAGGATGACGATTGTACATCCACGAACGATACCGTAGGTAGTAATTCATATCCATTTTTAGATTACTTCTGTAAGATTGATACACATTATTCAAGTATATATCGTTCAAATGGAGGCAAAGATGGATACAAATACATGTTCATCAAAGATAGACATAAATAAAGAAGGATGTGGGTGTTGTCACATATCTCTTGTGAGCCATTACCTAGCTAGAAATCAAATAAGAAATAGGTATATGGACCTAGAAGGCATGAGACCTTTGGCTCTACATTACGCTCTGGTGCCGAAAGCCATGAGACTAAAATATGAAGGAGAAGAGAAGACATATGAAGGAGAAGAGAAGCCATGAGACATATTTCAGTCCATACCGTGGACCGTGTATGGCCTAACCCACCACCGGACCTGAGCATCCCCTCGCCGGCCTAGAGTCTATAACGGTTCATCAAGCTCGACGTCCTGGACCGCGAGTCCACAGCCCGGGCCAATACCCTATACATGTGTGTGTCGTGTCTGTGTCAATGTCGTGTCAGTGTCAGTGTCGTGTGTGTTAGTATCGTGTCTGTGTTTGTGTCGTGTCACTGTATGACAAGAGTAAGAGAGTAAAGGAATACATATGTTAGTAGTTTTTAAGTATGTACTTATCTTAATTAGATTATTCAATTATTTGGTACAAGATTTTAATGTTACTAGTTTTTTTGGACTTAAATTGTTATTGTGTTATGTTTGTTGTTAGTTAGTTTTGAGACATTTTGAACATCGAGTATTTTTAAATATTAGAATTAAATATGTAGTATATGTTTATTAATATCCTATTTTCTAAAATGTATCTGACATTTGACACCAGACATTTTAAAACCAACATGAGTGCAACATCCAACATCTACAACCCTGATCCTTATCATTGGGCTTACTTGAATCATAATATTTTCCTGCTTTTCCTTTTCGACAGGGTCATAAAATTTGGAATTAGTAGTTTATTACTGTTCATGGTGCTCCCTTGCTTGGTAAGGCTTCTTGTAGCTGGAGTCCTAATTGACAAGACTCCTCTAAAGAAGTCAGCCGTTGGGGAACCATCTCATTCATAATCTTAGCTCTCAATCATAATTGTAAGTAAAATAATATGATACGAGGATCCTCAAATCTCCTCATAACGGGTCAACAAGTCGTCAAATTTTGTCATGTACTCATGATCATTCAATTTTCCACGTCCCATGTTTAAGCATAGACAATTGGTCCACGAGCTGGTCTTTCTGGTATCTTTGGAGGTATTCTACAAAATCTACTTCATCTTGTCATTGGGCTTACTTGACATCTTGTTATTAGGTATTCTACAAAATATATACTATATGTTTACTAATATCCTATTTTTTAAAATGTATTTGACATTTGACACCAGACATTTCAAAACCAACATGAGTCCAACATCCGACGTCTACAACCCTGATCCTTACCATTGGGCATACTTGACTCATAGTAGTTTATTTTAGCCATGCCTTGTTATGTATGAATTATGGTTTATTTTGTGTAAAAAGTATTTTGATTAGGGGATAAATATGTTTAATTAGCACCCTAATTGATTTAACCTAGAAATGAAAAAACACCCTTCACCAACTCAAGACCTTAGCTTCCTAAGGAAGCTACCAACCCTTTCATGCATGGCATGGCATAAGGGGGGTATGGGGTCACTTGGTTTTGATTGGTTAATTTCATAAAAATCTTGCATGGTTGAATAAGGTCTTGGTACAAAATATATATATATATATATATATATATATATATATATATATATATATATATATATATATATATATATATATATATATATATATATATATATATAAGTTTTATTCCTTTTAACCCTTTAACTTCTTAGCTTCTAACTCTTCACATACACTCTCCTACCCTTTCAAAATTCTATTTCCATCCCTCCATAAAACTACAAAACCCTAGAGGAAAGGCAAGTCCTTATTTCCTTGAGTCAAATCTCATTTTTTTTGTATTTTTCCATATTGTTCTTGGTTATTTCTATTAATTAAAAATAAGGTTATATTTTAGATTAATGTTGAGATTAATATATGTTGTTTAGAACATGATTCTAGAAATTATTTGTGAAGTGACACACCCAAAGAAAACTTGGACATGGAATAGAATTAGGTTTATACGTGCTAAATTCGTTCCCACGACGCAACATTTTTAGGAGCTGGTTTAGATCTAGTAAACCTGGTCAAAAGCTAAATATATCTAAATAAAAATCGTTAAAAACTCGATAAGATTTTCAACTATATATGATACGATAATGTTTGGTGTATACGTTGTTTGATAATAAATGAAAGAAATAAAACAAGATTTATACGAAACCCTCTCTTTGGTTTATAAACAAGAAGTACAATTAATCCTATACGAGGATGTCAAGTATAAATTTTAATCTGGGTAAATATTGCTATAGGAGTCTGATCTGCAGTCGATCACTTTGTCCCTTGGACCACACGATGATGAAGAAGTGCTGTAGAAGACGGAGAAGCTTCAAAGATTGCAAAGGGGAGTGGATACTCGATGCCAAAATCGTCGATCACTACTCTCTGTCTGAGTTCTTCTCTCTTTGATTTTTCGATCTCTCTCTTCAATTCTCCAAGTTTTCGACCTTTCGACCTCGGACCTCTGTCAATAGAGGTCTCTATTTATAGGGTTTTAGTGACAGTAACCATCCAATCGACGTAGAAGTCGGATAGTGGAGAGCATGACACTTTTTACGCGGCGGTTATAATAACTGCCTCCCACGTATAAATGATCTTCTGAATCTGCGTATGACGCGTGTTCCATTAAGAGATAATGCGTATAACTGCTGCGAAGATCATGACATGCAAGCCACGTAGGTCGCTGTCCCTCGCGTAGAAAAGGTTGGCGTAGAAGCCAATAACTGTCACCATGGCGTAGAAGCCAAATAGTTGTCAAACTAGCGTAGAGGCCAGGTAGGCATAGAAGCCCAGTAGGCGTAGAAGTCTGGTGCTGCTTGGATAGGTAGCTAGCGTAGAATATAGCCGATCCTCCTTTCTTGACTGAGGTCTTGAGCTAATTCTGGACCAAATAGCCTTATTACGCACCAATGCAAAATGTAGCCTGAGTTGGCGTATTCCGGGGAGATAGCATACGACGTACTCCTTATAGCTGAAAATAGCCCGGTTGGCGTATTCCAAGGAGGTAGCGTACAACGTGCTCCCATAGCTGAAAATAGCCTGATGGCGTAATGTGCAAAGGTGATGATGTGGACGTATTAGCCGTAATCATGGCTCGCCCAGTCTTTGAAAATATAACCAAATCTCGTGCATTAAATGCAGAGATCTGCCCCCATCCCGTGCATTAACTGTAGAGACGTGCCTCGAGCTCTGTACGAAGAGCAACTTTTGACGTGGCAGTCCGTTTATCTTTTGCGGAGCGTAAAAGCTCATATCTGCCTGTGAAAACTAGGCAGCGTATTCCCTTGTATGCGTAAAAGCAGTTTATACCAAGAAAATATCACTAAACGACGGTTTGGGTCTCTGTGCCGTACCATCATTACAGTCGTCGTCTGGATAGTCGTGCAGTACTCTTTGTCAGGAGTCAGATTCACTGCATGATCTGATAGGTTCATTCGAGGAATACGAAGCGTTCATCGTACACTTCCATGCTACATTAAAAGCGGATGAGTTTTATGCCATAAAGGCGATGTAACAACCTTTTTACGCTGAAGCAATCTGAACACACTGTATTACGCGAGTTGTTTTGGAGCTATGTTCTACGCTGTACTAGCGATAAAGCTCTGTTTGTACGCCGATGGCTATGAAGTCACATATTATGCCACACAGCACCGAAATACTGCGTATAATTCTGCAGCGTATTTTTCATGCTTCTACAAGACCCCCTTCAAACTTTTCAAATTCCTCGTAATTTGAAACACTTTGAATGAAGCATGAAACGGTCAAGTCTGACTCGTTCCTCGAGGCTGATTTCTTGGCTGATTCTTAGGGATTTATTGGGATTCAGTGTGTTCTCTTTTGCCTATATAAAGGCTGAGGAGTTAACCTGTTCTTCCCATATTTCCTTCACCACACAGAGATGATTGCCGGAGTTCGTCGGGTCGACTTGAGGAAGAAGAAGACCATGTTCTTCCAGCATGTAAGGAGCCAAAAAAGAAGACGTCTTCGAGCAAATATCCTCTGCAACGATGGATCATAGAAGGATATCATAGCTTCCTTTGCTCGGGATAATCAGCAACTTCATATGGCAATTCGTCCAGGAGAGAGGAAGGGTCACATTCGACCATACAGCTTGCAAGCTGTATTTTCTTCTGTCATTCGTGGACGAGGGTAGACAAACTAGCCCTGTCTTCGAGTATTGAGTTGGGTCTAAAACCTCAACTCAATCTGTCATGGCGTATGGAGGATGGGCTCTAAAAAATTTACACAAGCCCAGTTGTGTATCCTCCCGCCATTAATTATTTTCTTGTTAATCGGCCGCGGAAATCGACTAACTGCTGAAGAAGACGGAAGAAGATCTCCACCAATACGAGAACCTGGCAGAACAGATTCTGGGGGTGATCTTTTAAATGAAGATGAGAAATCCTTTGTAGACGAGATTTTCCTCATATGTAATCATGAAGATGAAAAAAAAACCCTTTGTAGACTGGATTTCCCTCATATGTAATCATGATTTAATAAAATTGTCTTCTTTTACGTATCTGATAATTTGCCATATATATTTTGCTGTGATGAAGTCTGAATATGTGTAGCTTCGACACGTCTGGATAACTTTACGCCGACTCTGAAAAAAGTATTTGATCCCGTCTTGTCTTTTACGCATAACTGATGATGCGTAGAAGACTGCTTAGCATTTAGGTCGAATATTCGAACTGTCCTGCTGTTAGGAATGGGGAACTGCATAGAATTCTGAACTGTCACCTCTTTGATAAGGAGAATTTTTGTTCAGACCATCGTCTTCAAGAATAATTTCCCAAAAATCCCTTGAAATAGGGCGAGAAACGGCTATCAAAACTGAGTCGCCATCTTGAACTGTAGAGGAAATATTCAGACTGGATTCTGGATGAACTTCCAATCGACCCAAGAAGAAGAGTCATTTTCAATGCTGAACTCTGTATGCTTTGGATACTTGGGATATTTTGAGGCTAAGAAGGAGCATCTTCTGCGTGAACCCTTGCAATTGACCGCCTTGAGATTTGTTCAGATATACGCATACTCTGGTCTGCGTATTTTCAGATATGCGGAGAGTCATAAATCTGTAATATAGATGAGCATAAAATCATAAATTTGTAGCCTCTCGAGCGTAAAAGCTGCTGAGCATAAGAGCATCTGGGCGTAAGACTGTAGATTTGTAGCCTCTGATAAGAAAATCTTCCGAACGTGAAGTCGTAGATTTGTCGCCTCTGAGCGTAAAAGCTACCGAGCATGAAATCATAGATTTGTAGCTTCTGAGCGTGAAGTCGTAGGTTTGTAGCTTCTCGAGCATAAAAGCTACCGAGCGTAAATGCATCCGACTGTAAAACCATAGACTTATAGTCTCTGAGCGTAAAATCGTAGATTTGTAGCTGCCGAGCGTAACAAGCTCCTTGGCGTAAAATCACGAATCCGCTCTGCACGAAAAACTTTTTGAATTCTCTGACTCTCCGCCTTCCCTAAACGATAGGCTGACGTGGTCCCCAATCATAATCGAGTATTAAATATCAGATTTGGTTAGGGATTCGAGGAGTCCATCAGAACTCTATATATACTCCAAGGCCTTCAGAGAGAAAACTCTTCACCTATCTTTTGCAAAAGAAAACTTTCGTCTCTTTGAGTTCTCTCCTTCGTTTTCTCTCTGAGCATTCTGTGTTTTTAGAAATGGCACCAAAACCAATATCCTCCTCTAAGGGAAAGAAGGCTACCTCCTCTTCTCGCTCCTCTGCCCAAGCAAGAGCGACTCCCATCGGGCAGGGCGAACCTCGCTCTGAACGAAGTGTCCCTCCGACGAGCTATGCACCGGGCGTTATAGGTAAAGCTTTTGGGACGATAAAAACAAAGAAAACCCTTCGCACACGTTGTACGTGGATGCGCTAGGTCATCTTCTGTGCTGAACACCTCTTCGAGGAAGATGATACACAGAGATGTTTTATCTTTTACGCCCACGTTTCTAATGTGTCAGCGTAAAAACTCCATATTTTCGTAGTCTGGCGTAAAAAGCTTTGAATGTCAAAATTTGGCGTATACTACAAATTTTGGGTGTTACGCTCTGGATGAAAACTCCGGCGTAATAACTCAAACTTTGGCAGTCTGGCGTAAAAAAAAAAAATAGACTGTCATTTTTGTTTATACTGCCAATCTTGGATTTTACGCCTGGGAATGGGATTCCAGCATAAAAATTCAAGTTTTCACAGTCTTGGCGTAAAAGCACAGACTGTTTGATCTTCGGCATAAACTGCAAGACTGTGAGGTCTAGTAGAGAAACTGACATATTTTTCTTGCACTTTGTAGTTAACTTGCAGATACCTCCGTTGGCTGAGGTGATGGGTTTTGCTGCTGGGATGCTGAACTCCAATTACCTGGAGGATTTGTCCCATGTGACATTTTTTATCTCCGGACCCCAGTATCCTGAAGGAAGGAGAATCCTGATATCGTCTCAAGGAGAGCAAATGCTGTTGAGCATGATCAATGGAGATCCCCTGACGTATATAGACGGGGCCAAATATATAAATCCGGCTTTCCTTTTCGGGGATATGATTGACAAACAATCCCAGATGAAGCCCAAGAAAGAAAACTGGCTTTTTCCTGCCGGGGGCCTGTCCTGTATCTGCCCAAGATGCTGAGAGATTATCCCATCTCTGCATTCTTCCATGCCACGCATCCAAGGAAGATGTCGTGGACTCTGACTCCCAATCTTCACGGCCAGCCGGGGAAGATATTTTACCAGAAGGGATCAGACCAAGGGTTATTTGTGAGCCGCCCTTCCGGTCCAGTCATCCCTTTCAGGGGATTATTTCCAGGTAGTATCCCGAGTGAAGACATTGCACTGCTCCAACCAGTCCAATTACCGACTTTCTGCAATGACTTCATGGGGCAAGGAGGAGTATACCCAAAGGTTAATCCTCAGACCAATGGGTAGGTTACCCCTACAAATCTTCGATGGGCTCGTTTAGTTGCCTGGGCCCTGAAGCATTTTTAGACTGAGCTGGAGAGTATTGGTCTGTTCGCGGCTGTGAGTGCTACCAGTGTTGGGTTACCTCTCAACCCCAACCTATTTTTGGCTTTGATGGAGTGGTATATCTCGCTCACAGGGACTTTCGCCACTCCACTGGGGGAGTTGGGATTGGCCCTTCACGAAATGGCAGAGATTTCAAGACTACCGATGGAGGATACTCCTTATGAAGAGTATGTTCCCATAAACCGGGAGCTGGGGGATACAAACCCTCGGGTGGTGGCAGTATACCAGGAGCTGATGTGCCACTATTTAGCGTGCACCGCCTTCTATAATGAGCCCTCTGATTTGGCTCATACCAACAAGTGGGTGTCCTATCTCTTCTTTCACCAGGCCAGGGCTGCTAAGCCAGACAAAGTCGTGGATAGCAGGGATCAGCCTCTGAGCTTTCTGAGCGTGCTTAGTGCTCAAGTAGTCGATGACCTTATTGAAGACGCTGGGGATTCAGATCAAATTCTCGACGAAGGGATAGAAAAATATCCTGCAGGCACTAAGGCCTACAGTTATTTGAGACATTGCCGCAGGCCTCTGTCAAGGAAAGCTCAACTGGCTGGCTTCCTCTCCATATGGCTACGCCGACTGGTAGTACCCGGTATTGCATCTTCGGATCGTATTCACCGCAACACCTTATGGCCTGCAGTGCGTCTGGTGTTCGGGACAAGACTGGACTTGCTCCCTGCCATGGTATGCCGGATACAAGCTGGCCTGAGGGCCATTACTGATGGGCTACTTGCCGATGAAACACGACGTGACAGCTTTCCCAGGGTAGAATTACCGTTCCTGTATTTGATGGGATGGTTAATTCTCCATAACCCCAGGGTGATGTCTCCTGGCTCTGGCAGTAGTTCGGGGAGTAATTTCTTGTTGAATTACAAGAACTCCACTTGGAACGTGACCACAATTTTAGACTGTCGGTGAGCGTTAAATTTTGCTCACATCTGGAAGCTCTTCTGCACCGTCCCCACTGTACATCTCAATCAACAGGGAACAAGACTTCAGGATTTAGGTGACGGGAAGACCGTTCTTTCTCCTGAAGCTTTTTATTGGTTGGTCTGTATTAGACCTTCCCATTTATTGTACAGAAGTGAAGACCATTGCTTCTTAGAGCCCTATCTGCCTAGTCGGTTCGTCAGGCAGTTCGGGTATGACCAGTTGCACGTGGGAAATGCCATCACCAGCTTCAAGTCCAGAGGTGGACTTATTGAAGGAGCGAGAGGATGGCGGTACTTTATAATGGGTTGTACTGGAGCGGCCTTTACTATACCAGCGACTTCTCTCTCCATGGAGTTGCGCATCCTCCACTCGTACGCCCAGTTTTACGTGGCCATCAATACCTTCCATCGCGATTTTGATATGCGTGGAAGTTTTAGGATGCCTTCTTGTAAGTCCGCGGGAAGAGAGGAACTCCCATCGATTTCCTCTGACGAGGGTGAAGACTCTGTCAATCCAAATGAGCCTTTGTTGACAGTACCGAGAGGCGAAATACCTTCACCTGCTGAGCCTCTGGTTATCCCTGGGAAGTGAAGGGATTCTGTTCTGAAGGAGGCTTCCCCTCGCAAGAAGAAGAAGAAGGTTGGTGGTCCTGTCAGGACTCCCCACCCTGAGGTTCCTAGAAGTGAACCTGTTGCTTCCCCTGTTGGGGATAAATTTTTGACTAGAGGTCCTTCGCCTATTAGAGAGGGAACCTCCACAGTTCCGGCTATCAGTGCCGGAGTTTCTTTGCTCGAAGCTGTTGTCGCTGCTACCGCTTCAGGCAGTGGTACGAGATCGCCTTCAAGGCCAAGAAAAATAAGGATACCTTTATCCAGACCAGTAACGGGAGAAACCCCTGCTGTATCTGTAAGCACATCCAGCGAGATTCCACCCGATGAGCCTCGAGTGGATCTTGGTAAAAACCTGGGGGAGTACCTGCCAGTGTCAGTTGGCACACCCCCTTCTCCAGGTATGACAGCTCGCTTAGCATCATTAAGAAATGATTTAGCTGTACTGGCTGCCGACGCGACATATATACCATCGGCCATGGGTAAATATCATCTTTATGCCTCTTTTAGAAAAATTAACATCATGTTGATATTAACTTTCTCTTGTCTTCTTTTCAGGGGAAGACATCTACGGGGAGGGCAGTATTGACGCGCCTTTTGGCTCTGTTTCAGCTCCTGCCGATGACATGGAGGTGTCCGACTTCGAAGAGGAAATATTTTCAGGTGCCGGCTCGCCCGAAACAGTTTCAATATCTCAAGAAGAGGATGAGCCTGTCATGACGACTATGCCTCCTTTGAGTACGCCAGCAACTTCAGCCGTTGTCGGTGCCTCTACCTTTGTCGCGCCCTCTACTGAAGCGACGACTGTGACGACACCCTTTACAGTCGTTCCAGGAAGGGGATTCTCTGATCTTGCAGCCACTCCCAGTACCCATTCGAATCTCGCCATATTAGTTGAGCAGTTCTCAAGCATTTTTTATGCCACTTTGAAAATGTTGATATCGATGGTGCTGGAGAAGAATCTAATCTTCGAGGCTCTGAAGACGTCCTCCAACTTCAGTATAGTGCAGGTTAGATACTTCAACGATAATGACAGAGCTGATGCGCTAGAGCAAATAGTTAATGGTTTGGAATAACCCATTAACGATTATTTGCAACTATCTCGAGGCAGCATCGACGGTCTTGTTCAAGCTAGGTATGAATCCTTAACTGCAGAGCTTGCTGGGCAAATGGAATCTCTAAACAAATCCGTCCAGGAACAGCAGTAGGAGATGGATCAAGAGCGTGCCGTATTGGGGTATGTCATTCCCCAGCTGGCTCAATGCGAGGCCGAATATGAGGAAGAGGTAGCGAGGGTCCGCAAATTAAAAGATAAACTCGCTCAGACAGAGGAGAAGGCTCTCTCTTTGTCGGCATCTCGAGATGTGCTGAAGATCCGAAGGGAAACGTCTCAACAGAACCTGGCACGTGCGGGTGTCATCCACGCAGGTTTTGTACATGCTCGGTCCGAGCTATCTGCTTTGAACAATGAGGCGGCAAGGTTGGAGCGGGCTCGCGCCGACGTATTGAGCACCAGGGATAAGAGGATGGCTACTCTGGCACGACAGATTCGCGATTTGACTACTTCTCCCCAATGATGTACTATTTTATTTCTCCTATAATTTCTCAGAGATAATAAAGACACATTTTCTGACGTTGTGGGCCCATCATTTTAGAATGTGATTGGCTAGGGTGAAAGTGATATCAGAGGTATCATTAACGTGACATTCTTTTGTTAAGGTTTTACTGAATGTAAATCTATTCAGAGTTAACATGAACCTGAAAGAAAATAATCCAACTAAATTTGTATACTAAACACTATCAGAGGTAATATGAACATGATAGGCTTACATATTAGTTAAGGATATCTATTCGGAGGTCACATAAACTTGATAGAATATGATCCAGCTAACCTTTGTATGTAGTATCGTCAGAATAAGATCTTCGTTATACTCTGTTAAACGAAGGAGATCAAGCATAGTACTTCTTCGGGATTTTACAGTTGATAGTAGCCAAAAAATTTCATTAGACTTGGCTAATCTGTAAGTGCCATTTGCAATCATATAAGCCCCCTCCCATTTCTTTACGATTGTTTGGATGAGTTTTGGACATCGTACTAGAGGTAATATGGACGTAGTACGATACCGTATTTGTTGAGGACATCCCACTGGGGGATTTTTGATGGACTTATTATTTGTTGCGCACGTTAAGTACAAATAATAAGTTTAGGACAAATCCTGACAGAGATAATTTAGACGTGGTAAAATATGACTCTGTGGGGATAGTGAAGAGACGTAGTTCAGAGGTAATATGGACATGAACTGACTTTTTCTCTGCTGGAGAAAATGAGGATAGTTCAGAGGTAATATGGACATGAACAACTCGTTTCCATTGTGGGCATTCCACAAGGAAATTTTTTGTGGACCTATTACTTCTTGTGCACGAAAGTACAAGTAATAAGTTTTAGGATAAGCCCTGCCAGAGGTAATATGGACATGGCAGTTTTTGTGGACTTAACACCACTGGCGTACTTAGAGTTAAGTACAGGTGCTAAGTTGAGATGACAACCGATATCAGAGGTAATATGGACATGATAATCGATAGCCAATCCAGGAAGATTTGTTCAGAGGTAATATGAACATGACAAACTTTTACGTTGTGACTCCATTGGGGATGGAGGTATACATCTGCTCAGAGGTAAATATGGACATGGCAGTTTTTATGGACTTAACACCACTGGCGTACTTAGAATTAAGTACGGGTGTTAAGTTGAGATGACAACCGATATCAGAGGTAATATGGACATGATAATCGATGGCCAAACCAGGAAAGTTTGTTCAGAGGTAATATGAACATGACAAACTTTTGCGTTGTGACTCCACTGGGGATGGAGGTATACATCTGCTCTGAGGTAAATATGGACATGGCAGTTTTTGTGGACTTAACACCACTGGCGTACTTAGAATTAAGTACGGGTGTTAAGTTGAGATGACAACCGATATCAGAGGTAATATGGACATGATAATCGATGGCCAAACCAGGAAGGTTTGTTCAGAGGTAATATGAACATGACAAACTCAGCTGGGGAAATAAAGAAATGTTTGGACAATAGTTCAGGGGTAATATGGACGTGAACTCCTGTCCAAAAAATTTACTGTGGAGTGATTTTCTTGAGTGGGGATAGATCTGAAGAATCCGCCGGGGAAACTTTAGGGATTAATCATCCGGTACCTTCTAGAGGGAACAAATTGTCACGTTAAAGTGAAATCAATTTGTAGTGATCGTCCCCTTGTTTACAGATGCAAAGTGATGACTTTGGCGTCGATCAACTTCTGGATTCTCCTTTTCAATACATAGCACGCCCTTGTGGGGTGATGAATGTACCGATAAAAGAGACAATAATCTGGGTCATCGACTTTGCCAGTTCTCTCAGGATATCTGATGTTGGGTAGCTGAAGTTTATGTTCCTTCATCAACATATTGAAGATTTCAATGATGTCATCTTCATTGAAGGAGAAAGTCCCTTTTGGTCTTCGGGCTCCCGATGCCTTAGTTTTACGGTCTTCCGGAAAGATCGTCATCGTTGCATCATCTTCGGACTCAGAGGGAATTCTACCCCCAGCTTTGGATGCTGCCTTATTTTGTCGAGGTAGACTACCCCCAGATATGTCATGGTGTTTGTCCGCAGAAGTTGATTTAAGAGGTCCTGCCTCTGGTGTTACAGGATCAGACTCTGGAGGTTTGGAGTTTGCAAGAGATGCAGTATACCCAACCCAGAACGAGTTTGTTGACAGTAAGGATTACCATGCAACGGTGTTCGTCTGCCTTTTTCGTAGTTGAGACCTTGTTTCAACTTCAAATCATAACCCATGCTTTGTATAATCTTTAAAGCTTGTGGGCTATACCTATGGATTTGTATTTTGCCACCCTCAGACTCGTGAAATTCTTCTTGTATAATCGGTCTGCTCCGCATGCGACCGAAGACTATTGGATGTTGGTCGTCACGAGTCGGAGGAACAATAAAGGCAACATTTTTATGTGGTCCATATGTCATAATGACATTAGATGTTGACGCATCTTCCCACATGATCTCCCCACGTTTGACAGTTAGGGAAACTGAATCCTGGTTATGACTCCTGTCTTTGCGTTTCGGGATCAAGAATTTACGCAAGTTAGGAGGATTAACAGAAGAATAAGAGGAAGAAGCTTGTTTCTCTTGTTTACATCAGTTGGCATACGGATATTGGGCACCATAACTCTCCCCCTGCCACCCGTATACAGCAGGTTAGTCATATGAGTAGCAGATGATCCCCGAGGAGTGTGTCTTTCCGCAAACTGGGCCTTCTTTACGCTGAGGGGCTTCACCTGGCGTAATTTGGAACTCTGCTCAGGCTGGCGTAAAACTGAGGAGGTCCTCAATCGGCCATCAGCTTCTCGCATAATTTGGAGAGCGGGCAGATTCTTCTCTTGCTGGCGTAAAGGCCGAGAAGTTGAGAATTCCGCCACTTGTTTTCCCTTGCGTAGATTGCAGGGACCATCTGCTTTTCCAAAGAGGGCAGATACATTTTTACGCTCGGAGCGCGTTTAGAATTTCTGATTTGGCGCTGAGGCATTGTCAGAAATTTTGTCTTCCACGTTACAGACGGGAGACTGATTTTTATGCGCAGAGCGCGAAGCAGACTTCTGAATTAGCACTAAGGCATCACCAGAAGCTTTGTCTGCCACGTCACGGACAAGAGACAGAGTTTTACGCGCAGAGCGTGAAGGTTTCACAGCCACAACCTTGTTGGTCGGAGAAACTGGAGAGTCGACAGGAATGGTAGGGGATGTCCGGGGCATCTAGACCTTACGCAGTTTCCTGTTGTCTTGGACAGAGAGAGAGTGAGAGCTACCCCCTGCTCGATGCATATCTTCGTAGGCGGATTGGTCGAACTGGACGACCAGGATCTTCTTCATGGATCCTACTGATACTGCATCATGTTGAGCAATTCCTGTCTCGTCAGATGAGAAAGAGATCCCCAGCAGAGTCGCCATCTTGTGTTTGATAATAAACGAAAGAAATAAAACAAAGTTTATACGAAACCCTCTCTTTGGTTTACAAACAAGAAGTACAATTAATCCTATACGAGGATGTCAAGTACAAATTTTAATCTAGGTAAATATTGCTATAGGAGTCTGATCTGTAGTCGATCACTTTGTCCCTTGGACCACACGATGATGAAGAAGTGCTGTAGAAGACGGAGAAACTTCAAAGATTGCAAAGGGGAGTGGATGCTCGATGCCAAAATCGTCGATCACTACTCTCTGTCTGAGTTCTTCTCTCTTTGATTTTTCGATCTCTCTCTTCAATTCTCCAAGTTTTTGACCTTTCGACCTCGGACCTCTGTCAATAGAGGTCTCTATATATAGGGTTTTAGTGACAGTAACCATCTAATCGGCGTAGAAGCCGGATAGTGGAGAGCATGGCACTTTTTACGCGGCGGTTACAATAACTGCCTCCCACGTATAAATGATCTTCTGAATCTGCGTGTGACGCGTATCCTATTAAGAGATAATGCGTATAACTGCTGCGAAGATCACGACATGCAAGCCACGTAGGTCGTTGTCCCTCGCGTAGAAAAGGTTGGCGTAGAAGCCAATAACTGTCACCATGGCGTAGAAGCCAAATAGTTGTCAAACTGGCATAGAGGCCAGGTAGGCGTAGAAGCCCAGTAGGCGTAGAAGTCTAATGCTGTATGGATAGGTAGCTAGCGTAGAAGATAGCCGATCCTCCTTTCTTGACTGAGGTCTTGAGCTAATTCTGGACCAAATAGCCTTATTACGCACCAATGTAAAATGTAGCCTGAGTTGGCGTATTCTGGGGAGATAGCATACGGCGTACTCCTTATAGCTAAAAATAGCCCGGTTGGCATATTCCAAGGAGGTAGCGTACAGCGTGCTCCCATAGCTGAAAATAGCCTGATGGCGTAATGTGCAAAGGTGATGATGTGGACGTATTAGCCGTAATCATGGCTCGCCCAGTCTTTGAAAATATAACCAAATCTCGTGCATTAAATGCAGAGATCTGCCCCCATCCCGCGCATTAGCTGTAGAGATGTGCCTCGAGCTCTGTACGAAGAGCAACTTTTGACGTGGCAGTCTTTTTGTCTTCTGCGGAGCGTAAAAGCTCACATCTGCCTGTGTAAAACTAGGTAGCGTATTCCCTTGTATGCGTAAAAGCAGTTTATACCAAGGAAATGTCACTAAACGACGGTTTGGGTCTCTGTGCCGTACCATCATTACAGCCGTCGTCTGGATAGTCGTGCAGTACTCTTTGTCAGGAGTCAGGTTCACTGCATGATCTGACAGGTTCATTCGAGGAATACGAAGCGTTCCTCGTACACTTCCATGCTACATTAAAAGCGGATGAGTTTTACGCCATAAAGGCGATGTAACAACCTTTTTACGCTGAAGCAGTCTGAACACACTGCATTACGCGGGTTATTTTGGAGCTATGTTTTACGTTGTACTAGCGATAAAGCTCTGTTTGTACGCCGATGGCTCTGAAGTCACATATTATGCCACACAGTACTGAAATACTGTGTATAACTCTGCAGCATATTTTTCATGCTTCTACATACGTTAGGAGTTATTGCTGTGCAACACGGAGGTGAAATCCTAAAATTGAAATCTGGAACCTATATACACATTATTTTGTAGGTCAGATTTGACGTATTAAACTTTGTCAAAACCATGATATATTTGAACAAACATTGTTATAAATTCGATAAGCTTTCCAACCGTATATAATATGATAGCATTTGGGTGTATATAATAGGAGTTATTAGCCGTACACCATCGACGTAAAATTTTGGAATCGAAATATGGAATATTACACCTTTTTTTTTGACTTTCCGACATAACGCACGGGGCCCGGCGTAACGCTCAGGGGGACTTTTGTGCACACTGCATTGCATGCCTTTGGTATCACTACTCCCCAACTTCCACCATTTATAAATGGAAGAAATAATACACCCCTGTGGCTCGATCCACTGATCTTCTACCACCTAGCCGGGGTCTTATACCTCTCCTAGCTAACCATAAGAGTCACTCAAGTTCTGTTACATCTTATTTCGTCGGCCAGTTTTGACCTATTAAACATTATCAAAATATAATTATGTCTAAACAGAATATTTAGAGGATTCTATAAGCTTTTCAACCATATATAATTTGATGGTATTTAGATTCATATGATAGGAGTTATGCTCTGTGCAACGTAGGGTATATGTGCTGAAATTTTTGTGCAATTTAGTTTTGCACTTCTATGCATTTTCTATATATATCATATTAACTGCATGTGACTGGTGTAGAGTTGTTCTACTGAAGGAGATTTTATCCATGTCAATTCTACAGAGAGTTGCTCCAGGTCGGTTATATTACTGCATTTGGATCTCGAAATAAAAAGAAAACTCTGTCCGAAATTCTAAGGATTTTCGGAAGATAGCCTAATTTTGAATCCTGAATGCTGTAGTAACGTTCAAAACCCTAAACCTAGAGGATTGTATTTTAACTAGAGATAAACACACTACAACTATAGAAATACTTAGAGGTTAATTGTCTAAGTTTGGACTCGTACGGACATGGACTTGTAACTGCGTAAGCAATCTAATTATCAAATCTTGTTTCTTTGGTTCTGGAATACCCTGTTGACTGTATTCCCGTATTACATGATATTAACACGTATAGAGAATGAATTGATGTTATTCCAATAGTTGTAAGCATTTCTGCTAAGTGATATCTGTATTGTAGAAATAAAAATCAAGATGTATACTTGAGCCGAAAAACAGAGTTTTAATTATTGGAATGGACTTAGGATTAATTATGATTTTAGAATAGAGTATTGGATGGGAGAGAATAGTTTGGATCACATTGTATAAACTCTTGACAATATAATTAACAAAACTGATCAGTACCTATATCTCTTTCGCATGGCCTTGCATTGAGAGCGGATGAATGCTTAGATCACCTACCTTACCTGATGCTCGTGATTCTCGTAATGTTTACCCTAATTTAATAAAATATCAAATTTGGTATTAATTGAAGTTTATAAATTTGATCCCGGAGAGGAGTGGCCGGACCACTAAGTACCGTGCCTACCTGCCACCACATGATCCCTCATAACAAAATTATTGCCTAGATAGTGTTCGTGACACTACGAATGTGAGATCCAAACAAGTTCTCTAACTTGCATCATCATATAGAAAAAATCTTATAGTGATTGTGTTAGTGACTTTTGAACTTAAGGAATGGTTTAAATACAATTATTTCACTATATTAAGATCACTTTAGAAGTTAGTTCAAAGTTGTATATTGTCATGTACTTAGAGTTTATTCAGTTTATATTTCCATTGCACCTGATCTTCAATGTTATATTATTTTATTTATTTTATCTTTCTTGAATCGAGGACTTGCATGTCTTTGATATCCTAGTTTTGTTTACTAGATGAAGGCCAGGACGAAGATGAGGTACTTTCTTTGTATAATATGGACGAGTCTGAAGAGTAAGGGATATCGCGTGTAAAACAACTTTATTTCGTGTTCTTGTATAATTATATGTGTATTAATCTTTGTGGGAGATAGTGATGTGGTTGTATATTTTAGTGAGTATCTTGTATACTTTTTTTTAAGACATAACTCAGACTTGTGAGATGTAAATAAGGAAGAATGATATTGTGAAGGTACTAGTTCTTACTTGTTGATGGTTTATCTTTACCCTTTACTTTATCCTAGAACTTACAGGCAACAATCGTGGTTATGGATATAGGTTTATTCATAAATCACATAGCCTGGGGATCTTGGTTACATACTCGACTCACTTTGAATTGGAAGCAGGGCGTGACAGTAATCCCAACGGAAGGCATGTCGCGGGGGCAATTGGACCCCGGGAGCCAAGAAGCAGTACTTGTAATGCCTCAAATCCCGATCCGACCGGGATACGCACTATATAATTGGGCTTGTGGCTAGTCCGTCTGAGTCATAGTTTGGTGTTTAGAATCTTCGGCATCCTCTTGCTACGGACAAAATGCGATGATCCTTTCCAACTCATGGATAGGCCTTTATTGAAACGAGTCCAATAGTTTTTGTGCTTTGTTGCTTGGTTTTCTTGATGTCACTTTAGGATTTTGTTTTCATGTTGCTTTCAATTTGCTTGGTTTTCGCTGTTGGCTTTCTCGCTTGGAGCTTTGATTCTTGGGGAGTTTGGGAGGAAGGATAGGCAAAAGGATTCTAACTCGGTGCTCGTGCTATTACAGGTCCGTATAACTGACGTTTGATCGTCGCTAGGCGGGACTTCTTCTTCTTATACTTTCTTTAATCAGTGATCATACCCTCCTTGTATCAAGTCTTATTCATTGAATAGTGTTAATCATACACCGCACGTATGATTAGCCCGGCCATATATCTTGTATCAAGTTTCCAAGTCGATCACATGTTAAAGTTGGTACTCACTCACTTAGTCATTAGTATAGACCCTTCTTTCCTACTTCTTCACTTCCATATCTCTAATATTTCAAATGTTCAATCATGGTGCCTGGCTGAACGCCTAGAAAATTCTTAGCCATAATGCATGCCAGCCACTAAGAAAGGAACATGGGATTGGTAGACTAACTTGTTTATTCATGAACACGATATGAACACGAGCTCTATTACACAAGAGGAAATTGGAATATTGGTTGCGGCCTGGTGCCTCGGAGAGTTTGGACCTACGGGACACCAAAATCGGAACACGACTTTAAGAAAATATGAACTGTTGCATAAGTATATATGTTGCTGCTTTACTTCTTCTGTTTTATCTCATGCATTATATGATAATTGAACTATTCATGCATTTGCATGGTCTGGGATAAATTGTGCACAAGGTTTCGCATTTCCTCAAAACGGTATTCTGGGGTGCTGGAACCGTATCGACCCGGAGGGAAATATTTGATCGTGCTAGTCGCGATGCATTGTGGGACCTTCAGCAGGGCTTACTACCCGGGCTGACAGGGTGCACCGCAATGCCTTGGATAAGTCCCCATGGTGTCGATCACACCAATGACCATATATAGATAGAACACAAGCTAATCTATTATCTTGTGCAGATGGTAAGTAAACTTGTGTTTCGTTGCAGGGAAGGCGTGCATCGGTTGAGTAAGCAACGAATGTGCTTTATGGGTTCAACGTTATTTTTGTTCCTCTAAAATCATGCAATTGATATGAACTAAATTCACCTAGTTCTTAATATCAAGATCGTTTTAATGCATGCTCGCCCCTAATAAGCAAGTATTGATTTAGGCGAGTGGGTTTGTCCCGCTCACCAGTACAGCTGAGTACTGACCTACGTTGTGGGCAATTATTTCAAGCACTCAGATGGTGTAATGCTAGTGGATAGACGAGAAGGCGTTAGAAGCTATTCTATTTTGAAGTATAGTTGAAGCTAGTTTATTTTGGAGGCATGGATTTTCAATCTATACAAGAGCATAGTGTACGGACAACAAGGCTTATCTGATGGAGCGCGCCCTACCTTTTAAGTTTTCTTTTGTAATGCAAACCAAGTAGCCGAGAGGCGCATCAAATGTAAACTCTATGTAAATTACTCTGAATTATCAATGAAAAGCATGTTTTCTTCCTATACTTTATGTTCAAATATCTGTGAATGTGTTTCTAATTTATGTTTCAAATGGGTTCCTATCACTGCACGTTCTTGCCTTGTGGGAGCGCAACTCCAGGCTCGCACATCATTATGCCCAAGCGAGGGCGATTGGTTCCACAAAGGATCCAGGCGAGGACGATTGACCCCTTGCGGGATCGAGGCGTGACATGTTGGTATAAGAGTACGACTTTACTTCCTTGGGTTTTCAAAAATATATTCTAGAAGTTTAATGCGCCTCTCGTTTGAATTGCATTCGGGATTCGCTGTATGAGATGAATCGCCCTATGCAATAAGCCCATAGATAAAAATTTATCGTTTTTGGAGTGTTGACAAGCTACTCTCTTTTGTAGCAATGACAAAAAAAAATACTGCCGCTGCAAGCAGCGCTCAGCCTGTCCAGAGCGATCCAATAAGTTCTGGAGAATCTGGAGGGCAGTTTCAATCGATATGACTGAGAGACTCATGCACCTAATAGAGGTACAGCAACAGCAGGCTGCTACTCAACATGCCCAGATTCAGGCGCAGTTCACTGCTTAATAGAAGCAGATGAATACCATGATGCAATTGATCGCATCTTTGGTACCCAGCAACAGCGGATCCACGGTGACGCCTGTCACACCGCCAGCTGTAGCGGTAGAAGATGAATATGAGGAAACGTAGCCTTCTGCTAAGAATACCTGCAGAGCGGCTGAGTTCACTAAGATGCACCCACCAACGTTAAACGGGCGAGCAGAACCAGATGTGGTGATGGGATGGATTACAAAACTTGAAGGACTTTTCAACCTGGTAGGCATTAAAGAGTTCAAACGAGTGGCTTGTGCATCGGTGCAACTGGAACTACGGGCGCATAATTGGTGGGAAGCTACCAAGCAAGGAATTTATGATGCCAATCCCAACTGTAAGATCACCTGGAAAATATTCAAATCTGTCTTCATTGTATAATATATCCCAAGGGTCGTACGGAAACAAAAGGAAGACGACTTCAGCAATCTGGTACAAGAAAGTATGTCTGTTGATGACTATGATTCAGTGTTCGCAAGACTCGCAAAGTTTGCCGAACACTTCTTGCCTAACCAGCAGGCGTGGTGCTATCATTTTCATAAATATTCAAATGTTGACCTGCGTAGGGATGTCATAAATCAAAAGTGCCAGACCTATCGGGAATGTTATGAAGCTATCCTTAATAGCGAACGGATCTTTGGGCGCAGTTCAGAAAAGACAAATGTACAGACTCCCCGTACCCATTTTAACAAGCGGCCTCATAAAACGGGAGAGTCTGGAGTGGCAAAACGTCCGCATATATCTGAGCATAGGGGTCCGCCACAGGGACCGTATTGCCATAGGTGCGGCAAGATGGGGCATAGGGTGGCTGAGTGCCGAGTCGTAGAATGTTTCAAATGTGGCCGTTTGGACCATAAAGCATTTGACTATCGAGAACCTAGGCCGATCGTCAGACAACAGTCAAACCAGAATAAGGGACCTCCAGCACATGGCGCCAATGTTATACCAGTAAACCCACAATGCCAGGGTGCCCAAGGCTGAGTCTATGCATTAACTCGGGATGAGGCATCTGCCTCCGACACTGTTGTGACAGGTACCTTACTTTTCAAAGATTTGCCCGTTAGAGTTTTATTCGATTCAGGTGCTACGCATAGTTTCATATATGCTAATTTTATTGTTGAGGATAAATTAGCTTCTACTCCATTAAATATGAACCTTTGCGTCAGTATCCCTTCGGGAGTCGACATGCCCGCCAATGCGATCTGTAGGGATGACTATATTTGCATCGGAGGCAGGAAGATTTTCTTAGATGTCATTGTTCTAGACATTAAGGTATACGACATTATTCTCGGAATGGACTGGTTGGGGGTTTGCCATGCAATAATCGAGTGCAAGGAGAAGCGAGTCATATTTCGTCTACCCGACGAGGCAGACTTCTACTATTCGTGAATCGCTGCACCAAAGACGGCGATGGTGATATCAGCAATTTCGGCTAGGCGCATATTGTATTCGGGCTATGCAGGGTACTTAGCCTCTGTTCGAGACACCCGATATGAAGGTGCAGATGCAGCTCAAGCTGATATCATAGCAGATTTCCTTGACATATTCTCGGATAAGCTGCCTGGAATGCCTCCTGATCGAGAGATCGAATTATCCATTGACACCTTTCCGGATATGCGACCGATATCGAAGGCACCCTACCGAATGGCCCCAACAGAGCTTAAAGAACTGAAGGTGCAGTTACAAGACCTGTTGGATCGAGGATACATTTGCCCAAGCGTTTCTCCATGGGGAGCTCTAGTGATGTTTGTAAAGAAGAATGGCGGATTCATGCGGCTGTGCGTAGACTACCGAGAACTGAATAAGGCTACCGTGCGGAATAAGTACCCATTACCAAGGATAGGCGACCTGTTTGATCAACTACAAGGCGCAACAGTATTCTCTAAAATCGATCTCAGGTCGGGCTATCACCAGTTGAAAATCAAATCTGATGACGTCCTTAAGTCAGCGTTCCGAACCCGATATGGACACTATGAATTTCTTGTAATATCGTTCGGCTTGACGAACGTCCCAGCAGCTTTCATGGATCTGATGAACCACGTATTCCGGCAGTTCGTGGACAAGTTTATGGTCGTGTTTATTGATGATATACTAATCTATTCCAAGAATGAGACAAAACACAAGGAACACCTGAAGATTGTGCTGCAAACGTTACGGGAGCATCGGTTTTTCGCAAAGCTTAGCAAGTGTGAGTTCTGGTTGAACATCATGGCATTCCTTAGATATGTCATCTCGGCAGAAGGCGTCGCCGTAGACCCAAAGGAGATAGAAGCGGTAGTGGATTGGAAGCAACCTACGTCAGCCAGTGAAGTTCGTAGCTTTCTGGGCCTAGCGGAATACTACCGTAGGTTCATGAAAGATTTTTCTAAATTGGACTCACCTTTGACTCACCTTACTCAGAAAGGGATTGCATTCAAGTGGAGTGACGACTGTGAAGCTAGCTTTCAGGAGCTAAAGTAATGGCTTATTTCAGCTCCAATACTTGCACTTCTGGATGTAGTAGATGAGTTTTAGATATACAACGATGCTTCGGGACTCGACTTAGGGTGTGTTCTCATACATAGGGACAAAGTGATATCGTACGCCTCAAGACAATTGAAGTCGCACAAGAAAAACTACCCAACACATGACTTAGAATTGGCGGTAATTGTGTTTGCACTGAAGTTGTGGCGGCATTATCTTTATGGTGTTGCTTGCAAAATCTACACAGACCACAAGAGCCTCAAGTACCTATTCACCCAACGGGAACTAAACCTCCGACAACGGCTCTGGCTAGAACTAATGAAGGACTACGACCTGATGATCGCATATATGCCAGGCAAGGGAAACGTCGTTGCTGATGCTCTGAGTCAAAAGTACGTGGGCTCGCTATCCATAAACAACCATTTGCTTCAGGATCTAGAGGCGATGGGCATCGAATTTCGAGTTCAGCATCGAGGAATGCAGCTGGGTCCACTCCATCTTGAGCCGAGTTTGTATGATAGAATCAAATCTGCTCAGAGGGATAATCAGTTCCTAACGAAGGTGCGTGGGCTGATCTCAACGGGGAAGACATCCAACTTCATGGAAGGCAAAGATGGGACCTTACAGATGAAAGAAAGATTATGTGTTCCTAGCGATCTAGTACTCCGAAAGAAAATCATGACAGAGGCACACTATGTGAAGTATTCCTTACATCCAGAGAGCACCAAGATGTACAAGGACTTGCACAGGACCTTCTGGTGGCATGGTATGAAGCGAGATGTGACGACCTTTGTGTCACAGTGTATGGCCTGTCAATAGGTGAAAGCTGAACATCAGAGGCCCGACGTGGCGCTGCAGAACCTCGCTATTCCCGAGTGGAAATGGGACAACATCGCTATAGATTTTATCGTGGGCTTTCCAAAGACGCCGCGGGGGCATGGTGCGATTTGTGTCATAGTTGATCATTTGACCAAATCTGCCCACTTCCTCCCTATCAAAGTTACATGGAGCGTCGATCGGTTAGCAAAGATTTACATTGACGAGATTGTCCGACTACACGGAGTACCTACCTCAATCGTCTCGGACCGCGACAGACATTTCTTATCTCATTTTTGGACTAGCCTACAGTCTGCTTTGGGCACCAAGCTAAAGTTCAGTACCACATATCACCCCCAGACTGACGGCCAGACGGAAATAATGAATCATATACTTGAGGATATGTTGCGACTGTGTGCGATTGATCTAAAGACTAGTTGGGACACGCATCTTCCGTTGCAGGAGTTCGTGTACAACAACAGTTACCAATCAAGCATCCAGATGGCACCGTACGAAGCACTCTATGGGCGAAAGTATCGATTTCTAATCTGTTGGGACAAAGTCGACGAGCGACAAGTACTCGGACCAGAGCTGGTGGAGCAGGCCGTTGAGAAAGTTAGTTTGATTTGAGAAAGACCCTGCACTGTGCAGAGCCGACAGAAGAGCTATGCCGATGCTCATCATAGACCCTTGGAGTTTATGGTCGGGGATCACGTCTTCTTGAAAGTGACACCAATGCATGGAGTGATGACTTCGGTATTAAGGGAAAATTGAGTCCTAGGTTTGTTGGCCCTTTTTAAATACTTGAGCGAGTGGCAGCTGTGGCCTATCGGATTGCACTAACCCTTGACCTGGCTGAAGTACAAGATGTCTTCCATGTCTCTCAAGTTCGAAAATATGTGCATGATCCAATTCATGTGGTTAGCTTCGAGCAATTGGAACTGCGCACGGACTTATCGTACTTAGAGGAGCCTGTGTAGATCTTGGATCATAAGGAGAAGGTGTTGCAGAACCGTATAATGTCCTTGGTTCGCGTGTTATGGCAGAATCATTCAGTAGAGGAATTGATGTGGGAGATGGATTCAGAGATAAAGGAGAAATATCCTTCATTGTTCGTTCAGTCGGAGGTAAGAGCTTGTTCTTAAGTTTTGAGACAAAACTTTTTCTTAGTAGTATATTATGTAGTGCCTCAAATCCGGATCCGACCAGGATGCGCACTATATAATTGGGCTTGTGTCTAGTCTATCCGAGTCATAGTTTAGTGTTTAGAATCTTCGGCATCCTCTTTCCACGGACGAAATGTGATGATCCTTTCCAACTCATGGATAGGCCTCTATTGAAATGAGTCCAATAATTTTCGTGCTTTGTTGCTTGATTTTCTTGATGTCGCTTTGGGATTTTATTTTGGTGTTGCTTCCAATTTGCTTGATTTTCACTGTTGGCTTTCTCGCTTGGTGCTTTAATTCTTGGGGAGTTCGGAAGAAAGGATAGGCAAAAGGATTCTAACTCGGTGCTCGTGCTATTACAGGTCCGCGTAACTGACGTTTGATCGTCGCTAGACGGGACTCCTTCTTCTTGTACTTTCTTTAATCAGTGAGTGGTTTGGACCCTTCATTCCTACTTCTTTACGTCCATATCTCTAATGTTTTAAACGTTCATCGATGATGCCCGACTGAACGCCTAGAAAATCCTTTGCCATAATGCATGCCAGCCACTAAGAAAGGAACATGGGATTCGTAGACTAACTTATTTATTCATGAACAGATATGAACACGAGCTCCATTACACAAGCAGAAATTGGAATATTGTTTGCGGCCTGGTGCCTCGGAGAGTTTGGACCCACGGGACACCAAAATTGGAACACGACTTTGAGAAAATATGAACTGTTGCATAAGTATATATGTTGCTGCTTTACTTTTTATGTTTTATCTCATGCATTGTATGATAATTGAACTGTTCCCGCATTTACATGGTCTGGGATAACTTGTGCACAAGGTTTGGCATTTCCTCGAAATGGTATTCTGGGGCACTGGAACCGTATCGACCTGGAGGGAAATATTTGATCATGCTAGTCGCAATGCATTGCAGGACCTTCAGCAAGGCTTGCTACCCGGGCTGAGAAGGGGCACCGCAATGCCTTGGATAAGTCCCCATGGTGTCGATCACACTAATGACCGCATATAGATAGAACACATGCTAATCTATTGTCTTGGCAGATGGTAAGTATACTTGTGTTTCGTTGCAGGGAAGGCGTGCATCGGTTGAGTAAGCAACCGATATGCTTTATGGGTTCAACGTTATTTTTGTTCCTCTAAAATCATGCAACTGATATGAACTAAATTTACCTAGTTCTCAATAGCAAGATCGTTTTAATGCATGCTCGGCCCTAATAAGCAAGTGTTGATTTAGGCGAGTGGGTTCGTCCCGCTCACCAGTACAGCTGAGTACTGACGCACGTTGTGGGCAATTATTTCAGGCACACAGACGGTGCAACGCTAGTGGATAGACGAGAAGGTATTAGAATCTCTTCTAATTTGAAGTATAGTTGAAGCTAGTTCATTTTGGAGGCATAGATTTTCAATCTATACAAGGGCATAATGTACGGACGACAAGGCTTATCTGATGGAGTGCGCCCTACCTTTTGAGTTTTTTTTTGTAATACAAACTAGTAGCCAAGGGGCGCATTAAATGTAAACTCTATGTAAATTACTCTGAATTATCAATGAAAAGCATATTTTCTTCCTATACTTTGTGTTCAAATATTTGTGAATGTGTTTTCTAATTTGTGTTTCAAATGGGTTCCTATCACTACACGTTCTTGCCTTGTGCGAGCGTAACTCTAGGCTCGCACGGTATCACGTCCAAGCGAGGATGATCGGTTATGCAAAGGATCCATACGAGGACGATTGACCCCTTGCGGGATCGGGGTGTGACAGTACTCCTTCCCAAGACATCGAAACCAACATCAATATTTAATATTGGAACTTATATTAATATTTCCCTTGAAGGTTGATGGATAATTCAGGTGAAAAATTTAATACATAATTACATACTAAAAGTTTTCTGGATCTTTATATTGTGTATCGAACTTGTAGCAGAGATTTACCAAAGGGTTCGAAGAAGTTGGTAAAGATGAGTTATAACATCCAGGATGGAAAGAAAAAAAAGAAATTGAGTTTCAGGACATGTCATCGTCTTCATCCAAAAGTTCGTCGAAAAATCATCACATTTGCCACTGTGGTGTATTTTATCCAAAAATAAATCCCTTCTACGATTGACAATTTCGGTAGAGAGTTCTATGGTTGTGGTAATTACGAGGTTAGGGTTCATTTGTATTAAAAATATTGATTATTAAATTTATCTTATGATCTGTTTTATTAATTGAGATTTTTCCAGAAACTGGGGAAGAAGGAATGTCAATATTTCATGTGGGTTGATGGTAGCATCGCTGGAGGAAAAAAAACTTGAAAGCAGTATTAAGCAAATTAAAATCATGGACAGGAAAATATAAAAGTTTAAGAAGAAAAATAAAAAGCTAAAAATAGAAATTCAAAAGCTAAATCGTTTGAAGAATAATATGTTGTTATGTTTTTATTTTTTAGTGTTTATCTGCTACATATTGTGGGAATAGTTTATGTCCAATTTTAAATGACGGCCATTATGATGAATAATAAATTGTCTAAATTTGGAACGTTTTGATGACATCAAGATTTTTATGACTGGAGCATAAGCCTTTATCATGCAAGCAAGACATTTTCGATTACAGCAAAATCCTTATAAGAATTGGATATATATTAAATATTTTTTATTCCTCAAAGATTTTTTGATTTGTAAAATTTTATCGCTTGCTGTAGTCCCATTGTAAAGATTTATATATTATCAAACATATCCGAGCAGACAACTTGATACAAATTTCATCGTACATCTTAAGAACATTATAACTCCACAAAAGGTTTGACATATTTCATAACCATTTGTTACAAAACAAATGAACATATTTTATTTGATAAAAAAACCAAATTTTATTATCTTCCATCTTCACCCATCAGAGTTGACTCCTTTTTAAGATTCATCTTTCATCCTTTGCTGCATAATTAGATGGTTGCGCAAATTGATTTTTCTGCATTGTTCTTTAAAGATGCAATCTATACAACAAGTTTGCTCCTTTTCAATTTCGAATCAAACTGCATATAACAAACATAATATAAAAAAATTTTCTCTAAAAAATAGTACAACTATTTGACGACATATTTTCAGACTTACATAGAAATCACGGGATTCCAATTGATCACATCTTTCTTGCATGAATAAAATTACAAAAATACCACAATCAAATAAATTTTTTTTGGCAGGGAACATAAAGACCACGCATTATGGAGAATGTAGACAAGTTGAAACTAGCATTTTTCAACTTCCTAATCTCTTTCTCAAGAAAGAGATCCAAATTTGAAAGCTACAATTACCAGAATATAATATGTATTAGTATACCGCGAATCTAGTACGTAATTCATACAAAATTATAAACATGATCTTTCTATTTCTCTTATGACGCCTTTGATAAAAATTGGCTCATCTGAAGATGCAAGGGAGTCCCAAACTTCAACAATCATTCTTTTAATCATAACTCTTGCAAGAATATAATATTCAACCACAAGAATGGGTATATATATCTGACCCGGGATTAATCATTATAACAAATTAATCAATTTTTAGTAAATTAGAATTAAAAATTAAACCAAAACAAATTAATACCTCATCATAAGTTCTTAAAGATCCCATATAATCCTCAAAATATTTGTACTTCTTCCGTATTTCATGAATAGCTTTATTAGAGGACGGTAATGTTGCACTCTACATACACATAAAATAATACATTACGTATGACAAACAAACAAGAAAAATGTTAATGTATAATCATTAAAGAATAAAATGCTCACTCACCGATAACTTTGTTGGTAAATACCATACACTAACTTTATTGTCAGTTCTTTTTCGTTCCTCATCGGTGAGAATCATACATAACATTCTAACAATCTAAGTATTTTTCATTAAAAAATAAAGATTGCGTCGTAGTAAACATTGATGGTATCGAGACCATGCTAACAATTTGAATATTTTTCATTAAAAAAACAACGATTGCATTGAAGTAAACATTGATGGCATCGAATAAAAAAATATAGTATCTACATACCACTTCTCTTATTCTCTTTCCTGGAGAAATGGACTTCATATCAGCCCGAGTCACATACTGCTTCTTGCAAGATGATATTATTTCTTTAAGAAAAGAAACGAATAGATTAACAACAACAAAAGAAACTGTTGAAACGAAAAGAAAACTCATATTACTTACCCATCACTTCTATCATCAGAAAAAATATAATTGTAAATACTCCTTTCATCCTTAGTCAACTGGATAGGCTTTGAGGTTGAACCTTTCGTTTGACTTTTGAAAGGGTTGACCGGTACTAAATTCACTTTCATACTTCTCCTGGGACTGCTTGTAAGATTCGGTTCATCGAGAGGGACCGAATCCAAAATTTTCTCAATTTTTTCTACAACTACCCTCAAATTTTTGTCCTCATCAGAAGATTTATTATCATCCTCCTCCTTAATACTAATCCCTCCGTTATTAACAGCTGGAGATGCCTTATTAAAAGCGGAAGATGCTTCTAGTTTTTCTAGACGCCCAGATATAATGATTTGTTCAAGTTGGACATAACATCCATCGAAGATAGTTCACGTGAAATTTTTGATACATGTTCTTCAAACCTACGCATCATACGTGGAATGAAGTTTTCATTTAAAGCTGGCATCCAATCTTCCACATCTACCATATGCTTAGACATCTTCTTCAGTACTACTAGTTTAAACAACAAAATTTTTCTATAGTTGAAACAAGAAAACTATTCTATATATAACAAGAGAAAATACAAAAAATTAGGAACATGGAAAGACAAAAATATTTTGGGACTAACAAAGAAGTGATTACAAATTCCAGGCGGTAATAATTTCTTGATAAATTTGCCAAACTAACCTTCAAACTTGAAAGGTAGAGGCGATTCAATAAAAATACAAATAAAATGAATAGACTCCTCTTCTCACGTATATGTACAGATTTACAATCTATAGATAATCCCAACTCTTTTAAAATAATCTTTATATAAAGATTGATGGAGCAATATCTGATTCCAAAAGCGAGAAAATGATCGCTCCCTATTTTCTTTATATAAGGATTGATGGAGCAATTATCCTTTAAATAAAGATTGATGGAGCAAATTATCTTTAAATATAGATTAATGATGGAGCTAATTAATTTTTAAAAACATACAAAATAACAGTGTTTATCCTAAAATATTTATCTTTCTTATTATTATTTTTTATTTTAATCTTAAGAAAGAAATACCGAACTTCAACATAAATTAAATATGAGTTAATATGAGATCCAGGTTATATGTTAACCGTAATCAACCACCAAATATATATCACAATCCAGAATTCTTTTTCCTTTAACGCAAAAAATATTTAATATTGAATAAAAAATGATATTCAGATTAGCTTGACCCTGCTTTAAGATTTCCCTCAATTGGATAGTAGGTTCATGATATTCATTAAAAATCAAAATTATGAGATAAATTTGCTTATATTTTTGATAGATGATATTCAAATTAACGTAAATATTCGAATATAATTTTGAAATTGAAAGAAAAAATGATATTCAAACTTCTGTAAATTAGGATAATATGATAAAATATCACAACCAAAAAACAATCTGTTTACTTTTCTACATTAAAACTAATAAATATTATCGTTAGAAAACCAAAAATATTATTAATTTTATATATATTATTATTAAAAAATTTGATTAAGTGAAAGTAACAGTTGGTCTTGGCGGACGTTTGTGTCAAAAAAATAGCAGAAACACATCAGGCGTTCATGTGAAAATAAAACAGCAGGCGTTCAAGTGTCAATAAAATATCAGGCATTCAAGAATCAAATATGAGTTAATCTAGAATATTTTGTAAAATTTTTATCAGCTTAAGGATAAATTAAAAATGAGTTAATCTAGGGTGTTCATTGAAAAATTTAAAGTGAATAATGACCTACACTGAAAAATATCAGCAAGTTACCAACAGGTCAAAAGTGAAACACTAAATGATGTTCCCTACTTTAGTCATATTACAAGAAAGCACTTTTAATAAGAACCATTGGATCAACAATCAATGGTTCAAATTTTCCTTGTATCGATACATATTTTTAGGAGTTTGTATTTAAGAATTTTTATATATATAAATAAATAAATAAATATATATAGTCTCGGGGCTTAATAAAAGATGGAAGAACCAAAAGTTGAAGTCGAGATCAGAAGTTAACACAAAAGTTTTCTCACTGATATACCTCGATCCAACGAACAACTATATAAAAATATTCTGATTACAACTTGCTGCTACAGAAACAATAATTAGAAAATAATTTTGTTCTTCCTTGCAATCGCAGTTGCAGACAGACAGAACATATTACAACTAGCAGAAGGAAAGAGGAATGAGAAGAAAGAGATTAATCTCTACTTTCTGGGGTGATGAAGGTTACCATTGCCCAAAGCAAGATTCGCCCCATAAGATCTACTTCCAGGAACCAGCAAGTTCACGTAGAACTTCTGGAACGCTCGTTGTCACCTCTTTCATGGACTCGCACGAACTCCCTGGACTCCAATGGCGGTACCAGCATAACCTCTCTTCGTCTCTCCTTTTTTATAGTAAGTTCTCAAAGAGATACGAAGAGAGTATTTATAGAGAAAGGACGAAAACCCTAGCCGCCAATCAGTTACGAAAAGATAAGAACGAATTAAATTCAAATCCTACAAAAATTGGATATGAATAACTGATCATATCTTTCCATAACCGTCAAATCCCGCAATCAGTGGGATCGATCGCCCACGCGCCCATGACTCATGCGCCCATGCGCGTAGCAACGCATATCCGTATAATGCCTACGCAGCACCCGCTCATGCGTCCGCTCAGCACCCGCTCATGCGTCCGCTCAGCACCCGCGCATGCAACTCGCACATAAAACGAGCACATCAAATATGCATAAGCGCCATGCACCGATGCTGACATGCTAAGTGCGCCAACAAAGCGCAACTTTGCGTCGTTGAGCCCGAGTCCGAGCCCGAGCTCGAGCCCGAGCTCGAGCCCGAGTCCTAGCCCGAATCCAAGTCCGAGTCCGAGTCCGAGTCTGAGTCGCTAAGCCCCTTTGGGACTTAGCTTCTATTGAATAAATTCCAAGAGCATGAAAAAAGCATAAAGCTTATATTGAGGAGTTAATCCTTTTTTCTCCTAATAAAATACCCCCACATAGCACCCATGTGTCCCACCATACGCCATGTGTACACCTCAACACATATAAAGTATTATATTGTGATACCCACTTGGTGGTATAGCCAATGTGGGACTATTTTTACTAGTCCAAAGGAAACAACACCAACAATCCCCCATATATCGCAATATATATTGGTTGAGCGTTTCCCACAGTGACTGCCCATAATGCATTAGGATAAATATCGCTTCGCTTGAATCTTTTCGCATGGGTCGAATAACAGTATGATACAAGAATGGACTATGCCTTGAATTCTGCAGCATAGCTATAATTTTTTATAATGACATCAGCTGTGCTTTCGGTTGCACATTAAAGGCCATGTGCACACCTGATTTCAGTGTGTGTGTATCTTGGACGTCTACAAGTTTACCTTCAAGGGACGGCCTATATCTCTTTCCACACACTCTAGGTAAGTTCCTTTAAAGAGTTTTGGTTCGATCAGCCTTGCCTTGAACTTGTCAACAGTTCCATCAACCTTCTTCTTCTTCTTGAAGATCCACTTGCATTTGATTGGTTTAGCTCATTCAGGCAGATCGACCAACACCCAAGTGTTGTTGGAGGTTATTGAGTCATACTCATCATTGATAGCCTCCCTCTAGAAGACAACATCTCTGGTCTTCATCGCCTCATCATAGGTAAGTGGATATGCTTCCACATGGTAGGTGCAAAAATGATCTCCGAAGTCCTTCTGTCCCTTCACTCGCTTAGACACCAGTTCAGCAAGTTCTGGTTCGATCGTTGTTTCTGGAATATCAACTTCTGTTTGGACTATATCTTCATTGGAAGCGTTAGCCTCCTATGCACTCACACTATTCTCCGTAATGTTCGCGATAATAATATTTTTGTGCCTTGCAAATTTATATACAAAGAATTCTGCGTCACGAGATTCGATGATATGATTTGATTCAATATCAAGAAACCTCCGAGCATCACTCTTCTCAGCATAACCCAAGAAGATGGTCCTTGTAGTCCTCATACCCAGCTTCTGAATCTTCAAGTCCGGAAGCTTCACATACGCCAAATACCCCTACACTTGTATACATCCTGAAGCGTCAGTGACTTTCCCGAAGTCAGATTCAGTACCACCATTCCGGTCCCAAGTACTTCAACTTGTGCCTGGTTCTCCACCATGACCTTGTCAGACGTAGGCTTTTAGGTGGTAAACAACTCATTCTTTGAGCAAACATGGCAGGAAGCGCTAGTATCCTCCCACCAGTCAATGTCGATACCAGCCATCACAACCTACGCAATCATAGCAACCATGTTAGGCTCACCTTACTCTGTCTGTTTGGGCTTTGATACGCAGTCCCTCCGGTAGTAGCTGTAATGCCCCGTTCCCCCTATTCGGGGAGCGCGGCCAAGGAATACTTACGATCGTCCGAACGGGACAGATTGAATTAAGATCCTTTCCTCGTTATGGATTGGTTTCTTCGGAATCAGGTCCCATATACAATGGATTGTGCCTCGAGGATGGACTCGGCGGCAGAGTCGAGAGGGGCCTTTCCGTTGCGTTGGTTTCTTGTCCGTTTTCGTGCCGCTTGGATGCTTTCTTGTTGGTTTTATGACTTGCGTTTTCTTGAACGGTTTCAATGGATTTCATTGCTTTCGTTCTTAGGACTTCGCATTTCTTATCGACCCTTGGAGACCGAAGCAGGAGGTATTGATCATCCGTTGGTGCGTGCAGGTGATCGTGTAGACGACGCGCGAGCGGAGTCTTAGGGGTCTCTCATTCTTCTTCCTATTCAACCAACTTGTGAGTGGCTCTATTTCGATAAGCACCTTCTTTCCAAGGGCTCCGTTCATAATAAAGATTGACTCAGTTGTGCATTCATTCAAACGATACCAAATATATATAAAGTTGAATGAAAAGATAAAAAGTAGGCTTGGAACATTCATTGCTTGTCATTCAGAACCTTGCATAATTCATTGATGCATGCACGTTCGTTGGGTATAATAATTGATCAGCACTTATTTATAGCACAAGTTATTCTTCTTTAAACTGCTAAATGTTATTGCATATAACTTGTTGGTCGATTATGGTAGCACAGTAAAGCGGTTCCGTACATGCCGTTTCTCTAAATTCTTAGGCGTTAACTATGGGTTTGGTGGGTTGGTGTTGGACAAACTTGTATACAAGGGGTAACGTTCTACGAACGGTCGCCGGGGCACCGGGACCGCTTCGACCTGGGTAGAACATTTGCTAGTATAGTCCTAGCGCTTGGATGGGTCCGTGCGTCCGCCAAAGGCTAGCTACCTGAGGCGGAATGTCAGCCGATCCATCCCCCGTCCAACCAAGAGATGTTGTGTATATTTAAACTGTGCAGACTAACTATGTCTTCGTGACAGGGAAGGCTATGGTAAGTTGTACAGGTGTTTCAGACGGTACAGGTAAAGTCACCGAACGGTGGCATGTGAAGTTATGCTATTTTGTTCTTGCATTACCTGCTAAATGAAATCGGAACTAGGCAAGAATAGAAACCCACCTAAGCAAATAATTGTAGCATACTCATTAGATCATATCTCTTGAGCTTGGTAAAGTTGAGCAGCTAGCCTTCACCAGTACTTTTCAAAGTACTGACCCTCGTTGTAGCAGGTTCCCCGGCGCAAGGCGACGCGGCGAGGAGCTGAAGCTCACTCCGAACTTTTGGGATCCTTGGCGGTTCGTGGCCAAGACTTTTGGAGGCTCAAGCTAGAAGCCTTTCACTCTCTCTGTTGCTGAATATCGCTAAGGCGATGGTGCTTACTCGCGCCCAAGGTGGTTTTGCGTTTTTGAATCTATGTAAAGGGACATAATGTATGGATCGGTTATCTCATTTTGCGTCCAAGTTTGTAAGCCCGTGGGCATTTTATACTTTTGAGTCAAGCAATGTAAAAAGATGTTCATTATGAATAAAAGAGAAACTTTTCTATGCCTCAACCTTGTGTTATCTTATATGTCCACTCTGTTGCATTGTTCTAAAGAATATCCTTATGCCTAAGGCCTTGTGCACGCGCGCCCTACGCGTGCACGGCATCACGCCCGGGGGACGATTATCGAATAGCCAAAATCGGGGCGTGACATATTGGTATCAGAGCATGCTTCAGATCCTTTGATCTCACAAAGAAAGTTTCTAAAGAGGACCTTGTTCCTTTCGAGTAGACCCTTGAATTCGCTTGGCCAAAATAAGATACGTTCCATACAGTGAGTCCATAATATACCTTGAGACTAATACAAGTTACTTTCCTTTTTAAGGAACGACTTCCGAGCCGGGTGCACAAGCGCAGATGGTGGCGCAAGTGCAAGCGAGTAGTTCAGGCACCTCGGGCAGCTCTGGGAGTCCAGCTGCCGCCCCCTCTGCCGATCCGTTCGAGCGAATGATGCGTTTGATGGAGACGCAGCAGAAACAAGCTGAACTACGACAGAGTCAGTTTGAGTCACGGATTGAAGCTCAATTCGTGGCGCAGCGACTTCAGGCGGATACACAACAGAAACAGATGAATAGTCTGCAAACAATGGTGACGAATATGGTCGCCAACAATCATTCTGCATCCGCCCCTGCAACCGTGCCTATAGTTGCTGAAGCCACCGGACCGCAGAATTCGCAGGGTACCTTACCCTCAGGCGAGAATGGGTCGATCGTGTCGATATCAGAATTCAAGAAGATGTGCCGTGCTACGTTTAAAGGCACCGAGGACCCTTCCTTAGCGATGGACTGGCTGGTCGAGTTGGAGGACCACTTCGAAGCGCTGTGCCTAGACGAGACCAAGAAGGTGGCGTGTGCCCAGCTTCAGCTCCGACAAAATGCACATGATTGGTGGGATGTGCACAAGCAAGCTATTTTGAGTGAAGGTGGCACAACGGCTATCTCCTGGTCCGTGTTTCGCAAGGCCTTCGTGGAGGAATACCTTCCACCCGCCGTCCGTCGCGAAAAGGAAGACGAGTTTGCCTTACTGAAGCAGGGGGACATGACGGTACGTCAATACGCTTCAGAGTTCAACCGACTTGCAAAGTTTGCCAAGTCTCAGCTCGCCGATGCCGAAAGTCGTGCCAGAAAGTTTGAGCTCGGACTACGACCTTCTATCCGTGCTCACGTCGTAGTGACTCAATATCGTACCATGCGGGAGTCCTTGAATCATGCACTGTCCCTTGAGTCGCAGTATCCTCCAGTTCGCACCGGCGCTGTACAAAATAACAATCACAAGCGTCATGCCAACACAGGAGGAAACAACGCACAGAAGCGCCCCAACAACGGCGGTAAACAGGGAGCAAACCCGGGAAGGGGTAACGAAGCCGTCTGCCACCGATGCAATCGTACAGGACACATCGCACGGAACTGTCGGGTGTTCAATGGTTCATGCTTTAAATGCGGTCGTCAGGGCCACATGGCAGTGAACTGTCGTGCTAGCGGGCAAGAGCAGCAGCATCAACAAAACCAAGAGCCTTAGCGTCAAGGGCAAACTCAACGAGCGAACGAAGCACCGCCAAACGCTCAGGGCCGAGTCTATGCTTTGACTCGGGACGAGGCACTTGCGTCGAACACGACGGTGTCAGGTATATTACTTTTTAATAATGTACCTGCTCGAGTATTGTTTGATTCTGGTGCAACACATAGCTTCATTTCGGCAGATTTTGCCGCCGAACACACATTCCCTATGACACCGCTAGGTTTAAACCTAAGTGTTAGCACTCCTTCGGGCGTAGAATTATCGGCTCGCTTAGTCTGTCGTGAAGGTAACATTTGCATCGGGGGACGGAGATTGTCATTAGATGCGATAGTTCTGGACATAAGGGACTACGATCTTATTCTGGGGATGGATTGGCTCGGCGCTTGTTCAGCTACAATCGACTGTGCGAAAAAGGAAGTCGTGTTTCGTTTGCCCGGCGAGACCGAGTTTTGCTTCACGTGCAGTCCTGAGTCGAAAGCGTCGTATGCCTGCATGGTGATCTCAGCAATGTCTGTTCGACGGATGATTCACTCCGGCTGCGAAGGGTACTTAGCGTCCGTTCGAGACACTCGGCAAGATTGCGCAAACGTTGAGTCTATCCCCGTTGTGGCAGATTTTCCTGATGTGTTCCCCGACGAGTTGCCAGGCATGCCGCCCGATCGAGAGACAGAGTTTACTATAGACACGTTCCCAGAAACTCGACCAATTTCCAAGACACCGTATCGAATGGCCCCGGCAGAATTGAAGGAGCTTAAAGTACAGTTGCAAGACTTGCTAGATAAAGGATACATTCGGCCTAGTGTATCTCCGTGGGGTGCGCCCGTACTATTCGTAAAGAAAAAGGATGGCTCGTTGCGGCTCTGCATCGACTATCGAGAATTGAATAAAGCAACCATTCGTAACCAGTATCCTCTTCCAAGAATAGACGATCTTTTTGATCAGTTGCAAGCTGCCACGGTATACTCTAAAATCGACCTCCGTTCGGGCTATCACCAACTAAAGATCAAGCCAGACGATGTGCCAAAGTCAGCTTTTCGAACTCGCTATGGCCATTATGAGTTCCTGGTGATGCCGTTCGGACTAACCAACGCACCCGCTGCCTTTATGAGTTTAATGAACCTTGTGTTCCGGCCCTACCTCGATAAGTTTGTAGTAGTATTCATCGATGATATCTTGGTGTATTCGAAGAGTGAGGAAGAACATGCAGAGCACTTGCGGACCGTGCTACAAACTCTTCGGGACAACCAGCTATATGCTAAGCTGAGTAAGTGTGAATTCTGGCTAAGTAGTGTATCTTTCCTCGGGCACATCATTTCTGCGGGAGGCATCTCAGTCGATCCGAAGAAGGTGGAGGCCATTGTCGAGTGGAAGCGACCTGCATCCGTTAGCGAGATTCGAAGCTTCCTCGGGTTAGCGGGCTACTACAGACGGTTCGTGAAGGATTTTTCCAAACTTGCATTACCTCTGACTCGCCTCACACAAAAGGGAGTCGCGTTTGAGTGGTCCGCCGACTGCGAAGCTTCGTTTAAAGAGTTAAAGCATCGCCTCACCTCTGCCCCGTTACTTGCATTACCAGACGAGATCTCGGGATTCCAAATATTTAGCGACGCGTCCGGGCAAGGCTTGGGGTGTGTACTTATGCAGCGAGATCGAGTGATAGCCTATGCCTCCAGGCAACTAAAGAAGCACGAGAAAAATTATCCTACACACGACCTGGAATTGGCGGCAATTGTCTTTGGCCTGAAATTGTGGCGACACTACCTTTATGGAGTGCCTTGCCGAATTTATACTGATCACAAGAGCTTAAAGTACCTATTCACCCAGACAGACCTCAACCTTCGTCAGCGCCATTGGCTAGAATTGATAAAAGATTACGACTTGACGATAGACTACACGCCTGGAAAAGGGAACGTTGTAGCGGATGCTCTGAGTCGGATCTTCGTTGGGTCTCTGTCAGTCGATCGCAGGTTACGAAGGGACTTAGAAGAGTTGGGCATCGAACTCCGAATTCGATATCGTGGCGCGCGGGTCGCTCAGATGCGATTCGTACCCAACCTAATAGAGCGGGTCACATCTACTCAGAAAGACGACCCTTTCCTAAGGAAGATGCACGAGCAGATTCTAGTGGGGAAGGCGAAGGACTTTGCAGTAGATGAAAATGGAGCGTTGCGGGTGAACGGAAGGCTATGCGTCTCCGATGATTCAGAACTTAGAAAGGAGATCCTTGCGGAAGCTCATTACGCAGCCTATATGATCCATCCCGGGAGCACGAAGATGTATAAGAACCTCCGAACGACCTTCTGGTGGCACGGCATGAAGAAAGATGTCGCACTCTTTGTGTCCCAATGCATAACTTGTCAAAGGGTGAAAGCAGAGCATCAGAGGCCGGGCGGGGAGATGCAAAATCTTGCTATCCCGGAATGGAAGTGGGAGCACATCTGCATGGATTTCATTGTTGGCCTGCCAAGGACGCAACGGGGGAACGACGCAATCTGGGTTATCGTCGACCGGTTAACCAAGTCTGCACACTTCATTGCCATCAAAAGTACTTGGAGCGCCGATCGCCTCGCCCAGACCTACCTTGACGAGATAGTCCGGCTGCACGGAGTGCCAGTTTCTATAGTATCAGATCGGGACGGGCGATTCATCTCGCGTTTCTGGGAGAGCCTTCAGCTGGCGATGGGGACCAAGTTGAAGTTTAGCTCAGCCTATCATCCACAAACCGATGGTCAGACGGAACGAGTGAATCAGATACTAGAAGACATATTGCGCCTCTGCGTGATCGATTCGAAGTCAAGTTGGGACGTCTACCTGCCGCTGGCGGAGTTTGCATACAACAACAGTTATCAGTCCAGCATCGAGATGGCTCCGTACGAGGCTTTGTATGGGCGGAAGTGTAGGTCACCAATCTGCTGGGACGAAGTCGGAGAACGGCAAATCCTTGGGCCGGAGCTGGTTGAACAAACCGTACAAAAAGTTCGGTTGATTCGTGAACGGTTGAAGACAGCACAAAGCCGACAAAAGAGTTATGCCGATGCTCGACGTCGCCCCCTTGAATTCCTTGAAGGGGACCATGTGTTCTTGAAGGTCTCGCCCATGCGCGGAGTTATGCGATTCGGAGTAAAAGGAAAGTTAAGTCCAAGATTTGTTGGACCGTTTGAAATTCTCAAGCGGGTTACTCCGGTCGCCTATCAAGTTGCTTTGCCGCCTGCCCTATCAGAAGTACACAATATTTTTCACGTTTCACAGCTGAGAAAGTTTGTACACGACCCGAACCACATAGTCGACTTGGGTCAGTTGAATCTGCAAGCGGACTTGTCGTACGCGGCAGAGCCTGTCCAAGTTTTGGATCGTAAAGAGAAGCAGTTGCGGAACCGAACCGTCTCGCTAGTGCGTGTCCTGTGGCAGAACCACTCGGTCGAGGAGTCGACCTGGGAACTTGAAGCTGATATGAGGGAAAGGTTCCCCTCATTATTCCTTAGTGGTAGGTTCTATTCCTAAGTTTCGGGAAGAAACTTTCTTTTGGATGGTTATGATGTAATGCCCCGTTCTCCCTATTCGGGGAGCGCGGCCAAGGAATACTTACGACCGTCCGAACGGGACAGATTGAATTAAGATCCTTTCCTCGTTATGGATTGGTTTTTTCGGAATCAGGTCCCATATACAATGGATTGTGCCTCGAGGATGGACTCGGCGGCAGAGTCGAGAGGGGCCTTTCCGTTGCGTTGGTTTCTTGTCCGTTTTCGTGCCGCTTGGATGCTTTCTTGTTGGTTTTATGACTTGCGTTTTCTTGAACGGTTTCAATGGATTTCATTGCTTTCGTTCTTAGGACTTCGCATTTTTTATCGACCCTTGGAGACCGAAGCAGGAGGTATTGATCATCCGTTGGTGCGTGCAGGTGATCGTGTAGACGACGCGCGAACGGAGTCTTAGGGGTCTCTCCTTCTTCTTCCTATTCAACCAACTTGTGAGTGGCTCTATTTCGATAAGCACCTTCTTTCCAAGGGCTCCGTTCATAATAAAGATTGACTCAGTTGTGCATTCATTCAAACGATACCATATATATATAAAGTTGAATGAAAAGATAAAAAGTAGGCTTGGAACATTCATTGCTTGTCATTCAGAACCTTGCATAATTCATTGATGCATGCACGTTCGTTGGGTATAATAATTGATCAGCACTTATTTATAGCACAAGTTATTCTTCTTTAAACTGCTAAATGTTATTGCATATAACTTGTTGGTCGATTATGGTAGCACAGTAAAGCGGTTCCGTACATGCCGTTTCTCTAAATTCTTAGGCGTTAACTATGGGTTTGGTGGGTTGGTGTTGGACAAACTTGTATACAAGGGGTAACGTTCTACGAACGGTCGCCGGGGCACCGGGACCGCTTCGACCTGGGTAGAACATTTGCTAGTGTAGTCCTAGCGCTTGGATGGGTCCGTGCGTCCGCCAAAGGCTAGCTACCTGAGGCGGAATGTCAGCCGATCCATCCCCCGTCCAACCAAGAGATGTTGTGTATATTTAAACTGTGCAGACTAACTATGTCTTCGTGACAGGGAAGGCTATGGTAAGTTGTACAGGTGGTTCAGACGGTACAGGTAAAGTCACCGAACGGTGGCATGTGAAGTTATGCTATTTTGTTCTTGCATTACCTGCTAAATGAAATCGGAACTAGGCAAGAATAGAAACCCAACTAAGCAAATAATTGTAGCATACTCATTAGATCATATCTCTTGAGCTTGGTAAAGTTGAGCAGCTAGCCTTCACCAGTACTTTTCAAAGTACTGACCCTCGTTGTAGCAGGTTCCCCGGCGCAAGGCGACGCGGCGAGGAGCTGAAGCTCACTCTGAACTTTTGGGATCCTTGGCGGTTCGTGGCCAAGACTTTTGGAGGCTCAAGCTAGAAGCCTTTCACTCTCTCTGTTACTGAATATCGCTAAGGCGATGGTGCTTACTCGCACCCAAGGTGGTTTTGCGTTTTTGAATCTATGTAAAGGGACATAATGTATGGATCGGTTATCTCATTTTGCGTCCAAGTTTGTAAGCCCGTGGGCATTTTATACTTTTGAGTCAAGCAATGTAAAAAGATGTTCATTATGAATAAAAGAGAAACTTTTCTATGCCCCAACCTTGTGTTATCTTATATGTCCACTCTGTTGCATTGTTCTAAAGAATATCCTTATGCCTAAGGCCTTGTGCACGCGCGCCCTACGCGTGCACGGCATCACGCCCGGGGGACGATTATCGAATAGCCAAAATCGGGGCGTGACAGTAGCCCTTCTTGCTACAGTTAAAGCAAGTCATGTCTGACTTGGGCTTTGGCTTCGACTTGAACGAAGCCGACTTCACCTTCAGATGGTTGAATTCCTTTTTATTGTTGTGAGAAGCCTTCTACTTTCCCTTGGAGTCAGCATTATGCACCAAGTTGGCCTTTGCCAACTGCTTGGACAGCGTATCCACTTGTTTTGAGCCTGCAACTCATCTTCAACGTGGATGTTTTGCAGTAGTTGATCAAGACTGATCTTCATCTTCTTCTGGTGCATATCCGAAATAAAGTTTCTCCATCCAGGTGGGAGCTTGGCAACGATTCCTTCCACGACGAAAGTGTCAACCAAGGGCATGCGATCATCCTCAAGTTTTTGACGAAGCTTGAGTAATTCCTTGACTTGAGACAACATCGTCTTGTCGTCCTCAAATCGCATGTTCTAGACCTTTTCGGTCACATGGATCTTGTTGCGGTTCTCATCCGCCTTGTAATGCTTCTCTAGAGACTCCTTGACGATCTTAACATGGTCCATCTTGTTGTATGACTCCGCCAAAGTATCCTCTATGGAGTTCAGAATCAGCAGCTTGTAGAGGCTGTTGTCTCTCCTCTACTTGTTCTGCTTAGCAGTTGCATTGGCAATTGTCCGAACAGTAATATCATTACCCTCTGGAACAACAGGCTTCAGATCTGTCAACACGTAGTCCACCTCTGCAAGTTGAAGATTAAGGGTGACATTTCTCTTCCTGGCGTTGTAATGGTCCCCGTCAAACTTTTGAAGTTTGTTAAAACTTGTGTTGAGAAGTTTTGCATGGTTGTTTTCCTTCTTACTCGGATCTTGCTTTGGGATTATTAGTCTCAGGGCTTAATCAAAGATGGAAGAACCAAAAGTTGAAGTCGAGATCAGGAGTTCACACAAATGTTTTCTCACTGATATACCTCGATCCAACGAACAACTATATAAAAATATTTTGATTACAACATCAAGCAGAGATCAATCTCCTTCTTCTCCTTCATCTTCTCTTCTGCTAGTTGTAATATGTTATGTTTGTCTGCAACTGCAATTGCAAGGAAGAACATAAATTATTTTCAGATTATTGTTTCTGTAGCAGCACATGATCTGGTCTCAGGAACCAGCAAGTTCAGGTAGAACTTCTGGAACCCTCGCTGTCACCTCTTTCTTGGACTCGCACGAACTCCTTGGACTCCAATGGTGGCAGCAGCATAATCTCTCTTCATCTCTCATTTTTTGAAATAAGTTCTCAAAGAGTCACGAAGAGATTATTTATAGAGAAATGACGGAAACCCTAGCCGCTAATCAGTTACGAAAAGATATGAACGAATTAAATTCAAATCCCACAAAAAATGGATCTAAATAACTGATCATATTTTTCCATAACCGTCAAATCCCGCAACAATGGGATCATGCGCCCATGCGCCCACGACTCATGCGCCCATGCGCTCAGTATCGCATAGCAGTGCATAGCCGCGCAACACCCGCTCATGCACCCGCGCATAACAAGCGCAGGAGCGCATCAAATGCTCATAAGCGCCGATGATGAAGTACATAGTGCACCAACAAAGCGCCACTTTGCGTCCGAGTCCGAGTCGCTTAGCTCCCATGGAATAAATTTCAAGAGCATGACAAAAAACATAATGCTTACATTGAGGAGTTAATCTTTTTTCCTCCTAAAAAAATACACCCACATGGCACCCATGTGCCCCACCACACCCCATGTGCACAGCTCAACACATACAAAGTATTATATTGAGATACCCACTTGATGGTGTAGCCAATGTAGGACGATGTTTACTAGTCCAAAGAAAACAACTATATATATATATATATATATATATATATATGGGTAAACGGGATATGAGCCATAGGTTCATATTCCTATATGAGCCATGCACATGTGGACCAATAGGAAAGAATTCATACATCCCATGTGCACTAGTACACTCCATTCCTATTCGTCCACATGTGCATTGGCTCATGTAGAAATATGAGCCTACGACTCATATCCCTTTTTTTTTACACACATACACACATATAACTGTAATAGAAAAAAAAAGACATATATATATATATATATATATATATATATATATATATATATATATATATATATATATGTCTTTTTTTTTTCTATTACAGTTGGTATAACTCGGCTGTTATCGAAGATTCTTCTCTTTGTAAGTCCATCTTAGTGTCTACTTCAATCAAAAAATAATTCATTTTCTTGAGAGAGAATCCAATAGCTGTCCAACAGTTGCAAGCAAGCAAGCCAATCAGAATTAAAGGAGCCAAGCAAGGCAAACCGGTTTTCTTTCTCTTCCTTCTCAGTGTCGTGATTTATTTCTCGGAATTTAACACTATACAGATGGCTGACATTACGCTGACAAAGAGTTGATGTTAACATGATAGCCGGATAACAGAAACTATAATAAATTCTTCTATGTAGCTCTTGCGCTCAGTAACTGGCCTCATATGATGGGAAAGACTGGGAGAATGAAACACTTAGTGGCATCAAATTAGGATCTCATGGCATATGTTATTGTTGGTTAAGATGTGTTTGCTTTGGGCGTGGCAGGCTCCCTTTTAGGCATTGGTCGAGTATCAATCAGTAATTTTGTTTCATAAACAGACAGTTAATTGCAATAGAGCAATTATAGACATCAACCACTGGACATACATGCACAAGAAATACAATTCCAACATAATTATTTATCAGTCAAAAGGCACAGAGCAACAATTTGTGGATGTTCTCATCAACAAATAATAATCTATCACCACTCTTGAGCTCTTATCTGCATTTAAAACATCCACAATAAGTTGAGTTTGGGAATCAGATCATGCACAAACAACTTAAGATACATGGACACTCTTACATCTGGTAGTCCAAAGAATAAAAAAATGGAAACCCCAAAAAAGGGTGGAAACATCCTTCCAGAACCAAATAGACTGTCAGATGATGTACTGCTGTTTGGTGCCAATGCTAAAAGCTATATCAGGTTTTCCTCTTCTGCAAAACATTATGCACCCTTTCTCTAAACTGGAGACGATGAAAGATGTCACTGCGACCATGTCGAGCCTTCTGATCCTCAGTCCTTGGTGCAGTGAGCATCTGTCCCATGCATAGTACAGTGATGATAACCTACACTCTGGAGGAACATCCGAATCTCCTCTGCACTGCTGTTGCTAGCCTTCAGCAGCCGCTCGTCTTCCTCATATATGAGGTATGGAGCTTCACCTGTCTTCCTCGACAACAGTTTAGAGGCGCCCTTCAGCACATGGTATTCCCATCCCTGGACATCAATTTTGATCAACAACACTCGTTCCGTGTCTGGAATGACTTCATCTAAAGGGACCGTGGCCACCTCCACAGCAATCTCCTCATTCGATTTGAACGCTAATTTTGCACCAGTTGCAGAAATGGCACTGTTGTCAAGGCGTCCAACCAGCTGATTGACAGAAGGATGTTTAATATAAGCATTCAGTTTGAGAGCGTTACTAACCAATAACTATCATGAACAAGTTGAAACGAGAACATAAGACCATACTAGTCGAGAATGTTGTCAGAAAATGCATCAATAACTTGAATAAGTTTTCGGTCTTTGGTTCGTAAAGCTACGCAGAAGACAAGAAAATAAACCAGAAAAGCCAATGATATGGAACATCAGACACTTGCTCATAATAATAGAAGCTATGTTAAAATCACTTTAGATGTTGGTCGACATATCAGTTTTGACTACCAAACGAGACAAATCAGCAATCAAAATCATAATCATTTTGGTTAAAATCAGCCAACATGTTGGTCTAAATCCGAAATGCTGGCCTACACGAGAATGTGAAATGTCGTCCGGCTTTTTAAGCAAATAGGTCTCAATGATTTCTTTGAACCCCCACGACATCTCCTGGTCTGTTAATAGGTTGCGGGGGTCGGGGTGGAGGCAGCACCCCTCATGGGGGTTCGGGGGCAAAGTCCTTGAGAGCTAATCAGTTATTCGGATCTGCTTTGCCTCAGACAATCTACTAACTGTGTTAGCCAAATGATTTCTTTGACTATTTTGATTATGGTAAATCGGTTAAGTTTCTTGTTATGAAATCACTAATGATCATGCATTCACTTTTTTGTTATAATACTTAACCTTAGTCAAGCTGTAATGATTATTGTGTTGTTTGCGTAACACTTTGTAGAAAGCAATAGTAGTCATGGACTTTGCCAATAAAGAAAACAATATTGGACCAAAGCTATAAGAACTCTAGTTGCATCTAAAGATAACTTGGAGATGGACAACTACGAAAATACTCAAGAATTATGTATCTTTTTCTATTATTTTAAAGTTGAGTCCTCCTAGTTAAAGGATGTAACTCAAGTAGGTAAGATACTTTAGAAGCTCTAATCTAGTCCTAGATAAACCATAGATTCGAGCCTTGCCCCTACTTAGTCATTCAAATCCTTTCCTATTCAAAAACTGATTATACATTTTGTTTTCCAAGTGAGCGGTATACTAGCAATATACCGTCAGTATACTGTTATACCCACTTTGCTTGAAATTATTTTCCAGGGAGCCAATTTCTTAGCCATCAGTATATTGCTTCTCTGTTGGCAGAATACTTCAGAATACTGGCAGAGTAGACCGACAATCCACTCTTATACCAACTTCTTGCAGCAGTAAAAGCTCTATGTTGAGCAGTTGCTTCTATGTGCTATTTAAAGTACTTGAAGCCCTTTCTTCTTGGAACTACTAGGAGTAAAATTCTTGGACCATATACACACTATTCTAAAAGGAGGCCGCCTAGGCGGCACCTAGGCACTAGGCAGCTCGTGTCCTCCCGATGTCTGCCTATTCCCTCCGACGCCCGACTATGCATGTTATGGAATTTTATGGACTTTTTATGCAATTTTCATAAGTTATTATTATTATTATTATTTTTAATATCTTTTGAACCGCCTACATCTAGGCGGCCGTCTAGGCGGGCTAGGCGCTAGGCGGGCTAAGCGCTAGGCGGCGAGTACCCCGCCCGACTAGCACCTAGCGCTTTTCACAACTTTGCATATACTTGAAAAGCACATACTACAAACCTCTCCACATTTAAGACCTTTCAATTTGGCAATATCTATTTGTGGAGGAGTTTAAATTGAGTTAAAAAGTACGATCTTCAAATTGTTAAGAAGATCATCATCTTTCTTGAGAGGTTGAAGTCATGAAGTCTTCGGATCAAAACTTGTGTATAAGTCGGCAAGACCTTCGAATTAAATCTCGTGTATATGAAGTTGGCGAGACTTTCAGATCAAAACTCGCAAGTATAACTATTATTATAATAGTAGATTAAAGCTGGAAAGAGTTTCGACACTGGAGTGCCTCACGGAGGATACTATAAAACATAGTGTGTTTGTGTTCTCGTCTTATTTCTAGCACTTATTTGAAATTGCCTATTAACATTACTTAATTGTGCTTAACATTCCTTAATTGCGCTTACTTTTAGGCCTCGTTTGGTTTGCGGAAAGGAAAGAAAAAAAAATAAAATCAATTCCTTGATTTTTTTTCATGCGAGAAATTACTCTTCCTATCAATTTTTCTTTCCGACGTTTGGAAAGAACAAGAAAATTGAGAGGGAAAGTGAATCCTTAGTTAGGGAAAGTGAATCCTTGGTTGGGTAGGAATCATTTTTCTTTCCTCCCCCTTTCCTCCATGCACCCAAACATAGGAAAGGAATGAGTTTTCTTTTCCAAAGCATGATTCCGTTAACCAAACGTGGCCTTAGTTATAGCATATTCCCCCTCTAGGGTGCTTTCAGGTTTGTACGTTGAGGGGTTGGGTTTTAAGAACGCTACATCTTAATCCAATAATCCAAACCCAACTCTTTTTCTGTCTTCTCATTGACCTCGTACCCTATAACCTTTTTTGTGTCTTCTCTTTGGCCCCAAACTCTCTGGTCCACAATCATCCCTCCTCCTGTGTCCTCTTTCTACCCCTTTTCTACCCCTCTCAATTATGGGCAAAAAACCTAACTCCTTTGCGGCTATATTGCATAGATATGCGAAAATGGTGCTCGTGCCTAGTACATACTGGACCCAGATTTATCTGTGTTCGGTTTGGACATGATCAGATTTGATTTGGACTTAGGACACGGTTTGCCTATACGAAACAAGCCAAATTTGGCCAAAATTTGACTCATATACATCTTTGAAAGATGGATATTTAACTTAAGGTAAACCTAACACAATAGCATTAGGTTTCAGTTATCTTTTCGTTTCTACAAAATAATATAAGTAAAAAAAAGCAAAAACAAAATAACAACAAAGAGAGGGGCTATGCTGCATGGATATGCGAAAATGGTGCTCTAGGGAAAGAGAATGGATCATGTTATCCATGGGTCCGCCGGAACGAACATTGATGGTCGGATCCCTCTAGTTGCATGTCGACTCCTGACTTTCAGCTTTGAAAGTTGGGCGAGGTGCGGAGCGGCTACCGATGGAAGCAGACTTGGCTATATCTCCGCGTCCTTGCACGGCTCGTTTTTTTTCTTCGAGCCTGCTTCTCCCTTCCCCCTGTCGCCAGGGACCGTGCCTAGTACATACTGGACCCAGATTTATTTGGGTTCGGCTTGGACATGATCAGATTTGATCTGGACATACTTAGGACACGGTTCGCCTATACGAAACAAGCCAAATTTCGCCAAAATATGACTCGTGCATCTTTGGAAGATGGATATTTAACTTAAGGTAAACCTAACACAATAGCATTAGGTTTCAGTTATCTTTTCGTTTCTACAACATAATATAAGGAAATAAAGCAAAAACAAAATAACAACAAAGAGAGGGGAAGGAAGAAAACAACAACAGAGGAAAAGGAAACATGTAATGATGCCTACTTTCTTTTGCATCTTCAAGTAAGAAAAAAAGGAAAGAGGAAAGAGGAAAGAGAGAGATGATAGCTAACCTATAAACTGGAACATCACTTTGTGACTATTAATGTAGCTATCAATTCACTTTTTAATCAACATCAAATCTTTTTTTTTCCATGTAATGGTCCACAATCATTATGCAACTGCTTATTTCTTGCCTATATATATATATATATATATATATATATATATATATATATATATATTGCAATATCGGCTGAACCGATACGGTTTGGCATGTTCAATCCGATTTGATACCGATACTAACCGATACCGACATCAGGGGCTTGTTTTTCAATCAATTCAGCAAAAAAAATTGAACAAAAAAGACCAATCAACAAGAACGTAAAAGCATAGTAAGATTGTAAAAGCATGTAAAAGAAGAAAACTTATCTATCACGGATAAACCAATCGACAAAGGTAACTACTATTTCATTTAATTCTAAAATTATTAAGAAACAACACAAGAAATACTTAAAATTATGCTGCAATATATAAAAAATTCTAAAATTTTAATAATTTATTAATAATTATTTGTTTTTCGATACCAAAACAATCCGATACTCCGATCTAAAACCACCGATCCTGGTACTCATAGAAAGCTGATACTCCGATCTAAAATCGCCGATCCTGATACTCATAGAAAGCTGATACCGTTCCGATATCGATATTGCGAACTTTGATATATATATATATATATATATATATATATATATATATATATATATATATATATACACACACTAGATAATGAGGCTTGGAAACGGCTCAAATTTGAGCCGTCTAAACCGTTAATATATCAGTTAAATGAATTAAAAAATTAATAAAAAGATAACTAAATAACTACCTAAATACTACACTAATTATTAAAAAAAACTTAACCAAGCATTTAACTACGTAACATGATATATTTATAACTAAATAGCTCTAACTCAAGTGGTTAAGGTGGGAGACATTTTCCTTGAGTTCAATTTCTATGAATGTCATTTTTTTATAATATGTTTAATTTTTTACAATATATTTTTTACGCATGTGCAATGCACGTGCACATTACTAGTGTATATATATATATATATATATATATATATATATATATACACACTAATTTTGCAATTTATATCCTCATTTTTCTTGAAGATATTTCATATTTGTATCCTGAATCATTATAGTGTATGTATTTGTACAACATAGTTTTGCAATTTATCCAAAATCAGAGTTGGGTCTCTTTCTACAATGCAGGAGCTCCTTCTTCCATTAAATAGGACTATTTATTGATATCTGACATTTTTCCATATATACTTTGCGCATTTAGTATATACAATATATTACATAACTATGGATATCCGACATTTTAAACTGTCCCCGACATATGACTTTAAAAAACATACCTTGCATCTGACATCTACAACTTCGGTTAAAACCCACATCATAGAAAAGTATCACTTTGAGGATCAAAGGTGAGACTTCAAAACTAATTAGGGGACAGTGACAAATGGTATATGAAATTGGATGGCAACATGCTGTAACTTTTTACCACTCTAAGAGAACTTCTCTTCATTTATCTAGCTCTATTTCTGAGAAAATAAATAACTTCAACCTTACCTTTATGATAAATGATTCAACATAATAAAACTGAAAACTCTTCTATAAACATTGTGAAACTATTCCATCAACTCTTCTCATTGTTTAATAGTAACATTGATATAAACCACCTTGGTCTTGCTAAGTCTAAACTGATTATATGCTAAAACTATTTGTTGCTTCTGCCTTAAAATCAACCCCTATATTCTCATGAAGTAAACTAAATTTTGTAGCAAACATAGATATGATCCTCAAAGTGCTACAATTAAAGAAAAGAGAGGTATGGACAAATACGATATATATATATATATATATATATATATATATATAAAGCAATTTAGTAATAAGCAGTTGCCTTAACAGTTGTGAACCTATACATTTTTTGACAAGGCATTAGAGATGGTGAACTTTATGTGATTCAAAATAGGAAACATACGAATAAGAATCTGCATTAATGGTTGTGGACCATTACTTGGAAAAGAGAAAAATATAATGTTGATTGAAAGGTGCAGTAATAGCTACATTAATACTTCCAAAGTGATGCTTCAACATCTAGGAATGGATCTCTCCTTCTTTTCCTTTTTTTCAATTGAAGATACAAAAGCCAATAGGCATTAATTACAGGCAAGTTCCATTTTCCTATGCTCCTCTTTTCTTCATTTCTCTCCGCTGTTTTATTTTTTCTTTTCCTATTATAGAAGGGAATAGAAAATGAAAACCTAAAGTTTAGGTTTGCCCTAAGTTATATATCCAAAGATGGATCCAAGCCAGATTTGGGCCAAATCTAGCCTAGTTTCGTTTTGGATTAACTGGCGAATCGTGTTCCAAGCGTGTCCAGACCGAATCAGCTCGTGTCCAAGCCAAATCCAGGTGAATCCCTATCAATACATACATGACATGGGCACATACACCATTTTGGCGTGTTTGTGCAACATAGACAAATACTAACTTTTACGGTAAGAAGGTGATTATGCACGCATTACTACATTCTACAAGTACTTAAATCCCATTGACATAAACATATCACTTCTGTAATACCCACCAATGATATTCTAAATCAATGGACCCCTCTTTTATTTTCTCAATCTCTCCATTATGCCTTTATGTAACCAAATTGATTTTCTGAAATCATCATCTCATATCTTATATGTTACTTGATTGTTCACTTTCAAATTCTCATAGTATGAGTCAGTATGTTGCTTGGACACGAAAAATGGTGTCCGTATCCATATCATGTTTGTACATGTATCCTTGTCCATATTTGTGAAACACAAGGACTAGATAGTACCTATTTGAAAATGTCCCTATCAAGGTAGTCAAAGGCGCAAGGCGCACTCGAGGCGCAAAGGTCCAAATCGTCCGAGGCGCAAGGCGCACTTAAGGCACGCGCCCGAGCGACGCGAGGCGCAAAATTTATATATATATATATATATTCACATCGGATTTCTACATTGATAAACATGTGTGCTTCAAATTCCCCCATGTCTAGGTTGCAATCACTTTGAATTGAGTGAGTGAGAGAGAAAACAGTAAAAAAAAGTATATCAGTTCAAAAAATAGCTTAAAAACAGTACAACAGTTAAAAAAAAGTCTAAACATGTTATTTTCTTGACAAGATTTTCAAGGCGCGCCTAGGCGCGCCTTGGCTATTCTAAGGCGCTCAGAAAAGGCGCACCTAGGCGCGCCTTAAGAATTGCGCCTCGCCTGGAGTGTCCTGAGGCGCTACCCCTGCGCCTAGGAGCAAGGCGCGCCTTTGACTACACTGGTCCCTATCCCCTAATCCTTATGAGTATCCTTATCCATATTCGTGCAATATAGATGACTCATAAGTGTGATTGTAGTGTTTGCACAATTTTCTATACCCTCTTTACACTTACGAGTCAGTATCAAAATTGTTTCTTTCTACATGAAAACATTATATCAGTTGAACAAGCAAGTTAGCTTCAACCTTTACAAGTTTTATTTGATCAATTATTCTGTCAAAGTTGCACAGTATGACTCATAAGTGTGATCGTAGTTTTTTCCTACAACTTTTTATTCCGCCATCATACTTACAGGCAATATGAATGTAATTCTCGGTCATTAATTAAGTACTATTTCAGTCTTGAAATTTTGTAAATGGTAATATATGTTTCAGTGTGATTACCTACATTGATCAACAAAATCTCCAGATTGGCATACACTTTGTATTATCATGTCGAAAGCATTTGATTCTCAGGCCAAGTTCTCATTAAACTATTTATAAAAATAAATCATCCTCCACCTTTCTCATATATCTTTCATAATTAGAAAATGTAAACACCCAGTTTTTTTAATTTTAAAAAAAATAAATTTTGGAATTTTTCTGTGTTTTTTATTTATTTAAAATAAATGTTCTTCAAAGGATTTATAATTTTGTGTATTATATTAAATATTAGAATATTATAAAAATTATATTTTTGAGTGTATAATTAAAAATATAATGTTGTATAATTTTTCTGGAATTTATTGGACTCAAAAACTATTTTTAAATAGCTAAAAACTTTGTTTTTGGATAAACCAGACCGAACCAGCTTGAACCAAACCTGTTTAAACCCAACCAACCCAAACCCAACCCTAGTGGATCGGGTCCTACCCGACCCGATAACCAATACCCCCACGAATCCTCTCCCCCCCCCCCCGACTCCGCGGCCGACCACCCCACGACCCCCGCCGCGACACCCCCCAAAACCCCCGACAACCCTGTCCCCGCAACCGCCTCTCCTTCCCTCTATTTAAACCAGGGCACCACCATCATCCGCCATCCCCCACCGCAACTGCCATCACCATCTTCATCGACTCCGCCCCGACTCCCACGACGCCGACCGACCCCGAGCTCCCCACAGCCACCCCGACTCCGCCGGTGAAGACCCTGACGACCGACGACCACCCTGCAGCAGCCACAGCAGCCGCCGCCGACCGGCCGAGCACCGCTACGCTGCACCGTGCACGCGCAGCACGGTCGATTCCGACCCCTTGTTCCGGTGAATCTTTCTCCCGCCTCGCTGTGTCGATTTTCGAACGGCTTGTTGCGACACGTTCGCTGTGTGACCCTCTCGAACCCTGTGCAATTAGTTCGGGGTATCGCTTCCTGTGTCGATCACAAACCGCGACGCAAAAACAGAAAAAATAACCAAAATTTAGGAATTCAGAAACTGTTCCGGAGCCCCATGTTCACAGTTATTTTTCTCCTAACATGTTTAATATTTTTAGATTATGTTTGAATAGTAAATTAGACAATATAACCGAGATTAAAATCCTGTAATTAGTGTATTTTGAATTACTGTATGCTGTATTTTATTCGCGGGTGAAATCGACCAAAAATTTGATTTTTAAAACCAGAATTTTCTTGAAACGGGGTGCGTCCCGCTAAACGAGGCGACTTCGTCGTGTACGAGTTGCATCGAAAGGTGTGTATCGTCAATACGGACGTAAGATTTCGCGAAAGTTGATTTGGATGTGCGTGCACACCGGAATCAACGCGTATCCGTCAAAATTGTCCCGTATCGGGCCTGTTCTGAAACTCGTTGTAACTTCGTGTGTGCTTGTCGTTTCGCAACGAAACGCCATTGGATTCGTAGCGTTACGCAGGTCCTATGACCCAAGTTTGGTTCGATTCTGAGAACGTTGACGAAATCCCATATCGTGGGCCCCACGGCTCCACTGACGGACGATTTTGTGATCGGCTCATCAGAATCCAGTTTTGGACATTCCGTTTGGTTCATATCATCGTTCTGGACTTGTAGACACTAAGTTTGACGAATTTGGAGAACTTTCTCTGGCACATTTTTCGGTGCGAAGTGGGCCACATGTGGACCCCGCTTAAACCAGAAACTGTCAATTCTGCCCGTGTCCAAATTGGACTTATGGGTAGTCAATCCTAGCTATTTCATGTCTTCTGAGAGTGATGGTAATGTTTGTTTCAGCATCCGAAGGAGTACCTGAAGATCTCACTGTTACCGGAGCAATTGGAGAAATTCAAACCCCAGGCAAGTGTACCTTGCCAACTTGCAGTAGTTCATGTTATATTATTTGCTTGAGTTCTTTATATACATATATACTCTTGAGATGTACATATTTAACCTAGGACCGTGAGACGTTGCTTAACGTCCGAACAAGATTCGGGTGTCGACGCCGTACGCGGAGTCGTGTAACGTCACCTAGAGAGTTGTTATCACGATCCTATATTTTCATGCTTGCTTTATCAAGTACGTCATACCATAAGACACTTGCCATTATTCATGAAACAGAATATTTTCTGAGTTATTCATGGTGATTTTGTATAGGCTTAAAGGATTCGTGACATAGATCTTGCATATACATAGATATTATTATGACTCGCTGTGATAGCTAGAGGTCATGATCTTGCGTGTTATGGACATGAGACGTGAGGTTACATTGGGTGGGGAGAGTTTTACCATACTAAAGGCTGATTATGTTATATATATAGATATTCTGGAAGTGCCTTAGACTCTGACCAGAGCTTTGGCACACGTACTGGCCCTTCGAGATAATAAATGCTGCTATGGATTTTCCCGACACAGAGCCTGTATTAGTTTCAGCCTGAGTATGATTAATGCTCTCAATTGCATTTCACATAAGATGGTTACATAATTTACCCTGGTGATATTTTTATATACTGTAATTATTTGGCTTGAGTTATTCTTGTACCTTGCTATGTCCCCTGAGGACCTGAATCCGGATTATGTGCCCAGGTATAGCAGAGGAGATTTACCCCGAGGTATACGGGACAGGAGCAGACACTGGAGCAGTACCAACACCAGAGGACGAGGTGGTGCCAGAGGATTTCTCCTGAGTACTTGCTTTATATACTCAGTTATTTTTATTTCTAGTTTCTATATTTCCTGTCTCTTGGATTACTGTATTAAACTTATATTCGGGTTGTTCTCCGAGACATTTTATTGAGACTTGTTGGATTATATTTCTCATTGATTAGTTGACATTTGAACTGTGATTATCTTCTGTGGATGGGATTAGAATTAGACTGTGACATGTATCGTAGACCATTATAATTGTTTTACAGCTTAAGTACACTCTAACGGGTCCATTAAATTGGTTTTGCCTATTGGAGTGTGCTGCTGGCCATTGCCGCGTGACTAGTCCCTCGGTATTTTGGGACTAGGACGTGATAGTTTTTGTGGTGGCCCATGCAGGTCCTAGGTTATGGTCTACAATTATGGTCTACGACTATGTTGCTTCGGTTTTAACCAAGGAACTTAGCAAGCCTGCGATTAAGATAGGATAATTATAGGATCTCATCCACTTGAATGATTCGTTCTTGACCTCTATATCGACTTCAAAATAATTTCCTGACTTGTATCCTGCCTTGATTCCTCTGTGCGCCTCTTATAGTTTATTTTGGATGCAGAGTAATGGATTCACAAGCATGCGACGAGACTCCCACAGGAACACCACAAGTTGCAGTTGTCACCTACGACGATGGAGACACCAGTAGGTGGAGGTCAATCAGCTCAACAAAGCAATCAAGCAGGTCAACATACCTCAAGATTCCGGCAAGACGATAGATATTCCACCACCGCCGCAGTTTACTCCACCGATGCCTATTTTTCCACCAGGACAGCCTATAGATGGTCAGCAGATGTTCCAAATGCTCTACGCAATGATGTAAGCCCAACAGCAGATTCATCAAGAGGCTCAGCGTCACGAGGCAGAGAACCTGAGAAAGAGTATAGTGATCGCACTGGAGCAGGCGAATCCACCCGCTAGACGGCCATCGACGGGATCTATCACCGATTTTAGTCAGCTGAAGCCCCGTACCTTTTTAGGCAAGGAGGAGCCCACTGAAGTTCATGAGTGGCTCACAAACACTCAACACCAATTGGAAGCAGCTGAGCTTCCAAGGGAGCGTTGGATGACTGTCGTCCGGATGCAGTTGATGGACAATGCACATCACTTGTGGCTATCTGAGGAGACACGGCTCGGACCAAACCGAGTCACTTGGGAGGAGTTCTCTAGACTCTTTCAGGAGATGTATATTCCATCCATTGCTCGATCGAAACTTCGGGACAAGTTCAACCGCCTCACTCAAGACAATATGACGGTAGAAGAGTACAATGCAGAGTACATCCGTTTGGGTCGCTTCGCCCCTACTCTGATTCCGACAGAAGAGGAGAAGGCAGAGAAGTTCTTCGATGGACTTAGCTTTGAGCTACAGAGATTGATCGGATCCGTTGTACCTACTTCATACACGGACGTCCTTGCTGCAGCACGGCATATGGAGCGCGTCACCAGGAGAGAGTCCAGCCAGAAGCGGCCGCATCCATTAGCACCAGACCGAGCACAGCAGGGAGCTGCAAAGCGACCACAGATGAATCCACTACAAAGAGCATTTACACCACTAGCACTAGTCCTTCCTACTTGTCACTACTGTAGCAAGGCAGGCCATCTCGCCAAGGAATGCCGACGCAGATTGGAATTATATTTAGCTTGCGGATCCAGTCAGCATTCAGTAAGGGATTGTCCTGAGCGTCGAGAATGAGCACAAATAGTAAATCAACGGGCTTTACCAGCATCGGAAGGATATCAGCTGAGGCCACCCTTAGCACCACGAGCAGCACTCTTCTAGCAGGCCCAGCAACAGCAGAGGACACCATCGCAAGGAAGTGGACAGGCTTTTGCGATGACAGTGGAGAAGGCACAGACTCGAGGAGTAGCGAATACAAGTAAGATTTAAGTTTTATCATAGCTATCTATTCCTAGTAATGCTTTAGCACGTGCCTGTTAGATCATTTTTCTAGCCTAAACCTAGTATTATACTAGCATGGACTTGTTAGCCTAGATTAATAACTGGTACCCAAGTTTTCATAAGCTGTAGTTGATCTTCGTTCTAATCAGGTTCCTTTACTCTTGAGTTATTTCTCTTTGCCTAGGAATTTTTTTTTATTCCTTCCCTACGTGTTCTGCTTAACCCTCATCCTTCGATTTTTCCTTGTTCATGATTTCTTATTCACTGTGACGTGCTTCAACAAACATGTCTTGCAACCGCGTCATCTCTTCTAACCGGTTATGTTTCGTTTTCTTAATTGCGAGTACGCAATTCTTTTAAGGTGGGTAGATTGAAAACACACAGTTTTTTTTAATTTTAAAAAAAATGAATTTTGGAATTTTCTGTGATTTTTAATTATTTAAAATAAATGTTCTTCAAAGGATTTATATTTTTTTGTATTATATTAAATATTAAAATATTGTAAAAATTATATTTTTGAGTATAATTAAAAATATGATGTTGTGTAATTTTTCTGGAATTTATTGGGCTCATAAACTATTTTTAAATAGCTAAAAATTTTATTTTTGGATAAACCAGACCGAACCGGCTTGAACCAACCTGAACCAAACCTATTTAAACCCAACCAACCCAAACCCAACCCTAATGGATCGGGTCCTACCCGACCCGACCCGATAACCAACACCCACACGAATCCTCTCCCCCCCCCCGACTCTGTGGCCGACCATCCCACGACCCCCGCCCCGACTCTGCCGCGACACCCCACGACCCCCCGAAACCCCCAGCGACCCTCTCCCCGCAACCGCCTCCCCTTCCCTCTATTTAAACCCGGCCACCACCATCATCCGCCACCCCCACCGTAACCGCCATCACTATCTTCATCAACTCCGCCCCGACTCCCACGACGCCAACCGACCCCGAGCTCCCCAGGGCTACCCCGACTCTGCCGCCGACGACCCCGACGACCACCCCGCATCAGCCACAACAGCCGTAACAGCCGCCGCCAACCGGTCGAGCACCGTCGTGCCGCACCGTGCACGCGCAACACAGTCGATTCCGACCCCTTGTTCCGGTGAGTCTTTCTCCCGCCTCGCTGTGTCAATTTTCGAACGGCCTGTTGCGACACCTTCGCTGTGTGACCCTCTCGAACCCTGTGCAATTAGTTCGGGGTATCGCGTCCTGTGTCGGTTGCAAGCCGCGACGCAAAAACAGAAAAAATAATCCAAATTTAGGAATTCAGAAACTGTCCCGAAGCCCCATGTTCACGGTCATTTTTTTTCTAATCTGTTTAATATTTTTAGATTATGTTTGAATAGTAAATTAGACAATATAATCGAGATTAAAATCCTGTAATTAGTTTATTTTGATTTGCTGCATGCTGTGTTTTATTCGCGGATGAAATCGACCAAAAACTTGGTTTTTAAAATCCAAATTTTCTCGAAACGGGGTGCATCCCGCTAAACGAGGCGACTTCGTTGTGTGCGAGTTGCATCGAAAGGTGCGTATCGTCAATGCGGACGTGTAAATTTCGCGGAAGTTGATTTGGATGTACGTGCATACCGGAATCAACGCGTATCCGTCAATATTGTTCCGTATCGGGCCTTTTCTGAAACTCGTTGTAACTTCGTGTGTGCTTGTCGTTTTGCAACGAAACTTGCACCATTGGATTCATAGTGTTACGCTGGTCCTGTGACCCAAGTTTGGTTCGATTCTGAGAACGTTGACGAAATCCCGTATCGTGGGCCCCACGGCTCCACTTGGCGGACGATTTTGTGATCGGCTCATCGAAATCAAGTTTTGGACATTCCGTTGGGTTCGTATCATCGTTCTAGACTTGTAGACACTAAGTTTGACAAATTTGGAGAACTTTGTCTTTGGCACGTTTTTCGGTGCAAAATAGGCCACATGTGGACCCCACTTGGACCAGAAACTGTCATTTTTGTCCATGTGTCCAAATTGGACTTATGGGTAGTCAATCCTAGCTATTTCATGTCTTCTGAGAGTGATGGTAATGTTTGTTTCAGCATCCGGAGGAGTACCTGAAGATTTCACTGTTACCGGAGCAATTGAAGAAATTCAAACTCCAGACAAGTGTACCTTGCCAACTTGCAATAGTTCCTGTTATATTATTTGCTTGAGTTCTTTATATACATATATACTCTTGAGATGTACATATTCAACCTAGGACCGTGAGACGTTGCTTAGCGTCCGAACAAGATTCGGGTGTCGACGTCGTACGCGGAGTCGTGTAACGTCACCTAGAGAGTTGTTATCTCGATCCTATATTTTCGTGCTTGCTTTATCAAGTACGTCATACCATAGGACACTTGACACTATTCATGAAACATAATCTTTCCTGAGTTATTCATGGTAATTCTGTATAGGCTTACATGATTCTTGACATAGATCTTGCATATACATAGATATTATTATGACTCGCTGTGATAGCTAGAGGTCATGATCTTGCGTGTTATGGACATAAGACGTGAGGTTACATTGGGTGGGGAGAGTTTTACCATACTAAAGGCTGATAATGTTATATATATAGATATTCTGGAAGTGCCTTAGACTCTGACCAGAGCTTTGGCACACGTACTGGCCCTTCGAGATAATAAATGCTGCTATGGGTTTCTCCGACACAGAGCCTGTAGTAGTTTCAGCCTGAGTATGATTAATGCTCTCAATTGCATTTCACATAAGATGGTTACATAGTTTGCCCTGGTGATATTTTTATATACTGTAATTATTTGGCTTGAGTTATTCATGTACCTTGCTATGTCCTCTGAGGACCTGGATCCGGATTATGTGCCCAGGTATAGCAGAGGAGATTTACTCCGAGGTATACGGGACAGGAGCAGACACTGGAGTAGTACCAATACCAGAGGACGAGGTGGTGCCAGAGGATTTCTCCTAAGTACTTGCTTTATATACCCAGTTATTTCTGTTTCTAGTTTCTCTATTTCCTGTCTCTTGGATTACTGTATTAAACTTATATTCGGGTTGTTCTCCGAGACATTTTATTGAGACTTGTTGGATTATATTTCTCATTGATTAGTTGACATTTGAACTGTGATTATATTCTGTGGATGAGATTCGAATTAGACTGTGACATATATCGTAGACCATTATAATTGTTTTACAGCTTAAGTACACTCTAACGGGTCCATTAAATTGGATTTGCCCATTGGAGTATACTATTGGCCATTGTCACGTGGCTAGTCCCTCGGTATTTTGGGACGGGGGCGTGACAGGAAAGCTTGATCTTCATTATACACTTAAACATCATCATGTCTTTGCTCTTCTTTTTCATATCATAGCAAGTATACTCATCTCAACATTCTACAAAAGTTCATGCCTTTTGCTCGTAATATCCATCCCCTTATCTTTGTTATTTCGCTTCTTTGTTCTAGAATCCCCTTCTTCCACGAAACACATGTTTTCATGTTTCTAGAATTCCTTAAGACTCTCCTACAAATATCTGCTTTACTCTCTTACTACTTCTCATACATCTAAATGTCATCTATATTTCATTTCCCCTCTTTTATAATTTGATCTTTAATAAAATACTAGGGTTTTTTTGAAGCTTCAGAACCTGCTACAAAGCTCCCTTCAGTGTGCGTTTAAAGTTTGCAGCATAAATCTTTACATTTGTTGCTAGAATATAGGTTAGAATTCTAAACATAAAGCTCATGCCATTTGATTAGAAAGCTTATGCTTTTAGTGCTTCATAATATTTGAGTCAAAGCCTGAGCTTTAAATAGATGTCCATCTTTCCTTCAACCTTTCTTCTCCCTTCTGACAACAGTCCCTCTTTCCGTCTACTTGCTTTATTCTCTCTTGAAGTGACATGGTTTTCTTCAACTAAAGTTGCTAGCAACATCAACTCCAAGCATTATTCTTATAACATAAATCTCCCTGCCGACTTTCACATTGCATATAAACACAACATCAGCTTGTTTGTACTGAAGAAATTATTATAACGAAAAAGAAGAAGTACGACATCCAACATAGCCATCAACAATCCTCTCCACTCTCGTCATCTCTATTAGTGTGAGAGCATGTGCTAGCATATAAGCCAAGATAAAGACAAGATGCAGATTTGGAATACAACATTCTTTAGAACATTTAGGATACTAGTATGGCATGCACACCCGCGCACAATATATTAGATCTTAATCTTATCTACAATTATGTGTATGGATAATAGCTAGGTTCCAAAAAATTCTGAAGATGTTCAACAAGAGAAATTTTACTCTCATATCTCGAGAATGCTTGGCAAGACTGCAACCATGTCTTGGGTCCAAATGGAATCTAGAAGTGGATGGTCCATATCCCATGTGTGTCAACAAAGGTCGAATATGTGTTGAACACGGATCAATCTTTCGGAGTGTCCATGCAACTTTCGCTAGCACTATTCAATAGTCATTGATTCATTAAGGCATGATTCTAAAACATTTTTCGCCTTGTGGTAACCATGATCCTTCTATCTTCCTCTTTCAACTTCCTTTGACATAAAGGAGCTTCCACACAGAAAGGATCTTTTGCTGCTTTGTCATTTGACTTGGCCACCTACGTAAGCCTTCCATTTACAAATGGTAAGGTTATCGTGTAACCATTAATTATGTGGACAAATACAAAAGTGCATTGCATTTTATGCTCCAACTTCAAATGCGTCTTGGTTTTCAGCTCTTGATTTCCGATAAGATAGTTCTTATTGTCTTATTCATAATCCCCATTTTCAACATGATCACTACATGCATGAGCCTATAAACTGCATGAACAAAGGTAGGCTAGTTATCCGTCACTGACAACCGACATTCTAGGTTTTACGGCAATGCCCTCTCTTACCCACATCTATATTTGCTAGGACTTAACAATGGCATTGGATTTAGATAAAAATTGTAACTTTGTGGGAAAAAACAATTCTCCATAAAAGCTATAGTTTTGACAGTTATTACCAAGTTGCAATCTTTTTTTCGGAAATCTTGTTTCGGAAACTTGATTTCAAGCCTACCCTTCAATTTTCATGTTTTAACTAGTGTTCAACTGATTAAATCCCATCGAGCTTCATAACTCTTAACAACAGCAACATACCAACCAAGGCACATATATTACCTTATGGAACGTGATCTTCCCGGCCCTGTTAGAAGCCGCGGCAGCAAAAACCGTGACCCTATCCCATGCCCGGTTCAAGAACACCCCATCGCAAATCCTCTGCAGATTCTCAACCACCGGCTCGAACGCAACCACCCGGAACCCCATGGCAGCCGCAGCAAACGTCGCCATCCCGACGTTCGCCCCGACGTCCACCACCACCCCGTCCCTCCCCTTCCCCTCTAGAAACTTCTGCACCGTGGCCGATATGTCGGGGCGACGGAAGGGCTTCCCCTTCAGCACCCGCTGGATGTTCTTGTGGGGCTTGTCCGGGAGGGAGCCGAAGTCGGAGAGGGAGAAGAGGAAGGGGTGGGAGAGGTTCTCGACGAGGCTGGCGATGACTGGGGAGGCCTGCGGGGAGGAGGCGCAGTCAAAAGGAGGGAACTTTGATGGGTTTAGGGTTAGGGTTTTGGGGGTTCGGGGGTTATAGTTAGTGTTTGAGGAGAGGAGGAAGAGGAGGAGGAGGGAGACGGGGATGAGGAGGAGGAGGGATTTGGGAGTGAGAAAAGGAGAGGGCTTGGGGGACTTCCATGCATTCGCCATGGCGGCGGAGGAGGAAGAAGAGGGAATTTTGCAGGGAAGGGCTTGGGAAAGTTGAGATTTTGCTGCTGCTTTTTTTTAGGATGAGGGAGATCTAGAGAAGGAACTGGGGATCGTCAAGCAGGGAAGAAGGTGAAGTTATTTGCAAATAAACCCCTGTTCGTGGGAAATTTTATGAGGTGGTCATCCTTCTTCAACTTGGTTTTCAACTTGGTTTTTGCAAGGGAAAAGTTACCTCCATCCTTTTGAGCGTTTGCTGTTTTCACAAGCATCTTTATAAAATTGCAAATTGTTGAAATTTAATTTAAAAGAAATCTAAAATGTATGTATATTTGTCACGTGTGTATATATATATATATATATATATATATATATATATAATTGTAATTAAAATACAACTAATATTTAAATTATATTTATAAAGTAACTACATCGTATTGTCTAAAAATATATCCAAATTTTTACAAACATATCTATAATAATTTTTAATTAAAATATATTCACATCATATTTAAACTATTTTAATATAATTTAAACTTCTATCTAATTACAATAATATCATATACTTTCTTCTTCTTTATGCTAATGCATAATTTTTAATTAAAATATATTCAAATTATATTTAAACTATTTTAATATAATTTAAACTTTTATTTAATCTCTACTATTATAATGTGGCTTAGAAACGGCTCAAAAATGAGTCGTCTAAGCCGTATATATATCATCAATCTTTTTAACTACCGTAGTTATCTCCTAATATATTTTACAAAAAAATTAAAAACCTAAATCCTTCTACTAACTGAACAAGTATAAATCCTAAAATATATTCAATATTTAAATTATATTTAAACTAACTAAATGATATTATCTAACTAAACACATATCCAAAATTCTAAAAATATATTTAAAAAATTTAATACAATTTAAATTTCTATCTATTTTTTTAATAGTATTGTAGTTTTTTTTTCTTTTACGTGCAACGCACGTGGAAGTAACTAGTTTTTAATAATATCAGAATTTTTTCTCTATCTGCTTTTTGGTACATGCATTGCACATGGACATGCATGACTAGTTGTATTTATAATAGCCTCTTGGCTTAAAAATTGAATATAAAAATATCTTTACAAAATTACAAAGAAACCTTTAATGGATCACAAAGAGATATCTCTATTACTTAATTGTCATGTCAATTTAAGTTAGTTTCAAACTAATTACAATACTCCCCCTTGAGTGTGCAGAACTCAATAATATATATCAGTTTTTAGGAACGATAAATATCAGTTTTCGGGAATAATTAACATTAGTTTCCAGGGATGTTCAACATCGATCTTCATGCAATGATTAATAAGAATTTTATGGAATAATATACCAATGTAGATAGACCACCAAAATTTTGATTCGAAAACCTATGGGAGAAACCGTAATCGAAGGAAAAAAAAAGTAAGTCAATATCGAACGTCTTCAGGACATAAAAATATCTAGAGGTATAACCATCATGATGTGGACGTCTCATTAAAACCTTCTTAGGATGCCAAAATCTAGTGGAAAATTACTCCTAAATTAAGAAAACAAAGAGTATATTAAGGTCAAGTGAGTATGCTTCTGGATACTCCACCTGATTCTAATATTTTCCAAAATTACAAGCATTGCCATTCAGAGAGCCTCTGTAATTCGATGTCATGAACTATCTTTTGAAAAATGGAATCGGACAAGGATTTAGTGAACAAGTTGGTCAAGTTACCCTGGAATCATATTTGCTTGACTTCAATCTTTTGATGTTATTATTGTTTACGAGAGAAGAAAAACTTTGGCACGATATGCTTGGAGTTGTCTCCCTTGATGTAGACTTTTTCCATCTGGTCAATACATGTGGCATTGTCTTCATAGATTATTGTGGAGACATCGTTGATGGATAAATCACTTCTAGTTTGAATATGCTCAATAATAACTCACAATCATACGCACATTCGAGTGGTCATGAAGGGCGATGAGTTAGGCATTATTTGAAGAAGTGACGACCAATGTCTATTTTTTATACTTCCAAGATATTGTTGTATTTTAAATGGTAAAGACATACCAACTTTGTGATATCTTCTTGTGCGAGTTAGATAAGTAACCGTCTTCAGTATAGCGGACAGGACAAACATTATTCCGACGTTCAAGGGGTTTGATCCATTCTGAGATGAGCATGAGATAAAAGCCTATGTCCATAGTACCCTTAAGGTCAAAATATGTCTTTAATGTCATTTCAGTTGGCACAACGTTAAATTTAGCCAAGAGATTCACATCAAATGAGATATCTATCCTAATGCATTTAGCTAAGTATAATAATACGACTATTGTACTTAGAGATGGAAATTCAAGTTCCAATACATACTTATCGTCTTCCTTAGGACAAAATGGGTGTTGTTTAGCATCTATAGAACGGACGATCATGAGTGTACTCGAGGGTTTTACCTTATCCATATTAAATCGATATAACACCTTCTGGGTGTAACATGATTGGTGGACCAAAATACCATCGATACAATACTCAAGTTGTAATACCCTATTCTCACTTGGAATTATTTGAGGGCTCTGTCTAATTTTTGGCTCAATTGTGGGTTCAATTTTAGCTCGCTCAAGTCTTATAATTTAACTTATAAATTATTCACTTAAATTGGTGCTTTCTATAGATTAAATACTTAGATGGATTATGATGATCCTGCTGGATGGATTTGGGTCCAATGGGCCACGGGATTTGGGTTTGGAAGAGTGAATTATGTCACGCCCCAATCTTTCGCAAGTTCAATACTCCCCGCTGAATATGAATCACCACGTTGTAGCTCTCCCACAGGATAATCGTTCTCATCGGGACGTGATGCCGTACGAGCTTGGAGTTGTGCTCGTACAAGGTGATGTTGTCAAATACCAAAGTTATCATCGAAACGACCAAGTTTCAGCGGAAGTCAAGTATTGTGTACCAAGCACACATCAGAGTATATGCAGCGAAGCTCTCGATAGGGTCCAAATAAAATGCCACAAAGGCGATGTAATACTCTTGCTCTTTTCTCAAGCCCACAAAGGTACTTACCGTTCATACATTATATCCCGTATATCCAAGCAGCGCCACTATACCTGCGTACCTGAAATAATGCCTACAAACGTGGGTCAGTACACAGCCGTACTGTTGAGCGGGGTAACCCACTCGTCTAAGCCGACACTAAGTAAAATAATGAATGCAAACAGTTATATGGTGATCTTTCTAGTTGAATCCTAAATTTATTTCATGGCATATGCATGACATATTAAGAAAAGCTGTAAATCAAGTTAAGCATGCAAGCATTCAACTCAAGCCAATCTACAAGCAATATATAACCAACTCGAAGGAAACTAGCATGCAACCCGTCCAACTCAAGCCCAAGCAACACGATAACTTATCGAACCATTTCTAAGCCTCAATTTCCATCTTCAATCCAAACCGTACAATCCAATCTCAATATGCACACTCTTGCTGAGGCAAGGTAGCCGTGCCTATACGAAGCACAAACCAACCAAAGTAAAGCAAACCAACTCTTATCTATATGAAGTCACTGGCCAAGCCATAAAGGACATTGATCGGACTAATCAATAGGAAGTTCTACCCAATCCAGGCCTGGTAGCTAATCCGCCTGGTCGTATCAAACTACCGGCACCGCGCCCAAGATGCATTACCATTGTCTCCTCCATGGTCGAACGGTCCTGGTGCCCCAGAGCCTATCCCGTTCGAGGAAACAAAATCCTGTGCGACACAGGTTGTCCATGACATGCAGACACCAAGTAGGTATGACGGGAGGATCGAGCATTCTCACCCCACCAAATGATCTTAGACTCATCCAACCAAATATCCAATCAATATCCAACCAATATCCATAACCATTCTTCCAACATATTACCCAAGGCACAAATCTTAAGTTATTTCCATAGGCACTATGCCGCTTCTCGATACAGTATTCCAATTGGTGCAATACCCCACGCTCAGAACAATTATATGGCACAATGCCCCAACAACAGCACAATGACCTCGTCGATGCATTTGTTCGATTTTGAAGAACAACTGCACACTTTGCTTGACAAAGCATCCAAGTGATACTCGTGCACGGATGCACGCTCGTTCGTCCAATTCCCGATGTTTCCAATGCCTCAATGTTCCAACCAAGATATATCATTCCGACTGTTCTCCAACTAACGGCCTACAAATGTATATAATCCAACTCGAGCTCCAAGTATCCTGCGTGAAAACTAATTCAAGCCACAATCCTAACCAAGCAAACGACGTACACTCTATGCACGCCACAGTATAGTGATTTTCAATTTCCAATCCAAGTGTTCAAGCCTATTACGTGTGTTCCATATTATTAGGCATGAAGGAGTAGAGGATAAGGGACATAGCCCACTCACCGAGTATGATTCCGTTAAGCATCATGTCCTGCCGATACGGCTGATCCCTTGATCTCGTAGTCCGATGCAAAGCACGATCTACTCAACTGGTATGACCGTGCGAGCAGGCCGTGCTCTCCAAATCATCCGACCGATCGGACTAAGAAAGACGGCATTATCATTCCAATCCAGCTATCTCAGTACTGCTCTGAACGAACACCTGATTTTCATCGAACTTCGCTAGCCATCTGCACATGAAACCAACTTAATCAATACTTCTTCCCAAATCCAACAAATCAAATGTAACCAGCTATTATTTTATTTAATTCGACTCAGCGTAACGCACTATGCGGTTGTGGAGCGTTACATAATATACCACTTAGAAATTAGGTTTGTCCACGAACCATGCTGGTACTCATTTTTATCATATGCCGCTTGTCCAATTCCACAATCTGCTCTATGCAACTCATATACTCTTGATCCTGACTCAGCATCTCGCTCTGCTGAATGCTCGTACAAATTAAATATTTCCTACTTCTTCCTTGCAGCTCAATACGAATTTCTCGTATCGCTTAGTTTTGGATCATACACATATTTAAGGCATCCCTGAAATACATGCATTTCATTCGAGCTTTGCGATAGCGAATTTGGACAAGTTACAAGGGTATCTTTATGTCCGAGGCATCCATTTGCTTTACTCCCAATCGAACCAATCCTGATTTTTATTCCAACATATTCGCTCGAGCACTATTCTCAAATATGATAATTTCTCACTGACTCAATCAGTTCATGTTCCAACTCAATCCATCCAACTATCTCTGAATCCACACTAGCAATATCTCCAAATATGTCTTATGTACCGAACGATTATCTCAACTGATACTACCCTAACTAGGTGACTTACCCAAAATTCAAACTATTCTTAGATCAGCTCAGCCAAATACCTCTTCCTCAATCTTAATTCCTCACTGGGTGAACATCTATATTGAGGTTCATGTGATCCACAAAGATTTTGCTGCCACGCCAAAGGGATAGTGTCGCCATGATTTTAACGTGGACACACTCGCCATAATTCTTAGGTTGCACATAGAATAGTTCTTTGCGTTGCTTCCACTGCCTCGAAGCACAGGATATCACCTTTGCCTTCTATACGAGCACGCATCCCAGACTAAGTTTCTATGCATCTTGTAAATCTGAGGCACATCTGTCCCTTCTAGTATTATAATAATTTGATCTGAACGAGCCAGTGCTTTAACTTCACAAGCTAATTTCATAGTCGTCAATTCATATGAATGATATTCCTTTTCGGGGCACGACGAGTCAGAGACGATGCTATCTTCAAAAATCTGTGACTCCAAATCTTATCAGTTAACTTAGGCTATTTTCACCATCGCTCCGATCTTCTGGCTGCATCTTCAGCTGAAGGCTATCCCAAGGATCTCTCAAATCCAACACTCAGTCAGTTAGGCCAATCTCTAACACATACTACTCACATCTGCCCTCGACGTATTTCCAAATGCGCCGTCACAAGGGTCGTTCTATGGGTCTACAATATTCATCTATGATCTGGCGGTCAAGTCGCTAGGGTCAGTTGTCCCAAAGCTACGCTCGATAATTGTAAGTCATCACGATGGATAGTTACTATGAACCATGCTATATCTCATCTGCAAATCTGAGCCATAATCCAACCATTCTATCTGAACGAACTTCCAAATCCGAGTACTTCATGCACTACCTCTAATGATCTGCCCACCAAATGCCGCTTAACCACCTAGAGTCTTGCTATCTATCCAAGCCACAAATCGAGAATTACGCTCGTTGAAACCATCTTCATCAATCCGTTATTCTTCCCTGAATCTATCAAATTTTTTGAACTGCCATGTTCGACTTCTCGCACTACCACTTGCAATGATTCCCGAAACCAAAGACTTTCTCAAATTCTTATTTGTATGCCATATTTCACAGTACACGTTCGACTTACTTGGAAGTATAGTGATTTGCTCTAATGTTGCTCTTTTGTTTAGCTATCTTCAAAAGTCCATCCGCCAAAATCCTGCTCTTATTCCATTCCTTAGCCTGTCTTGATTTCTCTATGTTTCGATTAGTCCAATATACTCTTAATGAGATGTGCATCTGTTCCGACATAATCTCAAGTCCTATTATCTTTACTTGTTGCCTCAATTTGTCTCAGTACTGCAAGTGTTAACTTCCAATATGACTTAACATCAATTTGACTTACCTTATTCCCATTTGTCTTCCGAAGAATTCGTCTACCACCGTTGCACTAATTTACCAAATTTTCACTTTCGCAAAACCTGAGTCAAACTTCCTGAGTAGCAATATCCAAAATCCTTCAAGTTTGTTCGAATCCATCGTATTGTCCCTCCAAGTCAAATCATGTTTCATTGCTCAACCAACAGCTCAAATCTGTTGCCCAAATTCGTAGTCCATGCTCGCTATCCTTCAATTCACCCATTGCTCCGCTCAAGCTTATCCCAATTGTTTGTTCCTTATGCTCAACTATCTTTGCATCAATGAATGCTCTACCGAACTTCCAAATCGTGCAAGCAAACTCTGATATTCAGCTTTCCATCTGACTATCTCAACTATTTCAAATACTTGGTCCACTTAAATCCTTCAAATTTCTAAATACTCATTCCCATAGCTCGTTCCGATCTCGTCCATGCTCTCAAGTCCAATGATACTTCCATTTGCACAAGTCCGTTCTCGATTGCTCAACTCAATATTCGTTTGCTCCATTTTTTAATCTTTCCAACTCAACCGATGTGCACCAACCAACTTATATTCCTATTGCCCTCATCTATTGAGGCAATTTCCATTAATGTCTATTCAAAATATTTTAATGCCTTGCTCAATATATGGTATCCCATATATCACTCTGAATTAAGTCGCTACTCGTATTATGATTTCTTGCACTGATCCAAGATCCGTTTGTACCATCACTCATGCGTGATCCTGCCATTTCTAACTCAAGTCTGACACTAAACTCAGCCAATGCATGAACCATCTAACTCTTTCCATCAATCTCGTTAGGCAACTTGTGCTATATTTCATTCTTAATACTTCCAGCTATTCTCAACACAGTCTAATACCTTCGCTACACGAGCAACCCGTGCAACGATCTCACTTTTAGTAGTCTGACCCAATACCCAACTGTTCTACACATTTGCTGTATGAGCAACTCGTGCAAACTTATCTTGATATTCCTAAGCCAAACTCAAACCTGCTCAAACAATGCGCCACACGAGCAACTCGTGCAATGTTCTCTGTGACATATCCAGCCAAAAATTTAAGCTCCGTCCAACAATTTCGCTACACGAGCAACTCGTGCAACGATCCATTCTCATCCGATGCTTCTACTCACAACATGCCACATAACCAATCTTGTCTGCCAACCAACTGATCCACTGATGCAATCAGAAACTCCCCGAACGGCAAGCCAAGCCAACACAATACCTCTCAACTTGCTGCATAAATGCAACAACACCCAACAACTTGTTGCACGAATGAAACAATGCCTAACGATGCTAAGCGATCTACCAAAAACTAACAAAAGTAACGCAACCAAGAACAACATTCCAGCATAACCAGCAATATATAGACTTATTGCATGAAACATCCAATGCGGCACCGAGTAGAGCCAAGAGCTAAATGATACACGGAAGCTATTTAGAGTTTGTGATGAAGCGAAGGACCAAGTCCGAGAAAATAAACCAGGCGCTCTGATACCATTATGTCATGCCCCAATCTCCCGCAAGTTTAATAGTCCCCGCTGAACGTGAATCACCATGTTGCAGCTCGTACAACACGATATTGTCAAACACCAAAGTTATCATCGAAATGACCAAGTTGTAGTGGAAGTCAAGTATTGTGTACCAAGCATACATCAGAGTATATGCAGTGAAGCTCTCGATAGGGTCCAAATAAAATGCCACAAAGGCGATGCCACAAAGGCGATGCAATACTTTTGCTCTTTTCTTAAGCCCACAATACATTATGTCCCGTATATCCAAGTAGTGCCACTACACCTGCGTACCTAAAATAATGCCCATAAATATGGGTTAGTACACAACCGTACTGGTGAGCGGGGTAACCCACTCGTCTAAGCCGACACTAAGTAAAATAGTGAATGCAAACAGTTATATGGTGATCTTTCTAGTTGAATCCTAGATTTATTTCATGGCATATGCATGACATGTTAAGGAAAGTTGTAAATTAAGTTAAGCATGTAAGCATTCAACTCAAGCCAATCTACAAGCAATATATAACCAACTCGAAGGAAACTAGCATGCAACCCGTCCTACTCAAGCCCAAGCAACACGATAACTTATCGAACCATTTCTAAGCCTCAATTTCCATTCTCAATCTAAACCGTACAATCCAATCTCAATATGCACACTCTTGCCGAGGCAAGGTGGCCGCGCCTACACGAAGCACAAACCAACCAAAGTAACGCAAACAAACTCTTATCTATATGAAGTCACTGGCCAAGCCATAAAGGACATTGATCGGACTAATCAATAGGCAGTTCTACCCAATCCAAGCCTGGTAGCTAACCCGCCTGGTCGTATTAAACTACCGGCATCATGCCCAAGACGCGTTACCATTGTCTCCTGCATGGTCGAACGGTCCCGGTACCCCGGAGCCTATCCCGTTCGAGGAAATAAAATCCTGTGCGACACAGGTTGTCCATGACATGCAGACACCAAGTAGGTATGACGAGAGGATCGAGCATTCTTACCCCACCAAATGATCTTAGACTCATCCAACCAAATATCCAACCAATATCCATAACCATTCTTCCAATATATTACTCAAGGCACAAATCTCAAGTTATTTCCATAGGCACTATGCCGCTTCTCGATATAGTGTTCCAATTGGTGCAATATCCCACGCTCAAAATAATCACATGGCACAATGCCCCAACATTAGCATAATGCCCTCGCCTATGCAGTTGTTTGGTTTTGAACCACAATTGCACGATTTGCTTGATAAAGCATCCAAGTGATACTCGTGCACGGATGTACGCTCGCTCGCCCAATTCCTGATATTCCTAATGTCTCAATGTTCTAACCAAGATGTATCATTTCGAATATTCTCCAACCAACTGCCCATAAATGTATACAACCCAACTCGAGCTCAAACTATCCTATACGAAAACCAATTCAAGCCACAATCCTAACCAAGCAAACGACGTACACTCTATGTATGCCACAGTGTAGTAATTTCCAAGTTTCAGTCCAAGTGTTCAAGCCTATTACGTGTGTTCCATATTATTAGGCATGAAGGAGTAGAGGAGAAGGGACACAGCCCACTCACCGAGTATGATTCCGTTAAACATCATATCCTGCCGATATGGCCGATCCCTTGAACCCGTGGTCCGATGCAAAGCACGATCTACTCAACTGGTATGACCGTGCGAGCAGGCCGTGCTCTCCAAATCATCCGACCGATGGGACTAAGGAAGACGGTATTATCGTTCCAATCAAGCTATCTCAGTACTGCTCTGAACGAACACCTGATTTCTATCGAACTCCGCTAGCCATCTGCACATAAAACCAACTCAATCAATACTTCTTCCCAAATCCAACAAATCAAATATAACCGGATATTGTTTTATTCAATCCGATTTAGCGTAACGCACCATGCAGTTGTGGGGCATTACAGATTACTTAATGGGTTTGGATTGGTTGGTTTATTGGGAGAGGTCTACATGTGCGAAGTATACCAATTAAAGGAGATTTCTTGACATATCAAATTATGTCTTAGAAGATCCTCTAATATCTTTTCTAAGATCATTTAATATCTTTGGAGATATTTAGATATCTTAAGAAGATCTTCTAGGATTTTATGTATTAGATGATCGGGATAAATATATTTGGAGATATCTTCAGTAACCTTCTAACATTTGATTGAGATCATCTTTATCCATTGACTTGGCTTTAAATAGAAATAAAGTCTAGATACATCGAATCATATGAGATCAAGTTTTTTACTGGGAGATAATGACTCTATCTCTTCATAATCGCTTTTGATGAAATAACCAACTGGTAGACAAGCTGTCATAAAATAATATGATTTTTCTATACATTATTCCTCTTTATTACATTAAAATCTAAAATATTGTCAAAGGAAAGAAGTTCAAAATACTTTGAACATGAAGTGCTTTAAATGCCTTACGAGTCTTTTATCGCCCCTAAGCACTTGCATTATTTTTAGCACCCATGGAGGAGGGGTCTGTACATTGGGGAATGTAGTGGTGAGTGGTATCAACCCGACTCACCTAAATCGACACAGTATATATATGAAGCATATAAATATTGAAATAATCTTTTTATTTTGGACTAGGGTCTATTGAGAGTTCATAATCTATAAAATAAATGAAAGAAGGAAACATAACCATATCACTTAACAGTCATATCCGACTTGTCCTTCCGTACATAAAATAAGGATTTACACCTACCGCTCTTGAAATTTTTTTATTAGCAATACAGCCTGTCTACACGATGACCATTGGTGATTCTGACATAATAAAGGACTATAAAGGCTATTATGATGCGTCATTCCCATCTGGGTAGCTAGTCCCACTGAAGGTCCCGCAATACCTCGTGTTTGAAGCATTCTCCATATAGTTTTTCCCTAGGCTGATACTGTAATGACCCACTCCGCTCAACTCGGAGAGATGATTCAAACGACGCAAGTGCGACGACCCGTCCCGCCCTGCTCGACGAGATGGCACGTTTGATGCAAAGGCATTCAGACTTGGCCCTTCAAGAGTTCAGACTTAGACTTTTCAAAGTCTCTCTCAGATTCTCGCTCAGCCGATGCGAATTATCGCTAAGGTAGGTGGATCCGGTGAAACTGTCTTTGCTTAGCCCGCACACCTAATAACTTGGATAATACATGCTAGTGGCTAGGCAAATCACCGATGCATGCTAATAAAGAGTTTAATGCACCTAGCTAAGGAATTAATCCTAACTTATGTCATATTAAAAAGAACATGGAGATAGTAACTTGCTGCTAGAAGATAGAGATTTCGTTATTTGTTTCTTTGCACGAGTAGAGATTTTCCTTATATCTTAGTAGTATTATTCTGTGCACAATTGTAATGCACTTTACTTAAACTATGCCACTGGTTAAAGCACTTCACTTATTCTTGATTTACTCAAGTGAGACATGAAGATATCAAAATAGTCATTCTGAGCCAAGTAATGGAAATATGGAAAGGCTTCGGGACCATAAGGTCACCAACGCAGTTCCCGTACTCGGACCTGCGTAATAAAAGAAAGATCAAAAGTATCAAAAAGACTGACTGAACTGTACTGAGGAATGTGAATGACTGAACTATACTAAGAAATGTGAATGACTGTATTGTATTGATAAAAGAGATAAGATAATAACATGCATGGTCGCGGATAACTTGTGCATAAGGTTTTTGAATCTGGTTTCGTGGACGGTACGACGGTGCACCGGGGCAGATCTAATCCGGACGAAACATTCTGATAGTCGTCTGTATCGGGTAAGATGGTACAATGGCTACTTGGTACCTAGAATTGAAACCATCTACCCTGAGATTATATCCTTTATGGCTTTGCCATTGACCTGTCATATAGATTAAGTTTGGTTCGATTACTGTTACGTCCCAATTTTGAAAATCGATAATCGTCCCCAGGCGTGATATAATGCGAGTATAAGGCGCGCTACGCACAAGGCCTAGGCATAATAATATATATAAAGAGTCACATACAACAGAGTACACAAAATTAGAAGTGTCACACTATAGTCCCAAAATACTGAGGGACTAGCCACGTGGCAATGGCTAGCAGCACAACTCCAATGAGCAAACCCAATTTAATGGACCCTTTAGAGTGCACTTAAGTTGTATCACAACTAAAATAGTCTATAATATATATGTCATATTATATGCATCTAATCTCATCCATAATTCATAAACAAGAGGCAATATGATAAACCAGTCTCAAACATCAATACCATAAATGAAACTGTCTATCACAATATCATAAATAAATATTACGGGGAACAACCCGTATCAAAATAATGAGAGATAAAATATCCAAATCCATAACTATGAATCACAAGGCATCATACATAAAGATAATCTGAGAACTCAAGAGAAGTCCTCCGGTACGACCTCGTCCTCGGCTGCTGGAACTGCTCCAATATCAGCTCATGACCTGTAAACCTCAGGATAAACCTTCTTGTCAATACCTGGGGACATAATCCATATCCAGGTCCTCAGGGGACATAGCAAGGTACAATAAATACTCAAGCCAAAAGTGAAGAGTATAATGGTAAGAATAAGGGGAAAGCTACAATAATCAACTATGTGATATGCAAATGAGAGTAGGGTACGAATAAAGGGGAAGCTACAACAATCAACTATATAATATGCAAATGAGAGTATGGTATCGTACCCTGGGCTGGTACTCATAAAAGATTCCAATGGACACTTCCGTAATCTAATAATATACTCAAGGCTTCGTGTGGGGGAACCAGGAAGAAGATGTATATATATAAATATAATACTTTAGATTCCGCATAGGGAACCTAAACCTAATATGCTATAAATAGTAATAAGTAAAATATGCCCAGAGCACGATGAAGACTCTCTCCATCCCAATGTAACCTCATATCTCAATCAAGACACGCAAGATCATGACCTCTAACTATCAACACAAGTCATAGTCAATATGTACAATTATAATTACCACTATAACATGCATCATGTAGTCCTATCCAGAGTCCAAGTACCACGATCAAGTCAAGAAAGATTCTGCCACATGAATATCGTATCAAGTGTCCTATGGTCGGATGTGCAAATAATATTTGCACAAAATATGGATTCGAAAGAATGACTCTCTAACTACAATACTCGACTCCGCAGGGGATGTCGGTACCCGAATCTTGTTCAAACATAAAGTATCGTATGATGACCCTAGTCTCAAAAAGTACATCAATAAGCCATACAAATATAATATCCAATGCATAAATAATATCAAATAAATAATTTAGAACTGTAAATATCTTGGCAATGTTCATTTGCCTGGTTCTGCAGTCAGTGGTGGTAAAGATGATCTCGCGTCTACTTCTTCGAAATTCAATTAAGCTATAAATCAATTAATTACTTAAGGGTCCAAACATGATTTCTTGTAATTATAACTTAATTCTATAATTTCTTTGATGCCATGCAAAATCAAGTCCGTTATTATTTTTAACAACTTTGCTTACTTTTACAGGATATCGGGACCTAGTTTCTTGGTTTTTGACTTCCAAAATTTAAGTTTATGTCCTCAATTAAATGACATGGAAATAAATTATAATAAATTATATATTCCATAATTAAACATGATTTATATGAATTTATAGCAATAAATTCCAGATTTGACAAAAATAACCTATTTCAAGATTTTGGCCACTTTATGTTGACTAGTTTTGTCCGAAACTTGTTCGAGACATTGCTAGTCAATTATTATAGTTTATATTTATTAAAAATAATTTTATATCATATTATATTCTGTTCTAATCTCATAAAATATTCACCTATTTATTCCCTCCAAAATATTATCTATTTACTAGCAAAACAATGTCATAAAGTCACCCGAAAACCTAGGCTAGTGGCCCTTAATTATATGATTCAGATTTGACATTAAAATAACAAAGAATAAATTTAAAAATAATTATTTTGTAGAAATTAAATACCTATTAATTTAGTTTTAATAATCAATAATGATTCCCTCAATTAATCGCATCAAAAGTCTTAAACTAGTTCTACCGACAACAAATTATCACCAAACTATCATGAAAAATCTATATTTTCTAATATAAGAATAAGATATAAAAATAGGGGTTATAAATCAATAATTTTATATAACCTAAAAGTATCATGCCATGGGATTTGAGAAAGAAGAATTTAAGATTTACCGAATTTTTTTAGAGGATTGGGAGATGGTGCTTCTTCTTGTTTAAGAAATACTTTTCCTTGCTTGTGCTTGGCTTGCTACTCCCTTTGTGATGGATTATTGATGAAGAAAAGATTTTTTGATATGTTTATAGAGAATACGGGTTCTTCTTGAAGGTTTAATGGTGTTTGGATGGAGATATGGTGGAAGGATGATGAAAAGTGGAGTTTTTGGAAGAGAGGAAGGAATTTATGGTGAAGGAGATGATGTTGTGAGGGTGAGATGGCAAGGGGGGATGTTTCATGCATGAAGGAGAGGGGAAAGGGGTCGGCTAGCTATGAGAAAGGGGTTTGATATGGTTAGGGTTAGGGTTTGTTGGTAAATTAATATATATGACCTTTTAAAATAAATTTAAATAAAGGAGGGGGTTATCCTATTAATAATGGGGTTCAACCAAGGGGTGCTGCTCTTGGCCTAAAATAGGAGGGTGGGGTTGGTTGTTATGGTTAAGATTGGATAAGGTTTGGTTGTTGGGTTGGTTAGGGAATTGGTTAGGTAGTTATTTGCCAACAAGGATGCCACCTATACCACTTTCTATAGATAGAACTCCTATAAATATAAATTAATTAATTTAAATATCATTTATCTATATAATATACATTTATATGTGGATATTGGGGTGAACTATATGCCTACATGTGTTTGGGTTGTGTTTGGGTCAAGTTCTAGTCAAAAAGGACAATTTTATGGTAACCGTAATTCTAGACGTTTGTTAATAATTTTGGAGCATGGGGGAGAACAAATAAATACAACATCTATGTACCAACTATATTAGACTCAATTAAGATTAATATTATAAATTTTGTTGGAAGAAAAAAGGTCGTACATTGCTCAAAATATCAAAGCCATGGCAAAAGGGTCATATATATCTAAAAGAAGGTTTTAGAAATTACTACTCTAATCTATTAAATAAAATAAAATAATTAAAATAAATTAAAAATACCAAAATAATTCTATTAAAAAATGAGGGGGCTTACATGAAGAGTAAACATTAGATGAAAATAATTCTCTTTATTGACAATGAACATCAGTTTACAAACTCTTGACTTAAAAGTAAATGGTTGTCGCACGGGCTTACAAGATGGACATAAAATGAGATAGTCGTTCCATATATTATATTCCATACTTAAACTTTAAAAGATAATAGACCTTCGGATGAAGGTATCACCTTGCCTTGGAGCTGCATAAAGGGTGTACACGAGCTCCGGGATGGTTTGTACAAGCTTCAAAAGACACGAATAGAGTGCGTCGAGTAATGGACTGATTGGGGGAAGAAGCTTCAGCTCCTTGCCGTGTCGCCTTGGCTCGGAGAACCTACTGCAACGAGGGTCAGTACTTCAAAAAGTACCGACGAGGGTGAGCTAATCGAACTAACCAAATCGATACGGTATTTATGTAAAGCATATAAATTATTAATGTGGTCTTTTTATCATGCCTTAGTTCAAGTTACAGCATACAATAGATATGAAATGACTGAAATAAATATGCCACCGTTCAGTGACTTTTACCTGCGGCTGTAACGTCCACCTGCACAAGGCTTACCATATTCGTCCCTATGGCAAGCAGACATAATTAATACATATTGTGGACTATAGTTTAGGTTGGTGGCGCCACGAGTAACGTAGGTAGCGAGCCCCGCTATATGCCCCTACCATAACCGTGCTAGGCCATTAGCACGACTATCTATTTGTTTTGCCCGAGACGAATTGGTCCCGGTTCTCCAGCGAACATTCGCAGGAACCAAATACCTTGTGCACAAGTTGTACATTGCCATATGGCATCAATAAAACTAAGTTATCATACGAAGCATTTTAAGACATCAGAATAAGCATAACTACTTAGCACAGTGCAATGGTATAGTCTATCTTTTCAAGTGATCATATTGCAAATTATGTACTACATATTGCACAGTTATAAAAAGATAAATTCTAGCTATATCTAAAATATAAAATAGATACATGCATAGCAGACAAGCACGCAACAATAGATACATGCATAGCAGACAAGCACGCAAACAAGCATAAGCGTTCTAAGTTTACTTCTTATTATCTTGACTCAGTTATTATTATTATAGTATCGTTGATCATAATGCACAAATGAGTCAAATTATTAAGAGTGAAGACTTGGAAGAAGAGAGATAATTGAAGGTAATACCCTCACAAGTTGGTGAATCAGGAAAGTAAAAGGAAAGATTTTTAGGACTCCGCTCGTGCGTCGCCTACTCGATCACCTACATGCATCAACAGATGATCAATATATCCTGCCTCGATCTCCCAGAGTTTGATACGAAATATGAAGGTCAAAGAACGAAGATATTAAAATCCATTGAAACCGTTCAAGAAAATGCAAGTCACAAAATCAATAAGAAAACAACCAAGCGGCATCGAAAACGGACAAAGAAACTAATACAACAGAAAGGCCCCTTATGACTCTGCCGCTGAGTCATTCCTTGAGGCATGATCCGTATAATATGGGACTTGATTTAGAATAAAATAATCCATAACGAGAAAAGAATCTTGGTTTAATTTGTCCCGATCGAATGATACCAAATATTTCTTAATCGTTCTCCCCGAAAATGGGGAGCAAAAAAATACATCTTAACCAACTAATAAAAATTTCATCATCGATACTTAGGAATAGAACCTACCCCTAAGAAAACAATGAGAAAAACTTTTCTTTCATGTCTGACTCGAGTTCCCAGGTCGACTCCTCGACCACGTGGTTCCGTCAAAGTACGCTCACAAGCAGAATTGAATAATTCAGGAGCTGCTTATCCTCCCGATCGATGATGTAACCTCCGATTTCCAATTTCTAAAATAATTAGATTTTTATTTATTTTAAATTAGCAAGTTTTATAAAATATTTCTCCTTGAAACTTTTATTTGATTTTGAACGATGTTTGATTGTAGGAGGTAATTTAAAAATCTTTATAAAAATCATTTTTCCTAAATGACGATGTATTACGAAATAAATAAATAAATAATAATATATATATTCCTCTAGTTTCAAATGTTTATTGGCTTGAAATCATAAAAATTATTTATTGGATAAAATTAATTAAAGGACTAGTAGTTTCTTCAAAATAATTTTTATAATTAATGGAATAGTAAATAAATAAATTACGTAGCTTTCCTAAAATATTTTCTGAAATTATAATCTCTTTTCAATTTTACAAATTTCTATTTCCTATTAACTAGCCAGCACACCCTCATTTTTCCCACATGAGAAACCCTTTTATATTTTAATTCTGGGCCAATTGTTGTTTGGGCCAACCCTCACCCTTTATCCCACACACCCTTCTCCCTATTTAAGTTCTCATTCTCACAATTCCCAAGAAACCCTAATCTCCAGATTATTAGCTAGCCCCCACAAATCCCCACAAGCCAAAGCCACCACCATTTTTGTGTGCTCGTGTCCGTGTGTCCAGCATCACCGTGTCAGCCGTGATGGCCTCGGGTCCGACCCCGGGTGTCCCAACGTATCCATTCACTTCCTGTGTCCGGTTATAATATTACAAATCAGATTTTTTTCGTGTCCGACACACCCGGACACATCCACATCCACCACTGTACACAACATCACCCCGTGTCCGACACTTCCGGACACGTCCGTCCCTTTACAGTACGCCACCGCCGTGTCCAGCCCCGGACACGACCCCGACCCACAGAACCAACCCTAACCCTAGATCTGTCGGAGATCCGCCGCCCTCGAGTCCGATTGCCGCCGGCGACTGGGCCCCTCGGCGTCGAGCGCCTGTCGTCGAGCTCGCCGTGGCCGACCAGACGCAGCCGCCTCGAAGCCGCTGCCTCCTCGAAGCCGCCGCCCCTCGAACAGAGCGCCTGCCCCCTCGATCCAGACGCCGCCTCGAGTCGGGCACCCACCGCCGAGTCGAGTCTCCACCACCATCTACAACCCGCCGGCTGCCGCTGCTCGTGCTCCTCCCTCCATCTCCTCCTACCTCGACTCCGGCCCGGAGCTGCCGCTGGCCTGCTCACAGTCCGGCCAAGCTCAGCAGTTCCCCCACCACTGCTCCTCCTCCACCTTCGGCTCACCAGTCTCCGGCGTAGCCGCAACTTCTCGACCACCTAACACCACCACCGCCAACAGAGATCCGGCCATCCCCCGGTCAGGCGGCCGGCCGACCCCAAACTCTGTAAGCTTTCTTTCCTCTTCCCTCTTTCCCTTTTTCCCTTTCCCTTCGATTCAGAAACTGAACCATTGGAATTTGATTAGGTTAGTTAATTATTTAATTAGTTTAGTTAACTATGATTAGTTAGTTAATTAATTAATTAGATTAATTAGTTAATTAATAATCAGTTAGTAATATAATAGATTAATTAGTTAATAAGTAATAGTTAGTTAATTATTAATCATTAGTAAATTTTTAACTAGTTTAGTTATTTAATCAGTGAGTAATTAATCAGTGAATTAATTTAACCAATTAGTTAAATTATATTAGTTAGTGAGTTAATTTCATTAGTAACATAATTTTATTAGTTTAGTTAATTAGAATTTAAATTAGTTTTATTGTTTATGAAATTAGTTATTTTTATGAGTAAATTTAGCTATGTATTATATATATAGGGATTTGGTTATATTAATATGAAAAGGTTTTGATTATGCAAAAGTAATAATTTCTGGGTTATATTTGTTAATTAAAAATATAGTTTCAATAAATAGAAATGAGTTCAAAATTTGTTTATTGGACTAGTAACCGATTTTTACTATAGATATAAAAATATATTGGCTTTTACATAAATTCTAGTTTTTATAAATAAACTTTTATTTGAAATTATTGTTCAAAATAATTTCAAAACGATTTATATATGTAAATACGCATTCTAGTGTATGTAATTATTTTGGTATCTATGTATATATATATTTTTAGTATATGTATATAATTGTTTTGGTGTATATACTTGTATACATATATATATATATATATATGTATATTTTGGTATAATTATACATATATTTAATTGGTATAATTTTATGTAGTATAAGTGTAATAAAACGTATTTTTAATATATGAATTAATTGGCATCTGTGTATATATATACATATAGTATAAATTTGAATTGGTAATTTAATATTAGTATATTCTAATAATGATGGTGACAATATATATATATATATATATATATATATATATATATATATATATATATATATATATATATATATATATATATATATATATATATATATGTATATTCTAAAAATATACCTTGTCCACATATGATATGTACATACTTTAGTAAATATACAACTATAGCTAGTAATTTATATTGGTATATATTTTAGATATATACATATATTAGGTTAAATTCTTTTTGTATGTATACAAGTATTAATTATTTTAAAGTAGATATATTTACATATATCTACTATTGTAATTGATGGAAATTATTATATGGTTAATTGGTAAACCTACTAGGTGATCCTAGGTGACCAGTAGCATACCTAGAAAAATCCCGAACTCAGTATTTTTAGACTGTGTTAGCGTAGCATCTGATGCAAATGTGGTTTTGCTTGTGATATGTTTATAGGACTGTTGGTTTACCCAAGGGATACTCTGGAACAGGACATCAATAATTACCAGCTAAGGACCCAAGGCGAGTACATTATCTGATTAGTTTCTAATTTATGATATCTCCTATGTTCACTGTATCTAGTGTAAATATCCATGTTCCTGACACGTTGGTTACACGGATTGGTATATACGGATCTCGTCATGAGATGTTATTCCTTATTCATGGTGTAGCTTGTACAAGACTTGTTTCCTTGATATCTTGTGCATGTACAGACACTGATTCCCGGAGAGATTTGCTACCTTCCTAGGGAATCCCGTGCCATAGCGTACCATGATTGGATCTACTATACCAGTCGGGGGTTTGGGGAGTACTTTAGTGTAGATATGTGATCATACCCAACTTTATATGCACCATAGCTCACCCCACATCTCACGTCGGGTGCGGCCTGACCATTTATATGAACCATAGCTGTTACGTGTGATTAGCCTGACCTCTACATGCATCATAGCTAACCAACGGTTAGCCTGACTTTATATGAACCATAGCTAATTACATGTAACCAGCCTGATCAAGTTCCCAAGCCGATCACATGTTAAAGCTAGTATTCAACACACTTAGTCATAGGAATCTTGCTCATTGACATATTGTTTCTTTTCCTGCATTTACTTACAGTATTTCCAGTATTTCTTTCATTGTACATTCTCGTACCCATACATGCATCTGGTATGTTTCCATCTAGAACTGCTACATAGTTTATGTCATTTATATAGAACTGCTATTTAGAGATGTACTTTGCTCCTTCCTGACTGGAAATATTTTTCCAGACTGTGACCTTAGTAGACTGGCTCTGACATACTTGGGGATTGGAAGTAATGATTGCAGGTATGATTATTGTGTCATTAGACTTGTGTTGTATTCTTTATTCTTCAAATTCCTATCGTGCTGTAGTTGTGATTGAGTATGTTGTTAATATTTTTATAGTATTATCCGAGTCTCCTTATGGAGTTGGATACTAGCGTGAGATTGTTTAGATAGTACTCGACCTAGACAGCGTTCTACCGCCGATGCTGCGGCGTAGGCTGGACGTACCCACGCACTCGTGCCCCTAAACCGGGTGCGGGTCGTGACACGTTTTTAGTGGTGGCCCATGCAGGTCAGACTTCGCGAGTTGTGCGATGTCGTAGTAGTGCGACATCATAGTTGTACTACTGCGTACCTGCTATTAAATATAGGATATAGGATACTAGGATGAGAGAGGTTACTCAATCACAAATTCTTGAAAGATTTCCTGGGATGATCCCATGAGAATCTTGTTTTCAATTTAAATCTTTCCTTATTTCCGTCCGCTCTCGCTTGTTGTCACTGAACTTGATTCTTGTTGATAAGTTATTAAATTAAAATCTTGGTATCATTGTTGAGTTTGATTCTTGTTGACCAGTTGTTAACTTTAATTCCTGGTATCGTTGTTGAGTTGATTTCAAATTGAGATGAATTTTACGGACTAAAATTTATGGTATCATCTGATGACATATATTGATAAGGACAGTGAGAAAGGTAAAACGTCTACTTTGGTTATGGAACCTAGAGTTTATCGCAGCCATATTAGCTGTCGTGACGAGAACGTAGGAACCTGACTTGGATGTACATACTGTAGTTATGAAACTTAGGGTCTCTCGCAGCCATACCGGTTGGCGTGGCGAAGATTCTAGATGACATGATTATAGAGTTGTATACCTTAGTTACGGAACCTGTCGTTTATCGCATCTATGCTTACTGGCGTGGCGAGGATTCTGTGTGTCATGATTTCTGACAGACGTGTATGATTATCAGGTTGCATCTTAAATTGGTTCTTAAAATATCATCTCAGGACTTATCTATTTCTGTTATTCCAGGACTTTGTTCCACCGCTTCTTTCTTTACTAGCAGTAAAGATACCTTCTGTCCTTAATTCAGTCTTTGAGCTCCTATTCCTTGAGGATTTCTTGTTAAGCATGGTAATTAGTGGCTTGTAATTTTTTTTGTCTTGTATTAGTATTGACTGTGTTGCTAGTGATTTGTAAGTATTTCTTAGTTGGGCATGTGAGTAGTAGGCTTTAATCTAGAGTTAGCCCTTAGCATAGTACCTTGTACCAATGATTCTAGGAGTAGTATCATTAGAGACTGAGAGTTAAGGAGAGTATAGAGTATCAGTGATAGTTCTCAGAGTTAGTATCAGAGCCAATTACCCGTCCTGGATAATCATGATTATGTAATTGAGTGATCTATGTAAACGATTAAGTATCCGGGAATTGTGTTAAGGATTTATGGAGCATGATGTCCAATTTGATGATTGATATCGGAAATATTAAAGGTAAAGAAATGTATATGTATAAAGGGTTTAATGAGATGTCATAAGTAGAGAAATATCAGGATTAGTAATGGAAGTTGTGAAGCGTATCACGGATTAGTTTAATAGGCTTTAAAGGATTGAAGGAAAAACATATACAACCATCGAGATGAGGAACCATACACATACCCATGAGAGTAAAGAAACATGAGTGTTATAGAGGATACAGGTGATCATGAGTCTAATGAGCTTGATGAGATAATCCATTAATGCAGCTAGTGATATAATACCAAGAGTGCTAATGATTCTATATCGAGGATTAGTCAAGGATGACGTTAATAACAGTAAGCACTCTGTGTGCTGATAATTAGATGATATACCAATTGACATAAATTGAAATCATGAAAGAAAACACAGTTGATGATAACTTTGATCATTGGAGGTAATAGTGCAAGTGATTCGGGCAGTACGAATTTAGTACACAGTTCTAGACGATAGAGGTATTGAGTGCACCTTGAGTATCAGAGACCGTGAGCACTAATATGTACATTGAGGAGTTATAAATTAAAAGGTGGAAATGAATTTTTAATTTTCAGAATTTTTTAAGAGTTGAGATTTTATGTTGTTAAAATATTGAGGATTTAAATTTGATTCACTAAACATAGTTAAGGCTACAAAGATTTTAGAAGTGATTAAATTTTATTTCGATGTGAAGTATCTAATTTTGAGGAGGTATATGCATTTTATTTTAAGTTGATCGGGAAGTTAAACCTTGACGATTATTTTGAGGATTTATTTTTGGTAGATGAGAGATATGAATATTAATATATGATTAGTTGATATGGGTACCAGTGTACATGAATAGGAATTAGTTAGTGAATGTGCTAGAGTTAAGTGTTTGTTAGAAATAGTAGATACTACAAGTAATATGTTAACATGATCCTTCTTCCTTCCTAATGTTCCTTTTCTTTCGCCTTTCGATTGATCGATTGATTTTCCTAGTACTGTGGTTCACATGCATAATTTTTGTTAGAATATAACTAGTAGTACCCCCCTAACAGAGACTGAAATACCATGACAAAAGATACATGACCTATATTTACTTAAATTGCATGGCTGTAGGTAGAGTTTTCTTAAACCATGATCATTGGGTTTTGACCATAGCAAAGATCTATGACGAGGTTATGACTGACAAAAAGAGACAAGAGGATTAAATTTGTGGATGAGCATTAAATTAAATAAAAAATTTAGGGGTTGTTATAACAGAGTTGATGGATCATTGATTTTATGAAAATCGAGGTATGATTGAAATTCGAGGACAAACATTTACTTAAAGGGAGAATTAAGAAATTCACAGAGCCAAAAATTTGAGGATTTATTAATTTTAAGGAGGTCTTGATATGATTGAAGTGATTATTAAAAATTTGAGAAATTTGAGAGATTATTATTTTATCTATTTGATTGCAAGATAGAAATTTTATATATTATGAATGTTGCATTGAAGATTCTGGAAGCATCGCATCGTTGAGTATTTGAGGAAAAAGAAAAGCAGGAAATAAAATCGTAAAAGGAATAGTGTCAATTAAATTCTTGGGATGAGGAGTTAGATTGGAATAAGCATCAATTGAATTTGAGTTAGATGATTGATGAGTGTTTAAAGTTAAATTTTGGGAGGAGATTATGATACGACTGGAATTCAATTAAAATATTGAGGATTTGAGTAGTAAAAATTTTACATTGGGATAATAAATTCAGAGGATGAGAAAAAAAAAATATTAGTTCAAAATTCGGAAATATTATACATACGGATAAAGAAATATGGAATGAAATGAAGCTCATGGTAAAGAAGATTATAATATAATTGATTATGGGATCATATAATTGAAGGTCGTAAGGTAAGATCATGGTATATTGAGGTTGTGATTTAAACTAAAATCTTGACCATGACAGTAACATTTGAAATCGAAGAAAATAATCGAGGTATAGTTGATGTTAAGATAAACAAACTCGAATTTGATGATAAGGCTTTTGATTCAGAAATTCTAAGATCTAATCTAATAAAGTTTGTGGAATTTGAAACTTTTATAAATATTAGTTAATGATGAATCACAAGATTGAGAAAAGTAAAATGAACGAGGATAAAAAGGAAGGATTATTTTCAGATGGTAGTAAAGACTATTTTTTTTCCTAGAAATTAAGAAAGGCGATTAGATGTCCCTTGATTACACTCTGAAGGATGTATTTAAGTTTCTTAAATCAAATTATCGACCGTATCTTTCGAATTAACTTTCATGTCTATATCATTCATTATACTGGGTCTTCCTTGGTTTAGTTACTTTGAAAAGGTAACGTGCATTATTCCAATTATCTGTTTTTCAGTGATCGTGTCTACTTCCCAAACCTAAACTTTCTAGAGGATTCAAGGCCGAGCCATGATTCCTTCAAGTTGTTCCTGTCTTAAACCATATTTTTCTTTCTCTTCATGTTTTCTTCTATTTGGTAAATATTCTCCTTATAGAAATACTTTCTTCAATGATATATTCATCATTATGAACAACAAATTTTTTTCTATCCTAGTCATCCCTAAAATTTCGAGGACGAAATTTTCTAAGGTGGATAGACTTGTAACCTCCGATTTCCAATTTCCAAAATAATTAGATTTTTATTTATTTTAAATTAGCAAGTTTTATAAAATATTTCTTCTTGAAACTTTTATTTGATTTTGAACGATGTTTGATTGTAGGAGGTAATTTAAAAATCTTTATAAAAATCATTTTTCCTAAATGACGATGTATTACGAAATAAATAAATAAATAATAATATATATATTCCTCTAGTTTCAAATGTTTATTGGCTTGAAATCATAAAAATTATTTATTGGATAAAATTAATTAAAGGACTAGTAGTTTCTTCAAAATAATTTTTATAATTAATGGAATAGTAAATAAATAAATTACGTAGCTTTCCTAAAATATTTTCTGAAATTATAATCTCTTTTCAATTTTACAAATTTCCATTTCCTATTAACTAGCCAGCACACCCTCATTTTTCCCACGTGAGAAACCCTTTTATATTTTAATTCTGGGCCAATTGTTGTTTGGGCCAACCCTCACCCTTTATCCCACACACCCTTCTCCCTATTTAAGTTCTCATTCTCACAATTCCCAAGAAACCCTAATCTCCAGATTATTAGCTAGCCCCCACAAATCCCCACAAGCCAAAGCCACCACCATTTTTGTGTGCTCGTGTCCGTGTGTCCAGCATCACCGTGTCAGCCGTGATGGCCTCGGGTCCGACCCCGGGTGTCCCAACGTATCCATTCACTTCCTGTGTCCGGTTACAATATTACAAATCAGATTTTTTTCGTGTCCGACATACCCGGACACATCCACATCCACCACTGTACACAGCATCACCCCATGTCCGACACTCCCGGACACGTCCGTCCCTTTACAGTACGCCACCGCCGTGTCCAGCCCCGGACACGACCCCGACCCACAGAACCAACCCTAACCCTAGATCTGTCGGAGATCCGCCGCCCTCGAGTCCGATTGCCGCAGGCGACTGGGCCCCTCGGCGTCGAGCGCCTGTCGTCGAGCTCGCCGTGGCCGACCAGACGCAGCCGCCTCGAAGCCGCCGCCTCCTCGAAGCCGCCGCCCCTCGAACAGAGCGCCTGCCCCCTCGATCCAGACGCCGCCTCGAGTCGAGCACCCGCCGCCGAGTCGAGTCTCCACCACCATCTACAACCCGCCGGCTGCTGCTGCTCGTGCTCCTCCCTCCATCTCCTCCTACCTCGACTCCGGCCCGGAGCTGCCGCTGGCCTGCTCACAGTCCGGCCAAGCTCAGCAGTTCCCCCACCACTGCTCCTCCTCCACCTTCGGCTCACCAGTCTCCGGCGTAGCCGCAACTTCTCGACCACCTAACACCACCACCGCCAACAGAGATCCGGCCATCCCCCGGTCAGGCGGCCGGCCGACCCCAAACTCTGTAAGCTTTCTTTCCTCTTCCCTCTTTCCCTTTTTCCCTTTCCCTTCGATTCAGAAACTGAACCATTGGAATTTGATTAGGTTAGTTAATTATTTAATTAGTTTAGTTAACTATGATTAGTTAGTTAATTAATTAATTAGATTAATTAGTTAATTAATAATCAGTTAGTAATATAATAGATTAATTAGTTAATAAGTAATAGTTAGTTAATTATTAATCATTAGTAAATTTTTAACTAGTTTAGTTATTTAATCAGTGAGTAATTAATCAGTGAATTAATTTAACCAATTAGTTAAATTATATTAGTTAGTGAGTTAATTTCATTAGTAACATAATTTTATTAGTTTAGTTAATTAGAATTTAAATTAGTTTTATTGTTTATGAAATTAGTTATTTTTATGAGTAAATTTAGCTATGTATTATATATATAGGGATTTGGTTATATTAATATGAAAAGGTTTTGATTATGCAAAAGTAATAATTTCTGGGTTATATTTGTTAATTAAAAATATAGTTTCAATAAATAGAAATGAGTTCAAAATTTGTTTATTGGACTAGTAACCGATTTTTACTATAGATATAAAAATATATTGGCTTTTACATAAATTCTAGTTTTTATAAATAAACTTTTATTTGAAATTATTGTTCAAAATAATTTCGAAACGATTTATATATGTAAATACGCATTCTAGTGTATGTAATTATTTTGGTATCTATGTATATATATATTTTTAGTATATGTATATAATTGTTTTGGTGTATATACTTGTATACATATATATATATATATATATATGTATATTTTGGTATAATTATACATATATTTAATTGGTATAATTTTATGTAGTATAAGTGTAATAAAACGTATTTTTAATATATGAATTAATTGGCATCTGTGTATATATATACATATAGTATAAATTTGAATTGGTAATTTAATATTAGTATATTCTAATAATGATGGTGACAATATATATATATATATATATATATATATATATATATATATATATATATATATATATATATATATATATATGTATATTCTAAAAATGTACCTTGTCCACATATGATATGTACATACTTTAGTAAATATACAACTATAGCTAGTAATTTATATTGGTATATATTTTAGATATATACATATATTAGGTTAAATTCTTTTTGTATGTATACAAGTATTAATTATTTTAAAGTAGATATATTTACATATATCTACTATTGTAATTGATGGAAATTATTATATGGTTAATTGGTAAACCTACTAGGTGATCCTAGGTGACCAGTAGCATACCTAGAAAAATCCCGAACTCAGTATTTTTAGACTGTGTTAGCGTAGCATCTGATGCAAATGTGGTTTTGCTTGTGATATGTTTATAGGACTGTTGGTTTACCCAAGGGATACTCTGGAACAGGACATCAATAATTACCAGCTAAGGACCCAAGGCGAGTACATTATCTGATTAGTTTCTAATTTATGATATCTCCTATGTTCACTGTATCTAGTGTAAATATCCATGTTCCTGACACGTTGGTTACACGGATTGGTATATACGGATCTCGTCATGAGATGTTATTCCTTATTCATGGTGTAGCTTGTACAAGACTTGTTTCCTTGATATCTTGTGCATGTACAGACACTGATTCCCGGGGAGATTTGCTACCTTCCTAGGGAATCCCGTGCCATAGCGTACCATGATTGGATCTACTATACCAGTCGGGGGTTTGGGGAGTACTTTAGTGTAGATATGTGATCATACCCAACTTTATATGCACCATAGCTCACCCCACATCTCACGTCGGGTGCGGCCTGACCATTTATATGAACCATAGCTGTTACGTGTGATTAGCCTGACCTCTACATGCATCATAGCTAACCAACGGTTAGCCTGACTTTATATGAACCATAGCTAATTACATGTAACCAGCCTGATCAAGTTCCCAAGCCGATCACATGTTAAAGCTAGTATTCAACACACTTAGTCATAGGAATCTTGCTCATTGACATATTGTTTCTTTTCCTGCATTTACTTACAGTATTTCCAGTATTTCTTTCATTGTACATTCTCGTACCCATACATGCATCTGGTATGTTTCCATCTAGAACTGCTACATAGTTTATGTCATTTATATAGAACTGCTATTTAGAGATGTACTTTGCTCCTTCCTGACTGGAAATATTTTTCCAGACTGTGACCTTAGTAGACTGGCTCTGACATACTTGGGGATTGGAAGTAATGATTGCAGGTATGATTATTGTGTCATTAGACTTGTGTTGTATTCTTTATTCTTCAAATTCCTATCGTGCTGTAGTTGTGATTGAGTATGTTGTTAATATTTTTATAGTATTATCCGAGTCTCCTTATGGAGTTGGATACTAGCGTGAGATTGTTTAGATAGTACTCGACCTAGACAGCGTTCTACCGCCGATGCTGCGGCGTAGGCTGGACGTACCCACGCACTCGTGCCCCTAAACCGGGTGCGGGTCGTGACAGATGATCTGCACAGGTTCTTCTACATATAACAAGTCTGCTTGCAAAACCAACTGACCAAAATCTACCACATGACTTGGGTCATGCACGTACTTTCGCAGCTGTGACACGTGGAAGATATCATGCATGTTTGACAAGCTTGGTGGTAGGGTAATTTGATATGTAACTGGGATGACTCGCCTAAGAATCTCGAACGGACCAATAAATTATGGACTTAGCTTTCCCTTTACTCAAAATCTCATAACTTCTCGCATTGGCGTGACTTTGAGAAATACGTTATCACCAGTTGTAAATTCAAGGGGTTATTTATGGATGTCCATGTAACTCTTCTGTCTGTTTTATTCTACCTTTAATCGCTCTCGGATCAGCCAAACCTTTTGAACAGTCTACTTTACTAGCTCCGGTCAAAGGATTTTTTGCTCCCCAACTTCATCCCAATAGATAGGTGATCTATATCTTCGCCCATATAAAGCCTCGTACGGAGCCTTCTGAATGATAGACTGGTAACTATTATTGTATAAAAATTCTGCCAAAGCTAGATGGACGTCCAACTTGACTTTGAGTCGATTGCATAGGGACGTAGCATGTAGATCTGGTTCATGCGCTCTAATTGGCTGTCAGTCAGAGGATGGTATGCTGAACTGAACTTCAACTTGGTCTCCATTGCTGACTGAAGGCTTTTCCAAAAATATGATAAGAACCATTTGTCTTGATCTAAAATGATAGATACTGGCATACAATTGTCATGTCCCAGTCCCAAAATATCGAGGGACTGGACACGTGGCAGTGGCCAGCAGCACGCACCGATGGACAAACCCAATTTAATGGATCCATCGGGGCATACTTAAGCTGTATTATAAAGTCTACAATAACAGATCAGAACTAATCTCATCAACTCAAAAGATAATAAGATCAATATCAATAAGGAAAGTAAATCAACATCCAGTCTCAGCAAAGTATTCGGGGAACAACCCGATATAAAGTCTGTTACAATTATTCTCAATAAAAGGAAAAGAGTTTAATTGCTATTTAAACTGAGCATAGGGAAGCAGATGTTCAGGAGAAGTCCTTAGCGATCACCTCGTCCTCAAGTACTGGTACTGTTCCGAGAGGCGCACCTATTCCGTATACCTCTGATAAACCTCGTCTGCAAATCCTGGGGACATAATCCGGATCCAGGTCCTCAGGGGACATAGCAAGGTACAAGAAAGCTCAAGCCAAAATAATGCAGTGAAGGAAATAAATGAAACAAATAAGGTAAATAAATAACCAGCTAAGTGATATGCAAGTGAGAGTTATAGACATACTCAGGCTGAGACTACTACAGGATCAGTGTCGAAGAAACCATAGCAGTATTTTCTCGAAGGGCCAGTACGGTACCAAAGCTCTGTGTCAGAGTCTAAGGCACATCCATTAAGTTATTATATATATATATTCAGCCTTTTGTATGGTATATCTCTCCCCACCCAATGTAATCTCATGTCACAGTTTCATAATGTTCATGTCACGCAAGATCAACTAATGCAATAAGTCAGAATAAAATCTAAGCATGTAAAGATGTCATAATCCTGTATCCTATACAGAATCACCTTGAATATTTCAGGAAGATTCTGTCTCATGATGTGTGTCAGGTGTCCTGGGTATAAGGTACTTGATATGGCAAGTACGAGAATATAAATGTCACGATATCCATCTCTAAGTGACGTTACACAACCCCTCGTACGGTGTTGGCACCCGACTATTAATCGGAAGCTAATTAAGTCACACGGCCCTAGGGTTGATCATTTCCAACAGTCACAAGAAAATAAATCAAGAGAAAATGAATCATTATACTGCAATTATGGCAAGGTACACTTGCCTGGGTTTCCGGTTCTAATTGTGGCTCTGGCTTCAGCTGGAATTTCAGGCAGTACTCCGGTTGCTGAAATAGAAATCACCATCAGATCCAAAAAATATTAATCAGCTAGAAACGCCTGTCCTTGGGTCCAATTTGGACACAGGGGCGAAAATGACATTTCGGGTTAAAGCGGGGTCCACATATGGGCCGCTTTGCACCGAAAAATGCGTCAGGGTCAAAGATCTCCAAATCAGTCCAACATAATGTCAACAGGTCAGGAACGATGATACGAACCCAACGGAACTTCCAAAATTGGATTCCGATGAGCCGTTCTCAAAATCGCCCATCAAGTGGAGCCTGTGGGGCCCACGACACGCGATTTTGTCAACGTTCTCAGAATCGAACCAAACTTGGCTCAAGGGACCAGCGGATTGCTACGAGTCCGATGGCGCAAGTTTCGTCTCGATCTGACGTGTGTACACTAAGTTACAGCAAGATTCAGAAAGGTCGGATACGGGGTGATGTCCGCGGATACGCGTTAATTCCGGTAGCACGCACATCCGAATCAGCTTCTACGAAATCCCGCACATCCGTATCAACGACGCGCACGTATCGGTGAAGACCGCACGCGACCAAGTCATCCCGTTTGGCGGGGCGTACTCAGTTTCGGGGTGAAACAGGGCGTTGGTTTTCCTGTTTTTGGATCGTGGTTCACGATCACCATAGGACGCGATGCACCGGGCGGGTTGCACGGGCACCGAGGGGGTCATACAGGCTACGCGATACAACTGACAGAATCAAAATTAGAGCTACGAGCAGAGAGATATGAGTATCTGAACAGGGCTCCGAAAAACTGGAGTTTTCGTGTCCGACACGTGTCCGACACGTGTCCGCCCTAGGGTTAAGTTTAGGGCTCTGGGTCAAAGGCTCCTGTGTCCGTGTCCGAAGCTGGGGTGTCGCCGGATTTGGCTGAGCACGGCGGAGGCGAGCGGCTCGGCGGAGTCTGGCGGCGAGGCGGCGCTGGCCGGAGGCGGACTGCTGCGGGGCTCGATGTCGGGCGGAGTTCGAGCGGGAGGAAGGAGGCAGCGAGCTCGGGGTCTGCGGGAGGCGGAGGATTCGCCGGCGAGGGTGGTGCGGCGAGGCGCTGCGGGGGTCTGCGGAGGACGGCTAGGGTTACGGCGAGGTCGGGGTGAGGCGAGGTAGCCGGTGGCGGAGAGGGAGGGGTTTATATAGACGAAGATGGGGAGAGGGGGCGGCGGCGGTTGCGGAGGTGATGCGACGGTGGTTGCGGGAGAGGAAACGGGGCGGCTGACGTTATGCAGCGGCGGGAGGCTAGGCGACGGCGGTTGGCCGGCCGGAGGGGAGGTGAGGAGTCGAGGAAGAGAGGAATAGGTTTTCGGGTCGGGTCGGGCGGTGACGGGTCGGGTTCGACGGATCCGGCCCGATCCGTTTAGATTTAAATGCGGATCGGGTAGAAACGGGTTTCGGGTCACGGGTTAAACCCGGATCCGACCCGCTAGGTTTAAGTTGGGTTCGGTTTGGTTGGACCGGCCGGTTTGGTTCAACTTGGTTTGGTTTTTTTCAATAAACCCAGTTTATTTTGGTTTAATTAGTTTTTAGGGCTTTAAAAATACTTCCGGGATCCAATAAATTCCCGAAAAATTATTATATGTCTAGTTTTTCATTTTACACCATAAAATATTATTTTTATAATATTTTATTATTATTTATTATCATTTAAAAATTATTTAAAAAATTAAAACACCTGAATTTAATTACAAAAAAATCCCAGAAAATTCCAGAAAATTGTGAAAAATCCAAATTTAAGAATTCTTGAAAATCAGGGGGTTTACAATCTACCCCCCTTAAGTGGATTGCATCATCGCAATGAAAGAATAACCGGTCAATAGAGATGACACGGTTGCAAAATTTATTCGAATCAGAAAATCAAGGTTGAGAGTTTTAATACATAGGGAAAGTCATTTCCCTAAGCAATGGAAGTTATTCAATTTCCCAAATGTGGGAAATCTAGAAAATTACAGTTTTAGAAAACTAGGTTATCTTTCAAAAATATAGCAGTTTATCATTTATAAAATATTCTAAATTATAAGTTCAAAATTACTAGGTTAACACTAGGTTATCAATTATTAGCAAGTTAAAGTTATCAGGTTAAGTCTAGGATCACGAACTAGCAGGTACGAACTATAGCAATACTAGAAACGAAAAAACTATAAAAACTTATGCGCATTAGCTACTCCATGATTCTGCACGTTTTCCATAATCATCGCGAAAGCTTGGCCGCATCCTTGAGGTGGTGCCCTCTGCTGTTGCTGGGCTTGCTGGTAGGGTGCTGCTTGAAGTACCAAGAGTGGCCTTGGTTGATGTCCTCCTGGTGCTGGTAGAGCTTGTTGGTTTGCCCTTGGTGCTCCTTCTCTGCGTTCAGGGCAATCCCTCACTGCATGCTGTCTGGATCCGCAACCTAAGCACAGTCCGAATTTACGTCTACACTCCTTCTCAACATGGCCTATCTTGCCGCAGTAGTAACAAGTAGGAAGAGTCAGGGATTTGGATGCAGTTCCCTGTGGTGCTTGGTGCAGATGAGGTTTCTTGGCAGCTTCTCCATTCGTTGCTCTGGCTGGTGCTGAGGTGAAAGACCTATTCAGGTTGGATTCTCGTCTGATGACACGCTCCATATGTCGAGCTGCAGCAAGGACGTCCGTGTACGAAGTAGGTGCAACGGATCCGATCATTCTTTGTAGCTCAAATTTTAGCCCATCAAAGAACTTCTCAGCCTTATCTTCTTCTGTTGGGATCAAGGTAGGGGCAAAATGACTCAGACGAATGAACTCGGCGTTGTACTCTTCCACCGTCATAGTATCCTGAGTGAGGCGATTGAACTTGTCCCGCAGTTCTGATCGAGCAATAGCCGGAATGTACATCTCTTGAAAGAGTCTGGAGAACTCTTCCCAAGTAACTCGGTCTGGTCCGAGTCGTCTCTCTTCAGATAGCCACCAGTGATGAGCATTGCCCGTCAATTGCATTCTGACGGCAGTCATCCAACGTTCCCTTGGTAGCTCAGCTGCTTCTAATTGATGTTGTATGTTGGTGAGCCACTCATGAACTTTTGTGGGCTCCTCCTTGCCTGAGAAGGTACGGGGCTTCAGTTGGCGGAAATAAGTGATAGAGCCCGTCGGTTGCCGTCTAGCTGGTAGGTTGGCCTGCTCCAGTGCATTTACTAGACTGTTCCTCAAGTAATCAGTCTCGCGACGCTGAGCCTCGTGTTGGACTTGTTGCTGGGCTTGCATTATTGCGTAGATCAGTTAGAATATCTGTTTCCCGTCAATCGGCTGCCCTTGAGGGAATACAGGCTTCAGTGGAACGAACTGCGGAGGCGACGGAATGTCATCACGCAAAAATCTAGAAGCTTGCTGATCTGCTTGGCTGCTTCGGTGAGTAGAGGGATCTCCACTCAATAGCGTCACTTTATCTTCTCCGTAGGTGGCTTCAGCACCTATTGGTGTTCTTGTTGGAGTTCCGTCGTTTACTTGTGAATCTATTACTCTGCATCAAAAATAAACTATAAGAGGTGCACAGGAATCAAGGCAAGATGCAAGTCAAAAATTAGTTCGAATATGATATAGATATCAAAAACGATTCAAGCAAGTGGATGAGATCTTAAAAACTTATCCTATTCTTATTGCAGGCCTGTTCGGTCCGAAAGTTGAAACCGAACAATTTAGTCGTTGACCTGCATGGGCCACCAGAAAAACTATGTCACGCCCCAGTCCCAAAATATCGAGGGACTGGACACGTGGCAGTGGCCAGCAGCACGCACCGATGGACAAACCCAATTTAATGGATCCATCGGGGCATACTTAAGCTGTATTATAAAGTCTACAACAACAGATCAGAACTAATCTCATCCACTCAAAAGATAATAAGATCAACAACAATAAGGAAAGTAAATCAATATCCAGTCTCAGCAAAGTATTCGGGGAACAACCCGATATAAAGTCTGTTACAATTGTTCTCAATAACAGGAAAAGAGTTTAATTGCTATTTAAACTGAGCATAGGGAAGCAGATGTTCAGGAGAAGTCCTCAGCGATCACCTCGTCCTCAAGTACTGGTACTGTTCCGAGAGGCGCACCTGTTCTGTATACCTCTGGATAAACCTCGTCTGCAAATCCTGGAGACATAATCCGGATCCAGGTCCTTAGGTGACATAGCAAGGTACAAGAAAGCTCAAGCCAAAATAATGCAGTACATGAAATAAATGAAACAAATAAGGTAAATAAATAACCAGCTAAGTGATATGCAAGTGAGAGTTATAGACATACTCAGGCTGAGACTACTACAGGATCAGTGTCGAAGAAACCATAGCAGTATTTTTTCGAAGGGCCAGTACGGTACCAAAGCTCTGTGTCAGAGTCTAAGGCACATCCATTAAGTTATTATATATATATATATATATTCAGCCTTTTGTATGGTATATCTCTTCCCACCCAATGTAATCTCACGTCACAGTTTCATAATGTTCATGTCACGCATGATCAACTAATACAATAAGTCAGAATAAAATCTAAGCATGTAAAGATGTCATAATCCTGTATCCTATACAGAATCACCTTGAATATTTCAAGAAGATTCTGTCTCATGATGTGTGTCAGGTGTCCTGGGTATAAGGTACTTGATATGGCAAGTACGAGAATGTAAATGTCACGATATCCATCTCTAAGTGACGTTACACAACCCCTCGTACGGTGTTGGCACTCGACTATTAATCGAAAGCTAAGTAAGTCACACGGCCCTAGGGTTGATCATTTCCAACAGTCACAAGAAAATAAATCAAGAGAAAATGAATCATTATACTGCAATTATGGCAAGGTACACTAGCCTGGGTTTCCGATTCCAATTGTGGCTCTGGCTTCAGCTGGGATTTCAGGCAGTACTCCGGTTGCTGAAATAGATATCACCATCAGATCCAAAAAATATTAATCAGCTAGAAACGCCTATCCTTGGGTCCAATTTGGATACAGGGGCAAAAATAACATTTCGGGTTAAAGCGGGGTCCACATGTGGGCCGCTTTGCACCGAAAAATGCGTCAGGATCAAAGATCTCCAAATCAGTCTAACAAAGTGTCAACAGGTCAGGAACGATGATACGAACCCAACGGAACTTCCAAAATTGGATTCCGATGAGCCGTTCTCAAAATCGCCCATCAAGTGGAGCCTGTGGGGCCCACGACACGCGATTTTGTCAACGTTCTCAGAATCGAACCAAACTTGGCTCAAGGGACCAGCGGATTGCTACGAGTCCGATGGCGCAAGTTTCGTCTCGATCCGACGTGTGTACACTAAGTTACAGCAAGATTCAGAAAGGTCGGATACGGGGCGATGTCCGCGGATACGCGTTGATTCCGGTATGCACGCACATCCGAATCAGCTTCTGCGAAATCCCGCACATCCGTATCAACGACGCACACGTATCGATGAAGACCGCATGCGACCAAGTCATCCCGTTTGGAGGGGCGTACTCAGTTCCAGGGTGAAACAGGGCGTTGGTTTTCCTGTTTTTGGATCGTGGTTCACGATCACCACAGGACGCGATGCACCGGGCGGGTTGCACGGGCACCGAGGGGTCATGCAGGCTACGCGATGCAACTGACAGAATCGAAATCAGAGCTACGAGCAGAGATATGAGTACCTGAACAGGGCTCCGGAAAATTAGGGTTTTCGTGTCCGATACGTGTCCGACACGTGTCCGCCCTAGGGTTAAGTTTAGGGCTCTGGGTTAGAGGATCCTGTGTCCGTGTCCAAAGCTGGGGTGTCACCGGAGTTGGCTGAGCACGGCGGAGGCGAGCGGCTCGGCAGAGTCTGGCGGTGAGGCGGCGTTGGCCGGAGGCGGGCTGCTGCGGGGCTCGGCGTCGGGCGGAGTTCGAGCGGGAGGAAGGAGGCAGCGAGCTCGGGGTCTGCGGGAGGCGGAGGATTCGCCGGCGAGGGTGGTGCGGCGAGGCGCTACGGGGGCCTGTAGAGGACGGCTAGGGTTACGGCGAGGTCGGGGTAAGGCGAGGCAGCCGGTGGCGGAGAGGGAGGGGTTTATATAGACGGAGATGGGTAGAGGGAGCGGTGGCGGTTGCAGAGGCGATGCGGCGGTGGTTGCGGGAGAAGAAACGGGGCGGCTGACGTTATGCAGCGGCAGTGGTTGGCCGGCCGGAGGGGAGGTGAGGAGTCGGGGAAGAGAGGAATAGGTTTTCGGGTCGGGTCGGGCGGTGACGGGTCGGGTTCGACGGATCCGGCCCGATCCGTTTAGATTTAAATGCGGATCGGGTAGAAACGGGTTTCGGGTCACGGGTTAAACCCGGATCCGACCCGCTAGGTTTAATTTGGGTTCGGTTTGGTTGGACCGGCCGGTTTGGTTCAACTTGGTTTGGTTTTTTTCAATAAACTCGGTTTATTTTGGTTTAATTAAATAATTAGTTTTTAGGGCTTTAAAAATACTTTCGGGGTCCAATTAATTTCCAGAAAATTATCATATGTCTAGTTTTTCATTTTACACCATAAAATATTATTTTCATAATATTTTATTATTATTTATTATCATTTAAAAATTATTTAAAAAATTAAAACACCTGAATTTAATTACAGAAAAATTCCAGAAAATTCCAGAAAATTGTGAAAAATCCAAATTTAAGAATTCTTGAAAATCAGGGGGTTTACAACAATGTAGTCGAACTATCTCATCAAGGTATATCTGAGCGAGACGATCGATGCTCCAAGTAACTTTGATGGCAATTAAGTGCACTGACTTGGTTAATCGGTCGACGATGACCCAAACAATGTCGTTTTCCTGTTGCGTTCGACAGGCAAACAATAAAGTCCATCATGATATAGTCTCATTTCTACTCTAGGATAGCAAGCATCTGTATCTCTCCACTAGGCCTCTGGTGCTCGGCTTTAACTCTCTAGCAAGATAAACATTATGATACAAAGTGTGCTACATCTTTCTTCAAGCCGTGCCACCAGAAGATCATATGAAGGTCTTGATCCATCTCCGTGCTTCCAGGATGTGATATATAGGCCGCATAGTAAGCTTCCGTGAGGGTCTTCTTTCAGAGTTATGCATCATTGGGCACGTACAGTCTTTCTCTTACCCGCAATGTTTTGCTTTCATCCACTACAAAGTCGGTTGTCTTTCCTACTGAAATATACTCGTGCAGCTTCATCAAGAATAGATCATTCGTCTGAGCAGACTTAACCTTTTCTATCATGCTCGGTTCAAGAAGTAACTAAGATAGTGATCCCCCAATCGGTCTGTCTCGATATCGAATTCACAGCTCGATTCCCATACTCTCCAATTCTTTGTGTAGCATGCGGTTGACGAATAGGGATCCCGCAAATACTTGACTTAGTGCGTCCGTTATAACATTTCCCTTGCTTAGGGTGTAATCGATCGTTAAGTCGTAGTCTTTAATCAGTTTTAGCCAACGCCGTTGCCGGAGGTTCAGGTTCATCTAAGTGAAAAGGTACTTGAGGATCTGGTGGTTAGTAAAATTTTGACAAGTCACACCATAAAGGTAGTGCAACCACAACTTTAGTACGAACACAATCGATGCAAGTTCTAGGTCATATATAGGATAGTTGTGCTCATGCGGCTTTAATTGTTTCGAAGCAAAAGCTATCACTTTATTTTTTTGCATGAGCATAGCTCCCAAGCCTTGGCCTAAGACATCACTAAAGATTTAGAATCCCATATTATCATCCGGCAGTGCAAGTATCGGAGCTGAGATGAGTCGCTGCGTTAACTCCTGAAATAAAGCTTCGTAGTCGACGGACCACTTAAATACAATGCCCTTTTGAGTGAGCTGAGTCAAAGGTGAAACAGTTTTAGAAAAGTATTTAAATAACCGTCTGTAGTAGCCCGCTAACCTGAGGAAGCTTCGAATTTTACTAACTGATGAAGGTTGCTTCCACTCGACAATTGCTTCAACTTTCTTTGGATCGACTAAAATATCTCCCACAGAAATAATATGCCCAAGGAAAGATATCATGCTCAACCAAAACTCACACTTGCTCAGTTTTACGTATAGCTTGTTGTCTCAAAGAGTCTGCAGCATGGTCTGTAAGTGCTAAACATGTTCCTTCATGTTCTTCGAATATACCAAGATATCATCAATGAACACTACTACAAACTTATCGACGTATGACCAGAATACTTGATTCATCAAATCCATGAAGGCGGCAGAAGCATTGGTAAGTTCAAACGACATAACCAAGAATTCGTAGTAGCCAAAGCGAGTGCAGAAGGCTGACTTTGGCATATATTCTGGTTTGATCTTTAATTGAAGGTAGTTCGAACAAAGATCAATTTTTTAGAATACTGATACGCCTTACAGTTGATCGAAGAGGTCGTCTATTCTGGAAAGAAAATACTGTTTCGAATGGTGGATTTATTGAGCTATCGGTAGTCTATGTAGAGCCGCATCGAACCATCATTCTTATTTATGAACAACACCAGCGCACCCCATGGGGACACGTCGAACGGATGTACACACGATATAGTAATTCCTGTAACTGGACTTTCAGCTCCTTCAGTTCAGAAGGGGCCATTCGGTACAGAGCCTTGAAAATCTGCCCCGTCTCTGGAAATATATCAATGGTGAACTCAATCTCTTGGTCGGGTGGCATGCTGGGAAACTCATCTAGAAATACATCGTATAACTCTGTGTCATAATCCGCATCCGAATAATTGGACACGAGCACATGGCAACGTTCAGCCTATGCCATAACAACGATATAGAATAATGTCTAAGTTAATAATACTAACTATCAATCTCACACAATAATATATCATAACCTGTCAATGATATCTCAACTCCATAAGGAAAAAAAGATGACAATATGATGATAATATCAATACTCAATCACAAGAGATCTATAAGGAAGATAAATGACACAAAATGATATAATACGAGAATCCAAAATATAAGTCTAGAATAGTTATCTCAAAATCATCAACATCAAGTTTAAGAAGTATTGCAACTCCAACATCAATCTAGGAATCAAAATAATAACATCTTAATAGACGAAGTTGTTGGAAACAAATCCAGTATAATAAGAATACTAAATGCTAACTAAGTAGCTACTAGCTGTGTCTCCTCTACGGGGACTTGCTCCTTCTGAGGCTCCTGAACATACTCTTCAACTACGCCCTCCTAAGGTCCATAGTAAATGGGCCATAAGTCCTCTAAGCCCTCTAAAAAATATTATCTAGTCAGAATTGGAATGAAGAACATAAACTAACAACAGTTCCAATTAAGTTGTAAAGACTATAAAATAGTAAGTAATGAGTATACATGATGGAAATAAAATGCTAGAATCATAAGGAGCAGGTAAGACATATATCATATCACAGGTAAATAATAAACCGTAAGTAATCAGGTGAATGACAGTATCATCAAGTATAAGCTGGAATAGAGGAATAGAATAACTGGCTATGTGTCTGAAATATTAGTTTGTTATGTGACCGGCTTGTGATCCTGATCAGACTTGGTTATATATGATTAGCTATGAGCTATATATATAATAGGTTCAGGCTCAATCATATATGGCAAGCTATACGGCATGTAATAAGGTCAGGTTAACCATATGTGTGGTGTAAGGTTAGCTAAGATGCATGTATATATGGGGTATGATCACATAACCTACCAATACTTTTTCGTCCCCCAAGTAATACAATAAACCCGAATCACGACATCTCATCACTATAATCTATATATATATATTAGCCCGTATACCATCGTATCAAGAATCAAGTATAACACTACAATACTGATATTATAGTAATCATTAAAATAAAGAAAACTGTCAGAGAATATACTCGCCTGAGGTCCAAAGCAATAAATATCAAACAATGTCCGTATCGGTGTCTCAAAGACCTAAATATAAATTTATCATGTTAAAATAATGTTTTAAAATCATAATAAAGCTAACTAGCTTGAAACTAGGTCTCTAGGCCAATACTAGGTCAAACTAGGTCAATACCTTGCTAAACTAGGTTTTCTAGGTCATACTAGTCATTACCTTGCTAAAACAAAGCTATACTATCTAGTATTAGATAATACTAGCAAATACATATATACTATGTATCATATGTATATAATAGACTCTAAGATATCAATCTATAGTATCTTAGTCTATGATACCTATTACCTAGCTATGTACTAATACTGCTCTAACTTAAATCCCAACTTGACACTCCGATATACCCAACTACCTCAACCCATATATTCTAGATACTCTATCACACCACTAAAACACAACTCAATAACTTAACCCACTACCTATATCCTAACTTACCTATACACAAATTCAATGTAATATCTAATACCTTGGTCATAACTTAGTATCTAGACACTAATATCACTTACTTCAAAGACACTCTAGTCCTCACTAAATACCACACATACACCTACACCTAACACTATCTCATGTATCCTGGATACACTGTTACATACACTCTACCTCACTAATACTTGCCTTTAACTTGGTATTACCCATTGCTTAATCACTTCTATATTACCCTGGGTATTTGGTGACTGGATACCAAGGCATCATATCTCTTACTAATACCCATATCCTTGACATTCTAATACAACTATCTAATACCTATCCGATCTCAATATCTTAACCCAATATCTATTACCTATTACCTTAACCACTACCTTTATACTTGGTATACCAACACTCTCTAGGATACTACCTAGAATCACATCCAAAATCCTAATACTTACCCCATACTTATCACACAAACAAATCCCTATTACACTCAACACACCTTCATACCCTCACTTCACTTCTTATTTGCACTACCCAAATGCCTCTGCACTCTAAACTGTGCACCTCTCAACCTATCATGAACACTAGAGTAACACACACGCGCGCGCACACACACACACACACACACACACACACACACACACACACACACTTGTATTATACACAATACCAGTAACACTCTATTCCTGATACATATCATACCTACCTAAACTAGACACATGAACAAATACTCTAATATCTGTGCCCACTAATATGCACACCACCCTTAAACCCCTTCTCTCTACAACAGTGCACACCCAAATATAGTTGTGAAATCACCTACCTACAGGTGTAGCACATAACTCCACCCATACTTGTTAAGCACAATAACACTTGCCTTCTAACCTGCTATCCAAACTCCATCTTACAGTTTTTGGTCTTCCCAGATATCTTTGCAGTCTGAACACTACAATAACTCTGTTAGGCCTTCTTAGTGCAGTATAACTTGCACTTGTTGCCATCCAAACCCCAGGCAAGACCCCCATCTGCTGCTGCTACTTATCTTGCATACTGCAAAAATATTAGCAACTGCGTGTACCTACTGCAGGGACTATTGCAGATGTTGCATTGCATACATGTGCAATACTACACTTGAATTTGAGCACCCCCCCTCAAGATACCCCCTCTAACTCGTTGCTGATCTAACTGTACTATTGCAGTTGCTAATGCATCTACTACTGCAGGTAGATAATGCAACATGACCCCCATCTCCCGCATACTGTGCAGACACTCATATAGACACAGATCTGTAGAAGCGTACAAAATCTTGGAGAAATATGCGCTCATACATCAAGCCGTATAAAGGAACTCATCCACAGTTATCCGCCATACTGTTCATACGATAGAAGTTAAGAGGCACTTAGTGCCACTTTTGTCAATCATAGCATTTATGACTCTGACAAACAATAATGGCTCTGAATGCCTCGATTCTGATGCTGACAGTAGATGTCAGTTCTTACATCACCTGCCATGATTACCTTTGATCGTATACAGCTATACAGTGCCACGTATATACCCAACACGGCTCCCCAAGCGACAAGCTCTCTATGCGTCAAGCTTTCCATGAATCAATCTCTCAATGAGCCAAACTCCCTATGCATCATGGCCCTTATGCATCTAAATGTCCCTAAGGCCCGATCTTTGTGAAGCTCAGCCCCTATGCGATTCAGTCCCTAAGTGACCCGATATGACCAAGTCTCTGTTTCAACTAAGGAGATTCTCTACAACCAAGTGCAGGCTACGTGTCAAGCTAACCTAGTCATGCACGCAAAAAGAGAACAAACCAGATCTTCAGTAACGGTAGATCCCAACAACGCCACGTGGAAGCTCAGCCGTGATATACGATCAAGGCTACAACCGTTCTATTAAAGGATATACATGTGACAGACCCAGAATATATGTGCGCATAGCATATGCGCGTGCATAGCCCGTCATCATGATGGATATTAATAGAAGGGTTGCATACCCAAAATGGGGGGAGGTACACACAAGAGATAGAAATATGAAAAAATTATCCTTATTCACTCGTCGGACCGTTAACGGAATAAATAAGTCGCTGTAGTACTCGATCTCCATCGTCACACTCTCTAGAATCAAAAATATTATACTTAAATTTTTTTAGGATTTCTCTTTACTTCTTTTATTTGTTGCACAATAAAGTTCATTCAACTTTGAGTCAATAGCAAACAAGGTGGCGACTCTGCTGGGGAGGAACATTTTCACTGACGAAAATATAGTAACGCAGTCCGACGCATCGAAACTGGACTCGTCCCAGAAGATATTGGTGGTATACTTCGACCTACAAGCTTTCGCGAAAATACATCCGAGGGCAACGTGAGTCCTTAGCCAAGGCTAGCAAAGGCCAAAGAAGACCCGCAGGATATGGGTGGTAAAGGACAGTGCGCCTAGTCCAACTACAGAGCATGTGCATCCCGTTTCTCCATATGATGTTCAAGATGCACGTCATGCGTCAATGAAGGCCGTCCCTATTCATGCTGCATCCACGCCTGAAGAGGGAAGTGCTCAACACCTAAGCACTGAAAAAGAGAAATAGGACGATGCCAGAAGCTTGGGGGTTGATGCACAACCCATGCGCCTGCAACTTGGGGCGCAGAAGAAGAAGCATGCCGTATCAAGGTTCGGGCGCAGGAAGGCAACTTCTTGCACCCCTGACGGAAACAAAAGTTCTGTCTTCGACAGAATATTTTGTGGTGTCAATTCCATGCACCACCCTGACAAAGGAACGAGTAAGGACTCTTCGTACTATGCACCAGTGCGTGTTAGGACGAGAGAGTCTAGTGTAGTGCGATCTCGCCAAGCTCAAGCAACTGGTTAGTTGTTTGACTGTCAGCATACGCCGCTAACTGTTATGTATGCCCCTGATGGAAAGTTGTACAAGGCCGACCCATGTGCCCTTCCAGCAGTGGCGTATGGACAGGGTCAGTCTCAAAAGTCTTCCACTAATGACTTGGAAAAAGTTAATGTACGAACCTCAGATCAGGGAGCAAAAATACTACCTACATACCCATATGCACGGTGTACCCGTGCTCATAAGGAGCGTATAAAGGTGAACCATCCCTAGTCCAATTTGCGCGTTATGATCAATCACAAGCGCAAAGCAAGAGAAACCTCAATGGCATGTAATATGTCCCCTTTGGGGCACCACTGTGCTAATATCATCATCAACTGCTGTTGTGCCAAAGTAGTAGTACCTGCAATAGGCAGTCAAAACTCCAGCTACTGCAACCAAAAGCACTCGTCCAGCAACATCCCGAAGAATAAGTACAAATGCTAGAGGAAGAGGAGTTGCCTTTGCCTCGTATTATTCTACTTAGACATCTTCCTCCACAAAGGAAGGTTAAAAGTCTAACACCTCTAAACCTCCACTCTTAGCTAGCGTATCTAGGAGGCGGAGGCAAAGGCAAGTAACGATACCTACAGAAGGAGTTTTTCTGGGCACCCGTTTTAAGGCAAAAAGATCGACAACTGGGGGTGGTATTTCCTCGAGACCCAAGATAACTCCGCAAGTTGGGGGTAGCAATCCTCCAAAACTCTACAATAATTCATCGTTTCAAGGAGATAGTGATTCTCAAGGGACAAACATGGAGATTCCTAGGGGTAGTCACCCTCATCCAAAAGAAGCACCTTCCGACACTAGGGATAGTTTTTCCTTTGAATCCGAAGAAGATCCTCTGAATACGAAGAAGATGCAACGCTGCCAACTTTTCTTGAGGAGTATTTGATTCAAGAATCTGAGGTAGAAAGTGAGAGATCCACCATCCCTTTTGTGGTGGCCCGTTCCCCCTTTTCGGGGAGCGCGACTAAGAAATACTTTCGGTATCGTTCGATCGGGATAGATTAAATCAAGATCTTTTTCTCATTATGGATTTGCTTCTTTGAAATCGATTCCCATATTCAGTGGACCATGCCCCAAGGATGGACTTAGCAGTAGAGTCAAGTAGGACCTCTCCGCTGCAAGTTTTCTTGCCTATTTTTCGCTGTCGCCTTGTTGCTTTCGTGCTTTTAAGTTAGTTTTCAGATTTGTATTTTCTTGAACGGTTTCAATGGATTTTATTGCTTTTGTTCATTGAACTGTATTTCATTCCGAGCTTAGAAAGATAAAATATGTATTGATCATCTGTTTGTGACAATGTAGGTGATCGTGCAGTAGGCATCGCGCAAGCGGAGTCTTGAAGCACCCATTTTTTCTTTTCTCTCCCCACCAACTTATAAGTAGCTATAATTTGATTTAGTTGACCCTTCTTCCAAGTCTTCCCATCTAAAATCTTGCCTTCTTGATTTTTCTGATCAAACGATACCATAATAACTAAAAGATGTCAAGATAAAATAGAATAGACTTGAATTTACTTTATGCTTGTCAATCAACTTGTAAACGGTTACCTTATTGCATGCTTGTTTATTTAGAATATTTTTCATCATGCCTCAATTCTAGTTAGAATATATATATATATATATATATATATATATATATATATATATATATATATATATACTTCTTCTATGATTATACTATGTATGGAACATACCTTGCTATGCAATAAACTGATCAAGGAGACTATACAAAATAGATCATGCCATGTAACCTGTCTCATGCTTGTGTTGCCTTAAACTGTACCGTTGATAACATAGTATAGACGCTATTTGGTCACAGACAACTTGTGCATAAGGTTTCTGGTTCCTGTAGACGGTTGTCGGGGAATTGGAACTGATCTGATCCGGATGGAATATTCTGAATAGTCATTTGTTGGAGGACGAAATGGCATGTAGCGGGGCTCACCTCCTGCATTGCATACTATTTTTGTCCCATGATTATAACTCATCCTTTATGGCATCATGCCAGTGACCCCCTCGCACATTTAAACTATGTAAGCTAACTATGTCTTCGTGACCAGGGAAGGTTATGGTACGTATTGTGCAGGTGGTTCAGACGGGCAGGTAAAAGTCACCGAACGGTGGCATATTTATTTCAGTAAACTTCTATATCTAATGCTTGCTTGTAAAATGAACTAAAGCAAGATAGAAAGACCACATAATAACTTTCATGCTTCATATAAATAATATGTTGATTGGTATAGTTGGGTTAGCTCGCCTTCATCAGTGCATTTTGATGTACTGACCCTCATTGCAATAGGTTTTCCGGACCAAGAAGATCTTACAAGAAGCTAAAGCGACTTTCCAATCCAGTCCATCTACCGGCACATCCAGTTAGTGCCCTTGAAGTATATTTTGCAAGTTCCAGGAGCTCGTGCACATAACTTATACAGCTCTGAGGAAAGACGATAGCTTCGCCCGAAGGTGTCTAGTATTTTAACGTTTTAGTAAAAGGATATAATGTACAGGACAATTATCTTATTTTGTATCCACTTTTGTAAGCCGTACGATAATTATCCGACTCGTTCAAGTATTTGTAAAAGATGTTCATTATCAATAAAAGAGAACTTTTACTTGCTTTAATATTGTGTTTTAAATATTTTCGTACTCTGAATATGTGCTCGTTATACAAAATATCTTTGCCATGTGATGCGTACGACATCATTCCCAGGGGACGACTATCGATTCTATAGAATCGGGGCGTAACACCTTCCATCTCTTCCCATTTAAGGACAATATACATGGCTGGGGAGGATAATGAAGGCACTAGTGATCGACAATACCTTGAGACCCTCGAGACTATGATGCAAACCATGAGTGCCTCGATGCAGTCTCTGACCTAGACGGTACTAGAACTCAGGACAAGCCTGGTCCCAAAAATACCAAGAACCTCCGAGTAAGCAAGCCAGGATCCTGGTACCAATGGGGACTCAAATGCAAATTATTTTCCTGTCGAAGGCCATCATACCCTGCCAGGATTATCTGCTCCTTTCACAATAGATGAGGCCTGGGAAGCAATACGGAAAATAAGAGAACTTCAAGCCCGCTAGCACTCAATGGGCAATCGAGACATACTGCACGAGCTCGGGATACGACAACCATATCCTCTCGAGTAAAAAAATGTGTCGTACCCACCCAAGTACAAGCCCTTCTCCATGACTCCATTTGATGGAAAGATGTCTCCTTGTCAATAACGACGCTCTTCTCACTAAGCTCTTAGTTGGGGCCTTGTCCGGAGTAGCCTTCGACTGGTTTTACAGTCTCTAAGATAATTGCTTCTCATCATTCAAAGATATTAAAAGTCTCTTTCATGTCAAATTCTATGACGGGGGGAATGACATGACGATGTCCTCCCTGATGAACATCATGCAGAGAGAAAAAGAGCATGTACGGGAATACATAGAACGATACAGAAAAGCTGTGCTAAACTGCCCCCTGACAATCATGAGTCTACACTAACGGACACATGCCGGAGAAATCTAATTCCAGTAATACAACTCTGGACGGGCGCCACTCAGTTCAAAGACTGGACAATATTCATTATAAGTGCTGTCACTGCTGAGAAGAATGTGAAGGACGTTCGACTGCTAGAAATACAGATCTTTATCGCTGATGATAGGAGAAAGCGTCCTTACAACAACAATAACAATAACAACAATAATAACCAAGGCACTAGTGGCCGTTACGGCAAAGGAAAGCAGGCCCTTACCATCAATTTGTTAAAAAATTCCTCCGCACCGGATCAGAAGCCGGCTGAAGCTCCAAAGCCGAGATAGACCTATTCTTTTGACGAAGATGATGTCATGGCAATCTTTGACGTACTGATAAAGGGAAACAAGCTCCACCTGCCCGAGATTAAACGCCTTGATGAGGTAGACAAGGTTGATAACCCCAAATATTGGCACTTCTACCGGTATTTCCATCATCCAGTACGAGGTTGTACGTATTGAAATGATACATCCAGTATCTTCTCGGTTCAAGGCCCTCACCTTGGACTTTGAGGACAAGACAATTGCTACCAATATTATATCTCTCAAGTTTAATGACTTCCTTGTAATGGAGGCCCACTATGTTGTTGTCCCAATCCCGTGGGCAGTAATAAAGGTTGTTAACCTCCATCCAGCTCGCAACCAAGTAGCCGGGCTAATACCTCTTAGCACTCCACGGGGCGAGGTCATGTGGGTTCATCCCGACCTTGCTCAGGAAATAATGCAGCAAGCAACGCCTTCTCCCACCAAGTCCAAAGAGAAGAAGTCCAAAGCTTGACACATGGTTTCTCCCTCTACCGAGAAGGATTTGGTAGGAGCAACGAGATCTGGACTAGCCTATCAGCACGATAGTCATGCTCCTGAAGACATTATTCCTTAAACGACTGCACCTGTTGCATCCGAGCCGGGTCCATCTTAACCTCTCATAACAGATAAACAAAAAAAAAGGAGACTGCTTTAACAAACCTTTATGGAAGGATACAACTCAAGGGCTGGAGAAGTCCTACAACTTTGATAAATTGGCACAATTTGCCAATACTCCAGCAAATTTGTCACTCTTTGAGCTTCTCCGTCTCTCCAAAGACACCCGTGATGCTTTAAGTGAGGCATTACAGAATGCCGACACATACCTGGCCCAAGTCAAGCCTCCGGTCGAGGATCCCACCACGTGCCCTGCTGCAATAATATGATGGTGACGATACCCAACATCACGTTCTCACAACAAGATATATTATTGAAGAATAACAGGAATGATCGCCCTCTTTACTATACAGGGTATATCGTAGCAATTAAAGTGGACCAGATGCACATTGACCCTAGTTCATCTATCAGTATTATCCCATGGAGTCTACTTCAGACATTGGGAATCCTAATTCATCGATTGGCAGTAACCAATACCACCTTCAGCGGCTTCAATGTTGGAAGAAGTTAATCTCTAGGAAAGATTTGCCTAAAGTGTCCTATCGGCGACTTACGAGCATAGGTCACCTACTACGTCATAGACGTGGACGTATCCTACAATATCCTATTGGGGTGTCCATGGATACACAAATTTTGTGCCATCAAATTTGCATCAATGCCTGAAGTATGTCGACGATCAAGACATCGTCAAGACAGAATTTTCACATATCCATCCGTCAAAATAAGTCGAGGCATATTACTTTGAATCAATCCTGTACAAGCAAGTTTACCAGGACGAAGGTGGTAATGACGCTCACGATAAAGCAGAGGATGGAACCACATAAAATAAACCCTTAAGGGTTCACCTAAAAGGATGTGCCCCTAACACGACCCCTTCCCTCATAGTAAAACTTCATAAGAAGATGTCAGAACCTCTGGTTATTTGCCTACGAAGATCGATTCGATCGCCAAAAGAGGATCCAACACTCGTGACTGCTTCTGAACCTCTAGTCATAAAACTTCACAAAAGGCCTCCAAAGTTGTCACTCACACTGGAAGTAGAACAAGAAAAAGATGAACCAGGAGAATATGTGGTCGCTCATGCTGATGTTCCTTCCCTAGATGATGTAATTCCTGTGGACGAGATACCATACTTTATCAATAAAGGGTTGTCTTTGAACTACTGTGATGTTGCATATTTAAGTATAATGTATTCCTTAGGACATAGTCTAGGGTTACAACTGCATACACAAATAACTACCATGTACATGGTGAACTGAATCCTCCCAAGTCAAGGCACCTATTTTATAGTGCCGGCCACAAGGAGGGGTGACAAACCTATCATCTTCGGAAAGGTAGAACATTATTGGGACCTCCCCACAAAAGCACCTGAACCTGATGGTGGTAAAATACAGATACACCGCTACAGTCCACAAGCCAAGAGCATTACCAGAGTATGGGCTATGAACTAAAAAGTGACAAAGGCTTAAATTATGGCAAAGGTTGGTGTCTACCTCTGCATCTTATTATCCCTAAGAAAAAAATTGTGGCCTACTACCAGCGAACTCGTTATGGTCTGGGGTACATCATCAACTCCTAAAAGTTTAGAAGAGGAAGATGAAATGCATTATTATTCTTCAGAATCCTTCGCTTGGGACTCCGATATAAACAACAGAGAAATGCTCAAGAAAATATTATCTGTCAACATGGTATTCGCTCATCTGGAAGAACGAAGGTAATGACCAGCTCCCCAAACTCTTCGAGGTAGAACCATGGACACAACACTTAGACTCACAATAGGAGTTGTTGACCCAAACTGGATCACAGTCAACCTAATTTTGATAATTGACACACTGATGTCTGCTATGACTCAATACGACACATCGACAGCTGGACGTGACATCAACAAACTTTATTAAACTATTGTTACATCTTTGTTGTATAGTTCAGAGTCTCTAATTTTATCTTTGTTTGAGTCTAGAAAATATGTACGTTGAATCGCACTTTGGTATAACAACTACTCAACACATTTCTCATAGCTCCACCAAATAAACAAACAAGCATTGAACCAAACTGAACCAAACCAAGCCAACTCAAACCAAAACAACAGAGCTTCTGGTCTGAAACAGACCAAACTCGGGCCGAACTCAGTCCCCTTAAAATTAGCAACCTAATTTTTTGCTCTACCTGGTTACGAGCTATCCAACGTTCAAATTTTTGAATGTTAAGGGTCAGAAATCAGGCCGAACTCTACCCCCCTCCAGACTAGTATAAAAAGATCATGATTTATATTATTTCAAATCATCTCTCAAGCTTTCAATCTTCTAAGCTCTATATATTCTAAGCCTTTCTCTGAGTCACACTCTTTCAAATCTTCTTAGCCACAACTTTCTAATTCCTAAGGTGCCTTGGTGTGATTCAGCTATAAGTTGTGCAAGAGTTGTAAAGTGTTCTCACTTAGAAAATTCTAAGTTGCCTCTTCGAAGTTGAACTAACCAAGCGCTTCGGATCAAAAGCTCGTGTTGTAAAGAAATGGAAAGCCTTTGGATCAAAGCTTGTGTTTCACTGATAGTGGATTCAAACTCCGAGCTTGAGTTCTCGGGACTCAACTAGTCCTCCACGAGGGAAACCAGTATACATCTTGGTGTTTGTGTTTGCTCTTCCTTACTTTATTTACTTTTCGTATTATTATATCTCAAATTATTTACTCTGTTAGTAGTTGCTTCCTGGGCTTAGCCTTAATCAATTATTTAATTGGTCACTATAGACACATAACTATATTCACCCCCTTTATAGCTGCCTACATGTTATTTCAATTTCTATAAGATCTAAGTTCCCTTGATAAAGGATTAACACCCTAGAACAGATCTATGGCAACTGTACGACAAATTTATACCAACAGTGGTGAAGGCCAGTCCACAAATAGGCCACCCCTATTTGACGATACCAACTACACGTATTCGAAGACACGTATGAGTTTTTATTTGAAACCACTAGACTTTGACCTATGGACCATAGTTATAGATGGTTATAGGAAGCCTGCTAGAATTGTACTTATAGACCATATTTAGAGATCAGGCTGGGCAAATAGGTTGTCCAACCTCAAACTCAGTATTACACTAAAAATACATATAATAGACATGTGACACATCACAAGACTACAATGCCCAAGAAATTCAAACCAACACATGCGACACACAGTCATGCTTTCTTGTACACCTATTTAAATAAAACACGTCAGTCATCCACACAAAGACACCTTTACTATCCTGCTCCTAATATAAATATGCATGCTACCTATTACTATTGTGGTAAACATGGATACATATCACGATAGTGTAGAATTAGGAGACTAGTAGATTTAAATTTATATGCATGAGTGCCAAAAACTAACATTTCAGGACCCTCTAGAACATGGGTACCAAAGGTCACATCTACTGGTGTTGTAGGTGGACCTTCCTTCATATTCTAGAATAAAATGGATTCTCGATAGTGGATGCTCGCCATACATGACTGGAGATGCTAATCTATTCGCAACACTATCGATAAAAAAAAGGATATGTATCATTCGACAACAATCTGAAATGTTACATAATAGGTAATGGTATAATAGGTAATCCTCCCTCACCTGTCATTAAGGATGTCTATTTAGTAACAGAGTTAATGCATAACTTTCTTATCCTTAGTCATCTTACTGACAACGATTATGGTATTAACTTTGTGAAAAATAAATGCTCTATATATGATAGATCATCTAGAGATATTATTTTTTAAGGGATAAGGGAAGATAACATATATATCTTTTATCTTTCGAAAGACACTAACCATGCAGGTATATGCCTCTACTCTCACAAGGATGAAAGATTACTGTGTCATATGCATTTAGGACATGCAAACATAGATACCATATCAAGACTTTCAACATAGAAGCTGGTAAGAGAGTTACCAGAAATCACCTTAAAAAATGATACGATATGTGCCGGGTGTGAGAAAATAAGGCAACAAAGTCTTTATTTAAATCCATCAACGCTGTAAGTACATCTAGACCCTTGCAACTTCTTCAAATAAATTTATTTGGTCCTAGTAGAGTAGCCAGTCTTGGTAGAAAACTCTTTGCCGTTGTTATTGTTGATAATTTTTCTCGTTATACTTTGGTTTTTTTCTTTCAAATAAAAGTGATACTCTCTCTGTTTTCAAAATTTTTGGTAAAAAGATACAAAATAAAAAAGGCTTCATGATTACTCGAATCCGAAGTGATCATAGCGGCAAATTTAAAAACACTGATTTCCAAAAGTTTTATGATTTGAATGGTTTTGATCATGAGTTTTCTTGTCCTAGAACTCTCCAACAAAATGGTGTTGTAGTGAGAAAGAATATAACTCTTGGCAATATAGGTAGAGTCATATTAAATCAGTTTTCACTTTAGAAATATTTTTGGACAGAAGCTGTAAATACAACATGCCATGTATTGAATAGAGTTTCGATTTGACCTATATCGAAGAAGACTCCCTATGAGCTTTGGTTTGATAGGACTCCAACTATATCTTATTTTTGAGTGTTCGGTTGTCGCTGCTTTATCATGAATACCAAAGATAGCTTAGGCATGTTTGATGCCAAAGTTGACGATGGCATATTTCTTGGATATGCATCCAAGAGTAAGGGATACAGAGTGTTCAACAAACGCTCATTAATTATTGAAGAATCTGTTAATATCACTTTTGATGAGTATAACAGTCAAGCAGCAGCTCCCATTGATGATGATGATGAACACGTACAACTAATATCCTCTACTCCTGACGATAAAACATCTAGGGGTCAACCGGAAGATCCGGAAGAGTAACCAAGGGATTCTCTATTCCGGACGCTTAGCCTTCTCAAAGGCTAGAGTTTCAGGATTAGGAACCGAGAGAGGGTCGCCCAGAGAAGCAGTCCCTTGTTCCATCTCCCCCACTTGCTTTTCAGCAGGAGAAAATTTTCTGGCTTTATGTAGGATCTTGCAATCGGCCTTCGTATGTCCTTAATTGGTGAAAGCTGTAATCACAATAATCAAGGAGGTGTTCATATTCAACATCTTACCAGATGCTAAGGCCCTCCGCAAGATCCAGCCGAATTTCGGGCGGAGGGGGTTTGCTAACATCCATTTCCATGAAGACACGAGCACGATTAGGCCGGATGAATTCCTCAAAAGCCTTATCGAGCATGAGAGAGGTTCCAACACACTGAGCAGCGATTAGTAAGGAAGACTTAGCAAACAGGAAGTGGGGAAGAGCCGGGAAGAAAATCTAAAAAGGGGCCAGAGAAGTCTCGATACGAGGGTTGAAGTCTGGAGTCCATTTGAATAACTGTAAACATCCAAAATTTTAATTTACAATTTAGTAATTTTATTTTATTAAATTGATGATTTTTCTATTTTCTTGATTAATTAAAAAATAAAATTTTGATTTATTCACTTATACAAATAGTTATTTATATTTAGTAGTTACGAATACATCACAAAACTAAATTCAGATGTGAAATCCTTTATTAAAAAGTTTATAGATTTTTAAGAAATTATTTAAGTACATAACTATTTTTAGGATTTTGTCACACACACACACACACACACACACACACACACATATATATATATATATATATATATATATATATATATATATATATATATATATATATATATATATATAAGATAAGAAAAGAAAAAAGAAATATAAAACTTAACCTAACCTAAACTACCCCACCCTTTGCCTAGAACCCCCCCCCCCAAGCCACGATCGACCCCTTGCTCTCCCCTGTTCGATCTCTCTCTCTCTCTCTCTCTCTCTCTATATATATATATATATATATATATATATATATATATATATATATATATATATATATATATATATATATATAATTTTGATCGAAGTCCTAATCCTAATCTCTCAAACCCTAACACCACCACCACCATCACCCTACCCCTCACCGACATCACAACCATATCAAGCCGCCGAAAAACAACCGACAATAGTCGACACACACTCGGTTGCGGATTCTCACAGTAGTAGCAGCAGTCCCGACCTAACTTCGAGGTACGATTTCTCTCTCCATGTAACTCCATTTTACGAACTGTCTCTTCATACATGTTCACAACCTAACCAACTATAATTCTCTTCAAGTAGTTCAATTTTAAATGGTTTGTATCATGAGAAAAATGAGTCAAAATTTGGCCAGAATCATGTATTTCAACTATTTCGAAACTGCCCAAACACCCCTGTTTACGTGATGTTTACTTCAAAACCATGAATTATTTTTAGATTCTAATTAAATAGACTTATAAAAAATCGAGATTAATCTTCTTTAAATAGTTTTAATTAATCATATTAATATCTCCTGGAAATCTATTCAAAATCGACGAAAAACAATAATTTCAAAATCCAAAATTATTCGATACGGAGTCTGTCCCACCAAACGAGATGACTTCGTCGCGTACAGATTACACCAAAAGGCGTGTATCATAAACACAGACGTGTGGCCTTTCCCAAAACTTGATTTGTACATGTGTGCATGCCAAAATCAACCCATATTCGCCAAAAAATATCGTTCGACCTTTTTCGAGTTTGTGCAATAACTTCGTGTGTACTAGTCATTTTGCAAAAAAACTTGCGCTATCAGACTCATAGTATTATGTTGGTTCTGTGACCCATTTTTTGTTTTAATTTGAGAACGTTAACTGTAACACCATTTCGCGGGCTCCGCGGCCGATTTGACAAGTGATTTCGTGACCGGCTTATCGAAATCCAATTTTGAATATTTCGTTGAGGTCGTATCATCGTTCTGGACTCGTAGACACTAAGTTTGTCGAATTTGGAGACTTTATCTCTAGCATATTTTATGTTACAAAGTGGACCACATTTGGACACCTCTTTGATGGTGATATTATTTCGCATATTTTAGAAATGACGGTGCAACGTATGCCATATTTGGACACCGATGTGTCCAAATTGGACCTATGGATAGTCAATCCTAGCTATTTCACATATTTTGGAATTGATGGTGATATTATTTTCAGCATTTAGAGGCATTTGTATGTATTCCACTTCTACCGGAGTAGTTGGCGTGTCGAGCTCGCTACTTGGACATTGCCATACCATCCTCCAGGGCCCAGACAAGTGTACCTTGCCAATGGTTCCAGTATTTTATGCTTTGTGTTATTTACTAGTTCTTGATTGTACTTCTATTTTATTAAGACCCTAGGACAATGTACGATACTTTGTGTCCGAATTATATTCAGGTGCTGGCATACGTCTGCGAAGTCGTGTATCGTTAGTTATATTGTCGTCGTATTGCCTTGTTGTGCTAACTCTTGCACGATATACCTTAGGACACTGGACACGACTTTTATGTACAGAAGACGTTCGAGGTTTTTGGCTTCTGTGTCAGGATAGGATTGGTGACTTGAGATAGTTGACATAAATATATCTATATATTGACTCGAGACATAGTTAGTGATTGATCTTGCATGCCATGGACATGAGACATTATGGATGTGAGGTTACATTGGGTGGAGAGAGCATACTTGGAGCGTTGGGCTACCACTTTCACCTTTAGTTGCAGTTGTCTTGTTACAGAGCTTCGGGGATTGTCATTAGTTGCTGCAGGTACCATGACGAGGTTTATGGGGTTTCATATTTACTGAGGATATCTACTGAGATCTTCATATTCACACTTTAGTGGTCTAGCGTACGAGTGATGTTCTTATGTGCATTCACTTAGCTGGTTATGATAGATATCCTTGAGCACATTACTTATTATTTTACTGTTTACTTGGCATATTATTTTTTGTACCTTGTTATGTTCCTCTAAAGATATGGTCCCTTGCCAGTTTTGCAGCATTGACGGTTATGGAGATTCTGGAGCTACTGATGTATATCGCTTTATTTTGTTGGCATTGGACTCAGGTGCTATTATCATTTCTACCACAGTTATGTTTATTATTTCTTGTTGTTTCTGCTGATATAGCCAAGTTTTATAAACTCTATTTCTTTCTCGAGTCTATTTGAGCTTGTATGTTACTAGGCGGCCGACTTTAGCACATGTAGATCTTCTTGTATTTTATTTTATTGTGGATTAAGATATAGATGTATATACTGTGTTATCTAGATAAGTGACCATTATAGTACATCTTATACATATTCGAGTCAGACCAGAGTCTGGTTGAGTACGTAGCTGACATGTTACGTATTCCTAGTCCTACATATTTTAGGACTAGGGTATGACAATAACCTCATCGGTGTGCGAGCAATGAACTAGATATCTTTAGCCCTAAGCTGAAGATAATCAGTCTCCAGACTTGGGCGAATCAGTAGGTATTTTGCACTAATGACCCCTGTGGCAATGGGTTACTCGAATCCAATACTGTCAAAATCCTGCCGAATTGCATCAATTTTGGGCAAGAGTGGAAGAATTTACTGATCAGGGTTAGCCTGAAAGGGGCAATCAGAAGAGAGATTCTAGCCGCGTCAAAGGCGACCGCAGGGGCACCTTCAAAAATAAAAATATCCTTGGGGGAGGGAGGGGCGGGGAATGAAGCCTCGCACGAGCAAAAGCCTCACAGGAAGGCTGGCGAGGAGCGCTGGGAGGAGCACCCTCCACAACCTCTGAGAAATAATGGTGGCCACCCTGGGGGATGCCACAATAGGTAAACCCATAAGAGGGGGGAAACCACGAGGGGTGTCATGCCCCGATCCTGGAGGACCGAAAGTCACCACTAGGCGTGATGCCATACAAAACTAAGTTGCGCTTGCACAAAACCAAGGCTTGTACAATAATAAAATAAGCTATTCAGAGTTAGAAGCAGAGGCACAATATTGCATAAATTGAATGAACACAATAGTATAAGGAAACAATCTCTTTATTGATATTTTAAATAATTACATGGCTTTTATTACATTGTCAATTGGCTTACATCTCTCTCGCTATACAGAATACAATAAAATCATTTCATATATTATATCCCTTTATACATCAAACATCTCAAAGCTTTTTTATGCATCTCAAGGCATCTCATAATTTTTGACTCCTGAGGATGAGGATCTGCTATCGCTTCGAAAAATCTAGTACCTGCGAACAGACTGGTGGGGGGTCAGCACTTTGGAGAAAGCACTGGTGATTATAAAAGCAACGAACAAAAACAATATCCTCTGAAACCAACACTAAGTAATCATATTATAAAATATTGCATTATTAGTCATCTTATTACTTTTACCTAGGTTCATTTCATGTAGTACAGGTTCAGAGTCAGTTTACACTTATTTGAAAACATCTTTGAAAACATCTTTGAAAACATCTTCCATATTCATTTTCAAGCATGCAGTAGGGACAAGTCATGCAAGATATTTATTTTATTTCTAGAATGATGTGCGAAGCATGTTTATGAACCATATTTATTATCTTAAGGACAAGCACCAACATTCATTAATTCAGTTCTTTTATGAGCAAGATACTATCATTCCTTATGAGGCAACTTCTTTCTGCACTAGTACACATGAATGTTAGGAGCCGTGACTCAGCTTTAGCCCTACCCTAATATACATGAATACTAGCAACAACCTATATAAACAGGAAGACAATATTTTTTATAAATAGGGACTGTTCTTAGGAGCAACATGCAATAGGAAACATAATAATTTGATTATCACTTATTTCATAATTCTTACCCTTCGTCGGACGGTTATCCCTGCAACAGACATACAAGCTAGCCACAATTTGCATATCAATAATCTCCAACGACTTGCCATCTATATCTTAAGGGACCGGGCAACTATTAGTTAGGCTTGCAAGAAGGTTGCACCTAGCATGCTACCTAACTACATGATGGCCCATGAGATTTTTTCCTCATGAAGTAGCAGCGATGACTCAAGATTCATCTCTGTACTAATACATATGAATGTTAGGAGCTGCGACTCGGCAATAGCATCTCACCCCAACACGCATGAACACTAGCAGCTGTGATGTAGGGTTCCGTTCTACACTAATGGACACAACACCCCACTAGAACTCAAGGACCATCCCTCATGGTTTTATTATAATCTCTTCCGGGTTGACCAATTCCTAGTGCCCTAGGAATCGTCAAGAGACTATTACCTTGTGCATAAGTTGTCCGATGCTAATGCAAGATATGAACTTCTAGTAGATAAAATATTACAAGGCACAATTCTGAACACAAGAACATATTTCCATCTTCTCTTTACTGATCTAATAGTTGCACCCCACTAGATCGTAAGGACCGTGTCATGCCCCGATCTCCAATAGGCTAATCGGCCATCGCCACTAGGCATGAGTCACTGCGCCAGTGCTCCCACGGGATGATTGTTTGACCTATCTGGGCATGATGCAGCACGAGCATAAGCCGCGCCCGTGCAAGTTCGTGGTCCATGCTGGAGGTAAGAGGTCTAAGCCACAGAGTCGCACAGATTGTCCAAGTGTAGCAGAATAATAAACCCACAGGTGGTTGGTAACAAGTTCACAGAGTCGTCAGTAGCGGAAGCATTGAATAACACATGTATAGAAGTAAAGTAAACTCTTTATTGATATTGAACAAGTGTTACGGGCGACACTAGGCTAAGATTATAAGTTGTTCAAGCCTCTCCCTCTGAGACAGTAAAAGCATACCAAGTGGTTATATTTGTGGAATGATGTATAGGCGATGTTCCAACATTATGTCCTGTATATGTGCTTCAGTTTTGGACGTAATGCTCTAAGGCTCCAGAGTGAACTCCACGCCTTAGCATGCACGAAGGAGGCATCCACACCGAACGAGATTCTTCCGCACCCTGCAAGCAATTTGGTGGGTTATCAGTATATGAATGCACTAGTGAGCAGGCTACTCGCCCGCTCTATAAATCCAAACACGTTCAATAGGTTCCGTGCACCATCTATTAACTTATCTTTCTACTCTTGCCTTAGGATTAGTTTTATGGCAATGATGAATAACCTAAGTCATGTGGCAGTGCGTCGTATGATATAAGAGAAAACACGACGAGACTTACCAACTTACCATTTGTTCTTCCCTGTCCAAGGCAAACCAAATTAATTCATGCACAAGCAAATATATAATAAATCCAGGGGCAATAGCATATGCAAACATAAGTGTCGTGAGCGAGGTTATGTTTCAGGTGAATGATTACATAAATTTTCTAGGAGGGTTGCAGAAGATGTTGAAGTATTCCATATATATAAGTGTGTTATTTTCATATCCGTTCAGGTGTTCAGATATTCTTGATGTGATATAATGACTCACACGTGGGTTGCCACTAAGCGAGGATAACTTATCTATATGAGTGGTCACTGACATAGCCATAATGGACTGGTCATGAAGAGGATGGCAAGCAACAAGGGCACATGATGCGCTGTAAGCCATCCAATCCCGGTACGAGATGACCACACACGAAGCTCCGCCCGGATCAGATCGGTGCCAGTACCCCAGCGACCGTCCGCAGAACTTATACCCTTGTGCACAAGTTGTTCATGATATGCAAGTCTCTAAGGTCTTCCCGATTCACGAGATACACGAGATACTTGAATCTTGATTCTTTCTCTGAACAAGTATTGCACCATGAGCTATATTCCTTAATTTGCTTGACATGATTCTCGTTCAGTGAACAACTTACCTTGATGCATTCCCCTGGTTTGGGGACTGCCTTGGCGACCTAACGGTCTCAGATACTTTTGGGTTTACACATGCACGTAACGACTAATGGATAGTCTTTCTGGAAACTTAGATGAAATATAAGGCAAGATAGTATTTACTTAATTTTGGCATACAAATTATATGACAAGCATTGAATTAAGGCAACGAGTACAAGTTAACATATAAGCAGGCAAGTATTACATTTTTATGAAAACACAAGCATTTAGTTTTGCACGGGCCTATATGTAAAGCCGAGGAGTGAAACCGTAAAGGGACATACCGAGCGACAAAATCTAAGGTAATACAGTGTAGCAAGTGAACAGTGCACTCCTAAGAGTACATACATATCATTCTACTCAAGGTATAGTGGGGTCTAGTTGCACGAGGCAAAGGTAGCATGCGAGGGTCCATATATAAGGAAAGTTTTATTTTTATGTTCTAACAGAAGCAATACAAGATAGGATTATTTTATTAGCTAGGTGTATTATTTTCTTTATTAGCATGCATGGTGTAATTCACCTAGCGACTGGCATGTATCGTCCATATTTTAAGTGTGCTGGCTAAGCAAGACAAGTTCATCGTAGCCACCCACCTTAGCGATGATTCACCTCGGTTGAGCGATACTCCGAGCGAGGCTCTGAAAGCCTAAGCCGGAACTCCTGAAGGGCCAAGTCTGGAAATCCTTTTGCCTCAACGAGTATTCTCGCTGAGAAAAGTGGGTCGGGTCACTGTACTTTTTGTCGTTTGAATCGACAGTCCGCTTGAGCGGAATGGGTCGTTATATTATACACCACTCAGAAAAAGTCTCATCCTTGAGACTTCCTGAGCGCAGGTTGTTCTATCACATTATCGAATCTATCCTAAGTGTTACAATCGGTACCCCTAAATTTGATTTGTTCGAACGGATCTCCTACTCAGTCCTTATGCCATGTCGTGTGTATGTTGAGTCAGTCTCATTTGTGCCTTAGCGCGGAACATATTACTTAACGCGGGGTATGTTACAATCCATCTTGATCGATCTAAGGCTAAGGCAAACTTATATAAGTTGTTATACTTGTTCATGTGGATATTCACTTGCACTAGCATTCGAGATCAGCATATCGTAATTCTGGATCGTGCACATATTCAAAGCGTCCTTCAAGTATATGCATGTCAACCAACTTAGCGATAGAGAAATCTTAGCACTTGAGTTTCACATATCCTTGAGTCTTGGATCGTGCACACGTTCAAGACATCACTCAAATATATGCACTCAACCAAACTTAGAGATAGTGAAATCGGACAAGCTACTTTGCAAAAATCTCAAGGGTTCTCGTTTTATGAATCACGATGATACTTCCAACAGGTTCAATCAAATTCCATATTATTTTCTATTCCAACTCAAAATCAAGTATTTGTACTACCGTTAAGCACGATCTATCCGATTCAACCGACTAGCGTCCATCCGCTCGGTTCAAACATAGCACACATTACTGTTTTAAGTCTAACTCTAAGTCTTGCTGCCCCAGTTCTATAGCTTGTTAAGCAATATGCTAAAGTCGACCATACTAGTTCTTTCACTCGACACAGGGTCATCTGTCTAATTACTAGGTCAGCTCATAAGGTTATAGGTACAAGTTCAAGCACATGATTCATCGTGCAAATTCGTCGCACGATGCTCGTCCCAAATCCTAGGGTCAAACCATTATTCATTTGTACGAGGTATTCTACCCAAGCTCGTTTTACTCATATTTTTAAACATCGAGCACGAATCATCCTACACATAATAACACATTTGTTTGAATGGGGGTTCAAATTCGTTCAGTCAAATCCATAATATATCCAAGTGCAGGACAAGCCTAGTGATTTGCATAGTCTATCTCTTCAAGTATATTTGATAGAATCCATATATCAATTTCAAGTCTAGACCACCAAGCCAAGATTCAATTCTAAACCTTAGATTAAAATTCCAAGTTGTCCAACCTGATTCATGTATCCGTTCACAAAACCATCAAGCATGATTTATTCCAGGTTCTAGGCTAACTTATCCCTGAAATATTTTTGATTCACTTGCATTCCAAATTTGTCTTATCATATCGAACCAAAAGTCAAGACGATCCACAAGTTGTCACGCTCTGGTCTTCCGCAAGTTCGATCACCCTCGTTGGACGTGAGATCACCACGCTAATGCTCCCGCTGGATAATTATCCTTATCCGGACGTGACACATGTACGAGCATAGAGTTACGTTCGCACAAGATAAAAATATCGAATAATATGGTTATCTTCGAAACGATAAAGACACCTTATTATTTTACTTTTGATCCATCCAAGTTATATATAAAATCAATCGAGTCAAGTCCGTTCATGCAGTAATTCTAATTCGTCCAGCAAAATTATCCAACTTCAATATTATCGTTCGGTAATTCCATAGTCTTACTTCTATCATTCCTCAAATAACTAAGTTCAAATATTCAAGCCCAAGTTCTATTCCATCTTTTGATACGTTCAATTCATCGAGTTTGTTTGGAATAATCATCGAACATATTCTTGTGAGTTAGATCATCCCCGCCGTACGTGAAATCACCATGCCGGCGCTCCCGCAGGATAATCGTTCTCGTTGGGACTAATTTCGAAGGTTATCGTTCCAAACTTAATTTCAAGATCGTTCTTCCAAACTCCAAGTCAAATTCGTTATCACTTACACTTTTATTCGAGTGATATTATATTAAAGTTTAATTCATTTGTTTCAATCCAAAATCGCTCACACGATACTCTAAGTTTCCAACAAGTTTTTTTAGCCAAGATATCGATTTCCATTTCCACGAATCCCAATTCGAAATAAGCCTTATCATTTATTCAAGTTATTTTCTAATCATTTAATCCGACTATCGTACGAGAACTATGAATCCGTTTGGATATTTCTAAATGATACATACACCACTCAAAATTGAGTCATCCAATTAAATCGTCAATCGATGTTCGCATCAATCTCTAGCATATTCACTAAGTTTTTCTTAGAATTCATGCACGATACTTAGGTATCGCCAAATAAATCTTAGTCTCATATATATATATATATATCCTATTTATAGTCATCCAAGTAACCATATTCGATTTGTATCTTCCGACACGAAATACCGTTCGAGCTATTTCCCAAAATCTAAGCACGATTTTCTATGTTCGCCTAAGCGAAAAACTAATAATGTTTCTATCAGTTTCTATTCTAAGTTTGACTTGTCTCTTATCTGAATGATATCATAATCTGTTTGTAACTTAGCTTGCACCAAATGGTCTTGACAAGTGATACTCAACACAACTTAGCCGAAAGGCTGTACACATAACTAACCGTTCGGGACAATATTCGATTCCGTACACTAACCAGTTGGGCAAATATGTATAGGCATTCATGTTCACACATATCTTGCAATTTCTAGCACAAGTCTAATCCCACAAGTCAAGCACAGGTCGGCACAAAGGCCTTCGCATCATAATTTCGTACAAGCAATCACATCATTCACATGCAACTTTTTGAAAGTATTTAGACTTATTATTTGGAACATTCCGATGGGACATTGAGAGAGAGCGTACGCACATAACCCACGAATAAGCTTTCGAAACTGAGAAAATTGAAACGAAGTCCAAAGGCGTATAGCCATGCTCTGGTACCAATCTCAATCTATCATGCCCCGATCTTCCACAGGCTAATCAATTCTCCCCGCTAGGCACGAATCACCGTGTCAGCGCTCCTACAGGACGATTGATTGACCCATCTGGGCGTGATGTCGCACGAGCATAAGCCATGCCCGTGCAAGGCCATGGTACATGCTGGCGGTAAGAGGTCTAAACCACAAAGACGCACATATTATCCGAGTGTAGCAAAATAATAAACGCATTGGCGGTTGGTAACAAGTTCATAGAGTCATAAGTAGCGGAAGCATTGAATAACATATTTATAAAAGTAAAACAAACTCTTTATTGATATTGAACAAGTATTACTGGCGGTGCCAGACTGAGCTTACAAGTCGCTCAAGCCTCTCTCTCTGAGACAGTAAAAGCATGCCAATTAGCTATATTTATGGAATGATGTATAGGCAATATTCTAACATTATATTTTGTATATGTGCTTCAGTTTCGGATGTAACGCTCTAAGGGTCCAGAGTGAACTCCACGCCTTAGCACGCACGAATGAGACATCCGCACCGAACGAGGTTCTTCCGCACCCTGCAAGCAATCGGGTAGGCAATCAGTACATGAATGCACTGGTGGGAGGCTACTCGCCCGCTCTATAAATCCAAACACGTTCAATAGGTTTCGTTCACCATCTATTAAGTTATCGTTCTAGTCTTGTCTTAGGATCAATTTTATGGCAATGATGAATAACCTAACTCATGTGGTAGTGCATTGTATGATATAAGAGTAAACACGACGAGACTTATCAACTTACTATTTGTTTTTCCTGTCCAAGGCAAACCAAGTTAATTCAAGCACGAGCATATATATAATGAACCCAGGGGCAATAGCATATGCAAACACAAGTGTCATGAGCGAGGTTATGTTTCAGGTGCACGATTACTCAGATTTTCCAGGAGTGTTATAGAAGATGTTGAAGTGTTCCATATATATAAGTATATTATTTTCATATCCGTTCAGGTGTTCAGATATTCTTGATGCGATGCAATGACTCGCACGCGGGTTGTCGCTTAGCAATGATGACTTATCTATATGAGTGGTCACTAGAATAGCCATAATAGACTGGTCATGATGAGGATGGCAAGCAACAAGAGCATATGATCCGCTGTAAGCCATCCAAGCCCGGCACGAGATAACCATACATGAAGCTCCGCCCGGATCGGATTGGTGCCAGTACCCCAGCGACCGTCCGCATAACTTATACCCTTGTGTACAAGTTGTCCATGACATGCAAGTCTCTAAGGTCTTCCAGATTCACTAGATACACGAGATACTTGAATCTCAATTTTTGCTCTGAATGAGTATTGCTCCACGAGCTGTGTTCCTTGATTTGCTTTACATGATTCTCGTTCAGTGAAAAACTTGCCTTAATGTATTTCCCTGGTTCGGGGACTGCCTTGGCGACCTAACGATCCCGGATACTTTTAGGTTTACACATGCACGGAACGGCTATTAGATAGTCTTCCGGGGAACTTAGATGAAATGCAAGAGCAAGATAGTATTTACTTTATTTTGGCATACAAATTATATGACAAGCATTAGATTAAGGCAACAAGTACAAGTTAACATATAAGCAGGAAAGTATTGCATTTTTATGAAAATATAAGCATTTACGTTTGGCACGGGCCTATGTGTAACCGTAAAAGGACATACCGAGCGACATAATCTAGGGTCGTGTAGTGTAGCAAGTGAATAATGCACTCCAAAAAGTACATACATGTTATTTTACTCGAGGCATAGCGGAGTCTAGTTGCACAAGGCAAAGGTAGCATGCGAGGGTCCATATATAAGCAAAGTTTTATTTCTATCTTATAACACAAGCAATACAAGTTGGAATTATTTCCTTAGCTAGGTGTGTTATATTCTTTATTAGTATGAAGGGGGTGATTCACCTAGCGGCTAGTATGTATCGTCCATATTTTAAGTGTGTTGGCTAAGCAAAGACAAGTTCATCCTAGACACCCACCTTAGCGATGATTTGCCTCGGTTGAGCGATACTCCGAGCGAGCCTCTGAAAGCCTAAGTCAGAACTCCTTGTTTGGATAAACAAAGAGGTTTGTACGAAACTTTTGCTTACAAACAAGAAAAGAGAAAAGTACAAATAATTCTATACGAGGATGTTAAGTACAATAAAATGATTCTGGGAATGTATTGCTATGGAAGTCTGATCTGCAGTCGATTACTTTGTTCCTTGGACCACAAGATGTTGAAGAAGTGCTGTAGAAGAAGCTTCAAACTTTCTTTGAACTGAAGGCAAAAGTTGCAGTAGGATCGAATTCCTGTTGCCAAAGTTGTCAGCCAAAACTCTATTCTCCTCATTTTCAAATTAGTTGAACATATATATTCAGAGGTAATATGAACATGATAGAATATGATTCAACTCATCCCCCCCGTTACCCTGTGACTAGGGGTCTCTATTTATAGAGATCAATCAAATAACTGCCTGATTGGCGTAAAGGCCAAATAACTGTCTTATTGGCATAAAAGGCAAAACTGTGAAGAAGATTACCTCCTTTACGCTGCGGTTATGATAACTGCTACCCACGTTCCAATAATTTTCTGAATCTGCGTATGACACGTATCCCTTTATAAGGTAACGCGTATAACTGTTTCTCAAAGATCATGGCATGCAACCACGTAGGTAACTGCCCCTGCGTAAGATGGTTGGCGTAAAAGCCAAATAACTATCTTATTGGCGTAAAAGGCCAAATTGTGAAGAAGGTTGCCTCCTTTATGCTGTGGTTATGACAACTACTACCCACGTTCAAATAATCTTCTGAATCTGCATCTGACACGTATTCCTTTATAAGGTAACGCATATAACTGCTTCTCGAAGATCATGGCATGCAAACCACGTAGGTAACTGCCCCTGCGTAAGATGGTTGACGTAAAAGCCAAATAACTGTCTTGTTGGCGTAAAAGGCCAAACTGTGAAGAAGGTTGCCTCCTTTATTCTACGGTTATGACATCTGCTACCCACGTTCAAATAATCTTCTGAATCTGCGTATGACACGTATCCCTTTATAAGGTAAGGCGTATAACTGCTTCTCAAAGATTATGGCATGCAAGCTACATAGGTAACTGCCCCTGCGTAAAGCTTGATGATTCATGAATAATAGATAACTAGCATAAAATAGCCAATTATCCTTCACGACTGAGATCTTAAGCGTATTCTGGGCTGAATAGCCTTATCAACGTACCTTTGCAAATATAGCCGAGTTAGCGTATTTCGAGGAGATAACATACGGTGTACTCCTATAGTTAAAAATAGCCTGGTTGGCATAAAATGCAATGATGGTGATGTGAGCGTATTAGTCACAGTTTTAGCTTTTCCAGTCATGACAAATTTTAAAATTAGAATAAAATCTCGTGCATTAAATGCAGAGATATGCCTCGAGCTCTGTACAAGAAACAGCTTTTGACGTGACATCTGATTTTGTCTCGTAAAAACTCATTTTTGGGTCTTTGTGCAAAATCATCATCACAGCCATGCAGTACTTTTGTCAGATATCAGGTTCACTGATTTGACTAAAAAATTTATTCGAGGAATACGAAGAGTTCCTCGTACAACTTTACACTGCATTAAAAACAACATATTTTAGACTTTACGTAGTAAGGTATAGCAACCTTTTATGCTAAACAGCTTTGAAGCTCTGCTTTACGCGGACAGCTCTGAAGCTCTGTTTTACGCTAAATAAACTTGAAGCTCTGTTTTACACATACAGCTCTGAAACTTTATTTTATGCCAAACAACCTTGAAGCTTTGTTTTACGCAGACAGCTTTGAAGCTTTGTTTTACGTCGACAGCTTTGAAGCTCTATTTTACGCCAAAATAGCCTTGAAGCTCTGCTTTACGCGTACAGCTCTAAAGCTCTATTTTATGCCAAAAAAGCCTTGAAGCTCTGCTTTACGCGTACAGCTCTGAAGCTTTATTTTACGCCGACAGCTTTGAAGCTCTATTTTATGCATACAGCTCTGAAGCTTTGTTTTATGCCGACATCTTTGAAGCCATATTTTATGCCAAACAGCCTTGAAGCTCTGTTTTACGCAAGGAGGGACTTTATGTATGTTAGGGGTTTTGACTGTAAAATACACAAATAATTCCCAGAATTTTTTATGCTTATACGGGACCCCCTTCAAAGTTTTTAAAACTTAGATAAGTTTTGAAACACTTTGAAAGAAGCATGGAAAAAGTCTTTGATATGGGAATGAATATCCTGCTAGAGGTGATATGTACAGGGTAGTACATTCCATTCTCTTGGAGAATTTTAGTAGACTTATTACCCAAGGCGTACCTAAGACTAGGTATGGATAACAAGTTAAAATGACTGACACTATCAGGGGTTATACGAACGTGTGATAGTAGAAAGTCGAAGAGAAGAACTTTCCTAATATGGACATGGAAAAGTTCTAAAAATATCTTACTCAGAGGTAATATGAACATGATAGAATATGATCCAACTAAATTTGTATACAAAATACTATCAGAGGTAATATGGACATGATAGGTTTTGAAGTTTCAAAAGTTAAACATATCTATTCAGAGGTAATGTGGATGTGGTAAGATATCATAGTTTTTTAGGATATCCCGCTAGGGGATCTTTGGTAGACCTATTACCTTTTGTGCACTGGAGTGCAAGTAATAAGTTTAAAACAAGCCCAGCCAGAGGTAATATGGATGTGGTAGGTTTTGTGGACTTAATACCGCTGGCATACTTAGAATTAAGTACGGGTGATAAGTTTAGACGATAACTGATGATAGTCGTAGGGAGAGGTTTGCTCAGAGGTCACATGGACATGGCAAACTCTCAGGAAAGGAAGTGAGGATGATAGCTTGGAGGTGATGTAGACGTAAGCTGATCAATAGTCGTAACGAGAGGTTATGTACGATCTTATTATTTTTGGGGAAGAAAAAGGAAATAAGCCAGAAGATATTTGGTGGACTTACTACTTTTTGTGTACTAGAGTGAAAGTAGTAAGCTAAAAAATAATCCCTATCAGTGGTAATATGGATACGATAGGTTTTATGGACCAGTTACTTCTTGCATATTTGAGTGCAAGTAACGGATTTTAAGACAAGTCAAGCCAGAGGTAATATAGACGTGGCAGATTTTATGAACTTAACGCCGTTGTTGTATCTTGGTGAGTACGAGTGATAAGTGGAGATGACAACCGATATCAGAGGTAATATGGACGTGATGATCGATAGCCAAGACCCAGGGGATTTGCTCAGAGGTAATATGGACATGGCAAACTCAGTTGGAAAGAAATATTAGGACGGTAGTTCCGAAGTAATATGGACGTGAACTAATATCTGGGACACTCACTGGGGAGTGGTTTTGTTGAGTATGGTCTATCCGAGAATGAAGATAAACCTGAGGGTTGATCCACTGGGAAGATTGGTAGGACGATAGCTCAGAGATAATGTGAACATGGCTAGCGTCTAACGCGATTGATTTTAGTGGTCACTGCGAGAGTGTGCAAGTGGACCTGAGGGCTACTCCGCTGGGAGATTAGTAGGAAGATAGCTCAGAGATAATATGAACATGGCTAGCGTCTAACCCGATTGGTTTTAGTGGTCACTGCGAGAGCGTGCAAGTGGACCTGAGGGCTACTCCGCTGGGGAGACTTTGAGGATCCATTATCTGTTGCGTATCCAGGATTCCTTGATACAGATAATAGTTTAATATAGAAGGAAAAATGATGTACATAGGTACTTTACGGGGGATGAAGAACCAAGAATGTAAAGATTGTACATCTTGATTGCCCGCCTGGGGATAAGGGGAGTACAAGTCTAGTTCAAACATAGTACATTTTTAGAAACTTGCCTTTTGATAGTCATCATGAGCAAGTCGTCGTTAGGTTTCATAAGCCAGTAGGCGCCGTTGTGGATTATTTTCATGGATGATCCTTCGTGATAATCCGAAGTGGTATATGACGTGATGCTTGACGAAGCTGATCATGTTAGACCTCTTGACTTCCTGCGAGTGGTACTATTTTTGCCACTTGGAGAAGTAGTCGGTGATGGCAAGGATGAACCGATATCCCTTGGATAAAGATGGACTAATTGGTCCAATGATATCCATACCCCAGGTTTCGAATAGCTAGGATACAACAGTCGGGTGTAGGGACTCCTAGGATTGGTGGATAAAGTTTGCATAGATTTGGCACGTTTAGCACTTTCTTGCGTAGTCGACGGCATCTGCTACCATTATTGGCCAATAGTAACCCATTTTACGGAGGCGGTCTTATAGATTGGGCTATAGTTGATGGGTACCGCAAACCTTGTCGTGAGCCTCGTGGAGAGCCTGCTTCGCTTCTGTATTCGAAAGTCATCGTAGCAGAAGCCCGTCATACGAGCGGCAATACAGCATTTTGGTAGTTATATCGTAATAGAACCGGAGGAAACGTCTTCTGATGGAAGTGGCTTCCTTCAGGTTCTCGGAGAGAATTCTATAGACTGCGTAGTCGATGAAATAAAGTCTCCAGTCTTGTGAGTCAGTGCTCGTCTCTACTGAGTAGCTCCGGCACATAGAGAGTTTGTTCTTCCCGGATGAAGCTACTAGTTATCAGTTTGTTGACTTCGGCTTCGATGGCATTCATGATGTTCGGCCGGAATCGTCGTTGTTTGACAGGCTTAACGTTCGGCAAGATGTTGAGCTTGTGGAATTTTTTTGGACTCATCATCCTTGGCGTACCTAGGGTTTAGTATAGATGATAAGTTGGAACGACTGACACCATTAGAAGTATTATGGATGTGGTACTAGAAAGTAGTTGGACAAGAATGTTTGCTCAGAGGTAATATGGACACGGCAAACTCGGGTTGTGGACTTATTACCCAATGTGTAAGTACAGATAATAAGCTAAAATGGCTAGCACTATCGGGGGTTGTGCGAACGTGATAGCAAGAAGTCTAAGAGAAGAACTTTACTCAGAGGTAATATGGACATGGAAAAATTCTAAAAATATCTTACTCAGAGGTCATGTGAACATAGTAAGGTATGACTCTATGGGGATAATGAAAAATAGGACAGAGGCGACCGTTCTCTTGCAGTAATAGATTCACTCTGCTGGAAAAAGTTGAGAGACGTAGTTCAGAGGTAGTATGGACGTGAACTGATTGATAGTCATACCGAGTGGTTAGGTATGATCCTGATATTTTTTATGGAAGGAAAAGGAAATGCGCCAGAGGTAATATGGACGTGGTTATTTTTTTTGGATTGAGGACATCCTGCTGGAGGATCTTTGGTGGACTTATTACTTCTTACACACGAGAGTGCAAGTAATAAGTTCGAAACAGATTTTGCCAGAGGTGGCAAGTTTGGTGGACTTAACACCATTGGTGCACTTAAATTTAAGTACAGGTGATAAGTTTAGAGGCAATCGATATCAGAGGTAATATGGACGTAATGATCGACAGTCGAACCCGGAAGGTTTGCTCAGAGGTGCGAAGGATATGGAAAACCCTACTGGAGAGGAGGTGAGAATGATAACTCAGAGGTGACGCAGACGTGAGATGATCAATAGCCATACCGAGAGATTAGGTACGACCCTGGTATTTTTGTGGAAGGAGAAGGAAGCACACCAGAGGTAGTATGGACATGGTTTTTTTTGCTTCCATTGAGGAAAATCCACTAGGGGACTTTTGGTGGATCTATTATTTGTATCGCATGTTGAGTGCAAATAATAAATTCGAAAACAATCCCTATCAGAGGTAAGTTTTGTGGATAGTAAGGACATCCTGCTGGGGGATATTTGGTGGACCTATTACCATTTTGCGTACTTGGGGTACGAGTAGTAGATTTGAAACAAACCCTATCAGAGGTAATATGGACGTGATAGATTTTGTGGATCCATTAATTTTTGCACATGTAAGTGCAAGTAATAGGTTTAAGACAAGCCCTACCAGAGGTAATATAGATGTGGCAGATTTGTGAACTTAACACCACTGGCGTACTTAGAGTTAAGTACGGGTGCTAAGTTGAGATGACAACCGATATCAGAGATAATATGGACATGATAATCGATAGTCGAACCCGGAAGGTTTGCTCAGAGGTAATATGGATATGGCAAACTCGGTGAAGAGTGGTCTAGTAAGTATGGTCTATCCGAAAATGAGGATAGACCTGAAGGTTGCTCCGCTGGGGAGACTTTGGGGACTCATCATCTGGTACTTCTTGAGGGAGAAAATTGCCAAATTGGAGTGAGATTATATTTGCAGTGACCATCTTCTCGTTATTATACAAAGTGATGACTTTGGCGTCGATCAACTCCTGGATTTTTCTTTTTAGTACATAGCATGCCTTTGTGGGGTGATGAATATACCGATGAAAGAGACAATATTTTGGGTCATCGACCTTATCAGCCGTTTCAGGGCATCTAATGTTGGGTAGCCAAAGTTTGTTTTCCTTCAACAATATATTAAAGATTTCAATGATGCCATCATCATTGAAGGAGAAAGTCCCCTTTGGATTTAGGGCTTCCGATACCTGAGTCGTACGATCCTCGGGGAAGACGGTCATAATTGTATCATCTTCGGACTCAAAGGAAATTCTACCCCCAGCTTTGGATGCTGCTTTGTTTTGTCGAGGGAGACTACCCCTAGAAATGTCATTGTCTGGTTCTTGGGAATCACCGTCCTCATGGCATGACAGGTTGGTGTGGATCACCAGAAGATTGATACTCCCGGCTTGCAGAGTTACTGCGGTCGCTGAGGGCAGCAGGACCATGTTTGCCTTGAGGGCCAGAGTCTGCATTGTGGCACTCATGGTGTGCATCATTACCTCAAGAGCATCGAGTCATTGGCGATCGCTGAGCCCTTCCGCCTTGGGTTCTTGAGTCGCACTGTCCTCAGGGAAGACGGTCATAGTTGCATCATCTTCAGACTCAAAGGAGATGCCACTCTCAGCTTCAGATGATGCTCTGACTATTCGAGGGTGACTCTCCCTCAGCCTGTCATTGTCTGTTCCTTTGATGTGATCAAAGGGTACATCTGCCTCATCATAGATGGGAGATGTAATTTTACGCATATGGCGTGTTTAAAATTTCCTAATTGGCACTGAGGCCTTGCCAAAAATTTTGTCCACCACATCACAAATGGGAGACGAAGGTTTACGCACAGGGCATATTTAAGACTTCTGGATTGGCACTGAGGTATTGCCAGAAGTTTTATTTACCGTGTCACAGATGGGAGACGAATGTTTACGTGCAGGGCATGTTTGAGACTTCTAGATTGGCACTGAGGCATTACCAGAAGTTTTGTCTATCGCGTCACAGACGGGAGATGAATGTTTACGTGCAGGACGTGTTTAAGACTTCTGGATTGGCATTAAGGCATTGCCAGAAGTTTTGTCTATTGCGTCACAAACGGGAGACTAATATTTATGCACAGGGCGTGTTTGAGATTTCTTGATTGGCACTGAGGCATTACCAAAAGTTTTGTCTACCACGTCACAGATGGGAGACAAAGTTTTACGCACAGGGCGTGTTTGAGACTTCTGGATTGGCACTGAGGCATTGCCAGAAGTTTTGTCTACCATGTCATAGACGGGAGATAAAGTTTTATGCACAGGGCGTGTTGGCTGTGTTGTCATAACTTTGTTGATCAGTGAATGAGAACTTACACGAAGGGTAGAGGAAGTCTTAGGCATCCACACTTTACGCAGCTTCCTGTTATTATAGACAGAGGAGAAATGAGAACTACCCCCTGCATGAAGCATGTCTTTATAAGCAGATTGGTCGAACTGGACGACCAAAGTCTTCTTCGTCGATCCGATGGATACAACATCGTGTTGAGCAATTGCTTTCTCGTCAGAGGAGAAAGTCTTCCCCAGCAGAGTTGCCATTTTGTTTGGATAAACAAAGAGGTAATTACGAAACTTTTGCTTACAAACGAGAAAAGAGAAAAGTACAACTAATCCTATACGAGGATATTAAGTACAATAAAATGATTCTGGGGAAGTATTGCTATGGAAGTCTGATCTGTAGTCGATCACTTTGTTCCTTGGACCACACGATGATGAAGAATTGCTGTAAAAGAAGCTTTAAACTTTCTTTGATAGAATATGATTCAACTCATCCCCCCTGTTACCCTATGACCAGGGGTCTCTATTTATAGAGATCAATCAAATAACTGCCTGGTTAGCGTAAAGGCCAAATAACTGTCTTGTTGGCGTAAAAGGCCAAACTGTGAAGAAGATTGCCTCCTTTACGCTGCGGTTATGACAACTGCTACCCACATTCCAATAATGTTCTGAATCTGTGTATGATACGTATCCCTTTATAAGGTAACGCGTATAACTGCTTCTCAAAGATCATGGCATGCAAGCCACGTAGGTAACTGCCCCTGCGTAAGATGGTTGGCGTAAAAGCCAAATAATTGTCTTGTTGGCGTAAAAGACCAAACTGTGAAGAAGGTTGCCTCCTTTACGTTGCGGTTATGACAACTGCTACCCACGTTCAAATAATCTTCTGAATCTGCGTATGACACGTATCCCTTTATATGGTAACGCGTATAACTGCTACTCAAAGATCATGGCATACAAGACACGTAGGTAACTGCCCCTGCGTAAGATAGTTGGCGTAAAAGCCAAATAACTGTCTTGTTGGCGTAAAAGGCCAAACTGTGAAGAAGGTTGCCTCCTTTATGCTGCGGTTATGACAACTACTACCCACATTCAAATAATCTTCTGAATCTGCGTATGATACGTATCCCTTTATAAGGTAACGTGTATAACTACTTCTCGAAGATCATGGCATGCAAGCCACGTAGGTAACTGCCCCTGCGTAAAGCTTGATGATTCATGAATAATAGATAACCAGCGTAAAATAGCCAATTATCCTTCACGACTGAGGTCTTGAGCGTATTCTGGGCTAAATAGCCTTATCAACGTACCTTTGCAAATATAGCCGAGTTAGAGTATTTTGAGGAGATAGCATACGACGTACTCCTATAGTTGAAAATAGCCTGGTTGGCGTAAAATACAAGGATGGTGATGTGAGCGTATTAGTCACAGTTTTAGCTTTTCCAGTCATGACAAATTTTAAAATTAGAAAAAATCTTGTGCATTAAATACCGAGATATGCCTCGAGCTCCGTACAAGAAACAACTTTTGACGTGGCATCTGATTTTGTCTCGTAAAAACTCATTTCTGGGTCTCTGTGCCAAATCATCATCACAGCCGCGTAGTACTTTTGTCAGATGTCAGGTTCATTGATTTGATTGACAAATTCATCTGGGGAATACGAAGAGTTCCTCGTACAACTTTATGCTGCATTAAAAACAATATATTTTAGACTTTACGCAGGAAGGTATAGCAACTTTTTACGCCAAACAGCCTTGAAGCTCTGCTTTACATGGACAGCTCTAAAGCTCTGTTTTACGCCAAACAAACTTGAAGCTTTGTTTTATGCGTACAGCTCTGAAGCTTTATTTTATGACAAACAGCCTTGAAGCTTTATTTTATGCAGACAGCTTTGAAGCTTTATTTTACGCCGACAGCTTTGAAGCTCTATTTTACGCCAAAACAGCCTTGAAGCTCTGCTTTACGCGTACAGCTCTGAAGCTCTATTTTACGCCAAAACATTCTTGAAGCTCTGCTTTACGCATACAGCTCTGAAGCTTTGTTTTACGCCGACAGCTTTGAAGCTCTGTTTTACGCGTACATCTGAAGCTTTATTTTACGCCGACAGCTTTGAAGTCATATTTTACGCCAAACAGCCTTGAAGCTCTGTTTTACGCAGGGAGGGACTTCATGTATGTTGGGGGTTTTGACTGTAAAATACGCGAATAATTTCCAGCATTTTTTATGCTTCTACACTCCTGAAGGGCCAAGTCTGAAAATTCTTTTACCTCAAACGAGTATTCTCACTGAGCAAAGCGGGTCGGGTCACTACACTTTTTGCTGTTTGAATCGACAGTCCGCTTGAGCGAAACGGGTCGTTACAGACCATACCTCAGGGTGCAATACTAGTTTTTTCTCTTATTTAATAGCACACCCTACTAGATCACAATGATCATACCTTAGGGAGGGCTATTAGTACCTTCTTTCTTTTCTTTTTTTAGTACAATACAATTATTCCATACAGTTTCATCTTTATAGCAACGATAACAAAAGCATATAAGTAATCTTTATTTGAACAATCATGACGACAGTTCTTCTATCGCTTGTTACAAGGCATGCAGTTCTATTCTTGTTTAGCATACGATAAGAAAGATGTTTAAGCATACTTTTACTCATCTTTATTAGCAATACGATAGGGACATGCAGACATTCTTTTACTCTTGTTCATTATCATGACAATGGTTTGTTCAATAGCTGTGACCGTGTAATTTAGCATGCAATATTCTTTTTTTTGGACTTAGCATGGTAGGGTTCTTTTTATTGACAAGCATACAAGTTCTCTTATTAAGCATATTGGGTCATGTTATATCATTATTCTTATGAACATTAATCTTCTTAGCTGTAAGCCCCTGATTTTTCAAGAATATTAAAATTGGGATTTTTTATAATTTTCTGAAATTTTCTGGGAATTTTCTGTAATTAAAATCAGGGTTTTGAATTATTACCTAATTTTTAATTGATAATAAACAACATTAAAATATTGTGAAAATATTATTTTTGGGTGTAAAATAGAAAATTGGACTTAGGGTAATTTTTTTGGATTTTTCTGGGCCTCAGACCTATTTTTAAATACCTAAAAACTAATTTTAAATTAATTAGTTAATTTACTGTTTTTATTATTATTATTATTAATTATTATTTATATTTTATTTTATTTTGTTTTTCTGGGCCGGCCCGGCCCAGTGGGCCGAAACCCAGCCCGGCCCAGCCACCCGCTCTTTCGGGTCGGGTCGGGTCAGCCAACCCGACCCGCCCGCAAACCCGTCACCCGCCAGCCCAGCACCCCCCCACGACCCCGACCTTTCCGGCGAGCCCCGCGTCCAGCGCCGGCCGCCGCGCGCAGCGCCGCGCGTCCTGCTCCCACGTCGCCCCCGCGCTCCGCCTCTCCCGGCCAACCACCTCCTCCTCCTCCTTTATAAACCCTCCCCCACCGTCTTCCTCCTCCAACCTCCGTCGCTCACCACCGCCGTGCCCAGCCCCGTCTCGCCTAGCTCCGCCAGCGCCTCCTCCCCTCTCCTCCGCTCCTCCTCCGGCGCCACCCGTCCGACTCCAGCCGCAGCAGCAGCACAAGCAGCCGCAGCCGCCGCCTCCGGCTGCCCTGAGCCGCCGCCGACGACCCCATCGGCTCGCCGCGCCGCCCACCGCCGCGTGCCCCCGAGCCCGGCCGTCCAACAGCCGCCCTCCGCCGGACTCCGACGAAAACCCTAACCCTAGCCCTAATTTGGATTCCGTGTCGGACACGACACGGACACGGCTCAATCCTGATTCCCGGGTCCCCTTCAGGTACGTGTAACTTTCGTCTCGTAGCTCTGTTTCCAATTCCGCAAATTACGTTATGAAGCCTGTATGACCCTCTCGGTGTCCGGACAAACTGTTCGGGGCATCGCGTCCTGTGGTGATCGCACACCGTGATCCAAAAACAGGAAAAACTAGACCCTGTTTTACCCCGAAACTGAGTCCGCCTCGCCAAACGGGACGACTTGGTCACGTGCGGTCTTCACAGATACGTACGCATCGTCGATACGGACGTGTGAGTTTTTGTGGAAGCTGATTCGGGTGTGCGTGCACACCGGAATCAACGCGTATCCGCGGACATCACCCCGTATCCGCCTTTTCGACAATTCACCCTAACTTCGTGCACACACGTCGGATCGAGACGAAACTTGTGCCATCGGACTCATAGAGATACGCTGGTCCTGTGGGTCAAGTTTGGTTCAATTCTGAGAACGTTGACAAAATCGCGTGTCGTGGGCCCCACAGGCCCCGCTCGACGGGCAATTTTGTGTTCGGCTCATCAGAATCCAAATCTGGAAGTTCCGTTGGGTTCGTATCAGCGTTCCTGACCTGTTGACACTAAGTTTGGTGAATTTGGAGACCTTTGACCCGGACACATTTTTCGGTGCAAAGCGGGCCCACCGGCGGACCCCGTTTTGACCCAAAACTGCCGTTTTTGCCCTTGTCTCCAAATTGGACCCAAGGACAGGCGTTTCTAGCTATTTGACATCTTCTGAGCATGATAGTAATGTTTATTTCAGCATTCGGACTCATTTCTGGAAATTTCCCCGAGACTCTAAACTATATTTGGATCCAAACATCAGGCAAGTACCTGCACTTCAAGTTTAACCTTTATATTATGATAAATAAATTCCCTGCTTTATTAGTACCATTGATGATTATATGTAGAGTTAGAACACTGGATTTCATGTCTTGAATAATGTATTTCGTGTCTTGCTTTTCGTGTCGGGCGGGAGAATACTAGGAGGCATGTAGTTTACCCTTTCCCCCTGTAATCACTGTGTGCCAGCTGTTGGTACGCGATTGTACCATCAGCCTTATACTTGATTATTCCCGTAATCATTGTGTACTAGTCGTCTATGACGGCCCTATTAGCCTTATAAACCCCTACATGCCAACTAGGTATTCTAAATATACAAGTTCACGCACCTAAGTTCCTGTCTTGTTACAGTTATATTTCTTGTCACATTTTATTCCTGTTTTACTCGGATTTCTGGTTTATAGCAATCAATCATATTTTACTTCTAGTCTTGTTTTATAACATTATTTCTCAGTTAACTTCACTACTTGCTTACGCATTTCTCAACATAATGCTTAGTCAGTTATTTTTTACCTGTCACAAATATTTAGTTTAAATCTTGTTGTGCATTGTGTACTTTGCTCCTTTCCTGACTGAATCCGTTGTTTAGGCGATGACGAGAACCTTGCCCCCACCTATTATGGACCCTCTGAGACAGCAGGTGATACAGTTGCAGAGCCGGTTCCCACTCAGGAGACTACCCCTGCAGAGTAGTTAGCCTTAGTTATTTATTTCCTTTCATCTTAGTAATCAGGTTTGTCCCCGATATAATCTATGGTTCTGTAATAAACTCTGGATCTGATTATCATATTCTGGTTATAAAATCTTAGCATTCTTTTCCTGCTATTTTTTTCCTTGCCTATTTAATTATTGTGAATGAGCTAGATTTATCACCTGTGATCATGCCCTAGACAGCGTACTACCGCCGACACTGCGGCGTAGGCTGGACGTACCCACGCACTCGTGCCCAAATTTTCGGGTGCGGATCGTGACACGTTTTTGTGGTGGCCCATGCAGGTCAAACGACTAAATTGTTCGGTTTCAACTTAGGGACCGAACAGGCCTGCAATAAGATTGAGGATTCTAGGAAAAGCTCATTCACAGTATAGGGTCCTTATTTCAATTCTGGATATCACTTCTGATCAATTTTTCTATCGCCCTTGATTTCCAAGTAATCTATTCTGATCTTCCTATCCCTTCATCTTTCAGAATGGTTCAGACAAGGAACACAGTAGGAGGCACATCAGAACCAGCTGAGCAGACTGTGCCCGAAACTCTTGCACTCCCTCCACCTCCATCTACTCCGGCAGTTACTTTAGATGGGGCACAACTACTTGGAGTGTTCCAGGGACTAGTGGAATCCCAGAAAGAACAGACTGCACTTCGGCGGACCAGCCTCTCAGAAGCTATTAAGTCCCAGGAGTCGCCACTCAAGAGGCCAGGGAGTGCCAAAGACTTCAAAAACCTCAGACCCCTGGAATTTTACGGAACTGAAGGCATTCTCTATGCCGATGAATGGATAGAGAACGTAGAGAGACTCCTGAAGACTGCTCGAGTTCCTGATGATCTCAAAGTGGAGTCCGCAAGCCTGCAACTGTTCGACATTGCTCGAACCTGGTTCAGAGATGAACCCCAACTATCTGCTCCTGACCTCACCTGGGAGGACTTCAAGAGGCTATTTAAGGAGAAATTCTACCCCGAAGTGGCTCGGGAAGCTCTCGAAAGCCAATTCGAGAGACTGGAACAAGGTAACCTATCTGTTGATGAGTATACTGCTGAATTTAGCAGGTTAAGCCACTTTACGGAGTACATGGTTCGTACCCCGGAGGACAGAGCCCGTAGATTCAAGAAGGGGCTGTCTTCGGATATTCGCCTTGCTATCACCACTAGCCGAGCCCGCACCTATGAGGAAATCTTGAACGTGGCACAAGGCGTTGAGAGAGACATGGGGCATAAACTAAAGCGAGAGAGAGATACCGGAAATGCGGGACCCAACAAACGCCCTTTTTAACAACAACAACAGCAGAGGTCCCCGCAGCAAACCCAGCATCCTCTCCCTCAAGCTACAGCACCCCAACACCAAGCTCAAGGACAGAATCAACGAGTTCCCACTTGTGGCTTTTGTAAAAAACAAGGTCACACCTGGCAAGTTTGTAGGAAGAGACTAGGTGCCTGTCTGTATTGTGGATCAACAGCACATCGAGTGAGGGACTGTGCCGCTGCTCCAGGACGCGGACAAGCTTACGTGATGACCGTGGAGAACGCGCAGACCTTGGGAGCAGCCAATGCGCGTAAGTGATTCGTAGATACCTTTTCCTAGTATTGTTTTCGTGTCTGTTGGTTCGTGACCTCAGCCCCAACCTAGTAATTTTAAACTTGCTAAATAACCTGGAATGCTTTTATATTTGATAACTGTAGCAATTTTGAGGTTTTTGCTATTGTGCTTATTATATGTGTCTTGTGAACTTCAATAAATTTGCACCTTCTTTTCATCATCATCTGGCACACTTAATTTTGCTGAACTTGACTTATGCTGCTATTTTATAGCCTAGTTTTGCAAGCCTGCCCTTTATCGGGCTTGTTCATGACACATGTATTATTGAGGCCTGATCAACCCCACTAATACAAGTGTCTACTCAGAATCAGTGTACTACGGTCTGATCAACCTTAGCGCATTTTGATTCGCACTTCGCACGACTACTTTACGTGGATTGAGATATATAGTTGACTAGTATACTTGCCCCTAAATACGTCTGAGCATATCGTATCAGTTACAAAACTGTACTAATACGAGCATGCGAATAAATGATTACCAGAATAGAATCTTAATCCATAACCGCCTGACCATTCCCATTAGAATTCTTTAAACGCCTTGATCCCTATACCTCTGTTCTACCACCTCGCCCTTAAACTCTTCATTATTGATCCTCACCTTCCCTTACTTCGGAAGGACAGAATCCTGTATTTGGTATAAGTTTGATTTATAGTGCTAGATGATAACCCTTTATGACTAAGGCAATACCCTAGGTGATGTGTTCTGTGTTGCAGACTTAAAGATTCAATACCATGATTTATTAAGTTGGACCTAGCTTTACTAGTTGTACAGCCTTAGAGGATATATGGGTAAAATTATAAGTTGGGTAGCGACCGCAATGTTCACCTGAGAGAAAACCGTTGGACTGTAATCAAGTGAGATTGGACAGAGAGAACCCTGCCATATTTTTAAATTTCGAGGATGAAATTTTATAAGTTGGGTAGATTGTAAGCCCCTGATTTTTCAAGAATATTAAAATTGGGATTTTTCATAATTTTCTAAAATTTTCTGAGAATTTTCTGTAATTAAAATCAGGGTTTTGAATTATTACCTAATTTTTAATTGATAATAAACAACATTAAAATATTGTGAAAATATTATTTTTGGGTGTAAAATGGAAAATTGGACTTAGGGTAATTTTTCTGGATTTTTCTGGGCCTCAGACCTATTTTTAAATACCTAAAAACTAATTTTAAATTAATTAGTTAATTTACTGTTTTTATTATTATTATTATTAATTATTATTTATATTTTATTTTATTTTATTTTGTTTTTCTGGGCCGGCCCGGCCCAGTGGGCCGAAACCCAGCCCGGCCCAGCCACCCGCTCTTTCGGGTCGGGTCGGGTCAGCCAACCCGACCCGCCCGCAAACCCGTCACCCGCCAGCCCAGCACCCCCCCACGACCCCGACCTTTCCGGCGAGCCCCGCGTCCAGCGCCGGCCGCCGCGCGCAGCGCCGGGCGTCCCGCTCCCACGTCGCCCCCCGCGCTCCGCCTCTCCCGGCCAACCACCTCCTCCTCCTCCTTTATAAACCCTCCCCCACCGTCTTCCTCCTCCAACCTCCTCGGGCCACCCAACCCTAACCCGCCGCTCCGCCGCTCACCACCGCCGTCGACCCCCGCCGTGCCCAGCCCCGTCTCGCCTAGCTCCGCCAGCGCCTCCTCCCCTCTCCTCCGCTCCTCCTCCGGCGCCACCCGCCCGACTCCAGCCGCAGCAGCAGCACGAGCAGCCGCAGCCGCCGCCTCCGGCTGCCCTGAGCCGCCGCCGACGACCCCATCGGCTCGCCGCGCCGCCCACCGCCGCGTGCCCCTGAGCCCGGCCGTCCAACAGCCGCCCTCCGCCGGACTCCGACGAAAACCCTAACCCTAGCCCTAATTTGGATTCCGTGTCGGACACGACACGGACACGGCTCAACCCTGATTCCCGGGTCCCCTTCAGGTACGTGTAACTTTCGCCTCGTAGCTCTGTTTCCAATTTCGTAAATTGTGTTGTGAAGCTTGTATGACCCTATCGGTGTCCGGACAAACTGTTCGGGGCATCGCGTCCTGTGGTGATCGCACACCGCGATCCAAAAACAGGAAAAACCAGACCCTATTTCACCCCGGAACTGAGTCCGCCCCGCCAAACGGGACGACTTGGTCGCGTACGGTCTTCACAGATACGTACGCATCGTCGATACGGACGTGTAAGTTTTTGTGGAAGCTGATTCGGGTGTGCGTGCACACCGGAATCAACGCGTATCCGCGGACATCACCCCGTATCTGCCTTTTCGGCAATTCACCCTAACTTCGTGCACACACGTCGGATCGAGACAAAACTTGCGCGATCGGACTCATAGCGGTACGCTGGTCCTGTGGGTCAAGTTTGGTTCGATTCTGAGAACATTGACGAAATCGCGTGTCGTGGGCCCCACAGGCCCCGCTCGACGGGCGATTTTGTGTTCGGCTCATCGGAATCCAAATCTGGAAGTTCCGTTGGGTTCGTATCAGCATTCCTGACCTGTTGACACTAAGTTTGGTGAATTTGGAGACCTTTGACCCGGACACATTTTTCGGTGCAAAGCGGGCCCACCGGCGGACCCCGTTTTGACCCGAAACTGCCGTTTTTGCCCTTGTCTCCAAATTGGACCCAAGGACAGGCGTTTCTAGCTATTTGACATCTTCTGAGCATGATGATAATGTTTATTTTAGCATCCGGACTCATTTCTGAAAATTTCCCCGAGACTCCAAACTATATTTGGATCCAAACATCAGGCAAGTACCTGCACTTCAAGTTTAACCTTTATATTGTGATAAATAAATTCCCTGTTTTATTAGTACCATTGATGATTATATGTAGAGTTAGAACACTGGATTTCATGTCTTGAATAATGTATTTCGTGTCTTGCTTTTCGTGTCGGGCGGGAGAATACTAGGAGGCATGTAGTTTACCCTTTCCCCCTGTAATCACTGTGTGCCAGCTGTTGGTACGCGATTGTACCATCAGCCTTATACTTGATTATTCCCGTAATCATTGTGTACTAGTCGTCTATGACAGCCCTATTAGCCTTATAAACCCCTACATGCCAACTAGGTATTCTAAATATACAAGTTCACGCACCTAAGTTCCTGTCTTGTTACAGTTATATTTCTTGTCACATTTTATTCCTGTTTTACTCGGATTTCTGGTTTATAGCAATCAATCATATTTTACTTCTAGTCTTGTTTTATAATATTATTTCTCAGTTAACTTCACTACTTGCTTACGCATTTCTCAACATAATGCTTAGTCAGTTATTTTTTACCTGTCACAAATATTTAGTTTAAATCTTGTTGTGCATTGTGTACTTTGCTCCTTTCCTGACTGGATCCGTTGTTTAGGCGATGACGAGAACCTTGCCCCCACCTATTATGGACCCTCTGAGACAGCAGGTGATACAGTTGCAGAGCCGGTTCCCACCCAGGAGACTACCCCTACAGAGTAGTTAGCCTTAGTTATTTATTTCCTTTCATCTTAGTAATCGGGTTTGTCCCCGATATAATCTATGGTTCTGTAATAAACTCTGGATCTGATTATCATATTCTGGTTATAAAATCTTAGCATTCTTTTCCTGTTATTTTTTTCCTTGCCTATTTAATTATTGTGAATGAGCTAGATTTATCACCTGTGATCATGCCCTAGACAGCGTACTACCGCCGACACTGCGGCGTAGGCTGGACGTACCCACGCACTCGTGCCCAAATTTCCGGGTGCGGGTCGTGACATTAGCAACAAGAAATTATAAAACCAGATTCTTTATTAGGCGTAAAAGTATCAGAGAATGCAATTATGCCCACTTTCCAAGATCAATCGTCTTCTGTTTCAACAAGGAGCTCTTCGTGAAGGCTTCTTCTTGAGCCAGCAAATTGATATCGCTTTTTAATAGTGTCAATACGGAGCGAGGCACTACCTAATTATCCACCGAGAAAAGTTTCGTCCTCGAAACTTCAAGGAGAAACTTATGATATCTAGAGCAACGATCGTCCTCATCCCTCGCCATCATCAATCTATAAATCTTTAGCACATCAGGAATCATATCTCTTAAGCAATAAAATAATTCAGGAAACTTTTGCCAATATCCTTTAAAAATATTTATGGACTTATTATATGGAACGCTCATTACAGCAACGATATCAAGTAGCAAGGAAACATCTTGGGTTGAAGCAAAGCAACGGAATGGCCAAAGGATCGAGTTGCTTTGATACCACTTTATCATACCCCGATCTCGGAGGACCAAAAGTCACCACTGGACGTGATGTCGTACAAGACTAAGTTGCGCTTGCACAAGGCCAAGGCTTGCACAATAAGAAAATAAGCTATTCAGAGTTAGAAGCAGCTACACAATATTGCAGAAATTGAATGAACACAATAGTATAAGAAAACAATCCCTTTATTGATATTTTAAAATGATTACAAGGCTTTCATTACATTCCTAATTAGCTTAAATCTCTTTCTAAATACAGAATACAATGACATTGTTCCATATATTATATTACTTTATACAACAAATATCTCAAAGCTTCTCTATGCATCTCAAGGTATCTCCTGATTTTGGCTCTTGAGGATGAGGATCTGCTATCGCTTAGGATAATCCAGTACCTGCGAATATACTGGTGGGGGTCAGCACTTTAGGGAAAGCACTGGTGAGTATAAAAGCAATGAACAAAAGTAACACTCTCTGAAACCAACACTAAGTAATCATTTTATAAAATATCGCATTATTAGTGATCTTGTTACTTTTACCTAGGTTTATTTCATATAGTACAAGATCAGAGTCAGTTTACACTTATTTGAAAATATCTTTAAAAACAGCTTCCATATACATTTCCAAGCATATTCTGACGCCCCAGTACCGGAATACGGAGACAGACATGGCCAGCTACCCCTTACAAGGTACTATACGTCATACAATGATCACAGTTGTATAAGACAAGGGGGTGCATGCTACAATCAAATCTTCTATGGTAAAGAACTTCTATATCTCAATCATTCAAACAAGAAACAGTAAGCATAAAGCATATATGATAAGCAATAAGGTGTTCCAAACGCTTTTCTAAAATATTATGGAGTCCAACTGTACACAAATAAGAAGCTAGAAAAGTAGCAAAAGTATATGATAGTCATTCAGCTGCAGTCTGAATTAATACAATCATGTAAGAAAAATAAATGTCCAAAAGAGCCGGCTAACATGTGTCGGTGGCTAAACGCCCAAAAGAAAAAAATGTGCAAGACGAGCAGAGAAGAAGAAAAACCCACTCGCTATCCCCTGAGACCATATTCCTAGTGTGCGCCATGAGTTGGGAGAAAGAACGTTGGATCCTCAGGTGTTGGTTCGAGACCTGGCCATGCAAAACCTGTGGGGTTTGACCCCAAATAGCAAGTACCACAAAGGAAGCACAAAATAGAGAAACAAAAACCCAAGAAAAATAATATAATATTACATAGGTTCAGTGTCGTAACTTAGGTCCATGGCATATCCTAGTGCTATGGCTCAACCTTACAATCAAACAAGAACAAGGGTTGAACCCTCACACTATTATAGTCTATTTTCCTAGGCTACTAGCTGAAATAATACAATCACAAACAATTTTATTTCTTATATCGGTCAGTCATTTGTACAGCTTGATATTTTGTGGAGTCTGAGGTTATCTCTGAATAATGCATAATAAGTATCCTCAGATCATGCAAGTATCGAACATGAGCTAATCAAACTAATATAATAAAATAAGTACTTGCAGGATGCACCAGTCTCCCATAGGGTCACGTGCTAAAAATACGGTATTAGCGGTTCCAGTGTTCCTATATTAAAATAGTGGCTTGGCATAATAATAAGTTAGATACTGCACTCCACTAATGCAGATGGTATACAGTATCTGTGATGGCCAGTCCATAACGCACTCTGAATGAATCTTTGTGGGAAGGTTCATTGGCATGATCTCGGGATATCATTTTCTCCAATGTTACTACCATTTTTTGTTACCTAATTAGCCCTTGGTTGTATCTGAAATCTCAAGGTGTGGTCACATAAGGATTTTCCTTAAGATATCGTAAAGGTTCGAGCATGCTAGATATGAATCCATGGAAGTCAAATTTGGATTCACCCGAGCGTGTATGTAACATTCATACAATCAAAAATCCTAGCCATGCTTTAGTAGTTCGACTCTCTTATCATGCCCGTGATAGGGAAACAATATTCATATTTAAAATATCACGAGTTTAGGAATTTGGAGGCATTCTCGATGCACAACCCAAATATAATTACTTAACATGTGACACGATGTGTCGTTCCTCGACGCACATAAAACATAAATAATTATCAAGCAATAGTAGTATCAGCATGGATACAGTATATGAGTCAAATTACCAATTATACATTGGGTCACATAAATCAAAAAAATATTCGATAAAACAAGCAGGGCCGTATGGGTCTTTAGGCCGCATAACAATCCTGAACGCATGAGAAGTCAGGCCGCATGACAATCCTGGCCGCATGGATTTATGCCGCATAGAGTCAGGGCTAAGGTCTACTCCCCGGGATAAGTGATAAAGCGACGAAAAATAAATAAAGTGTCAGTGATGTGACATAAAGTGTGATGTGGCATAAGGTATGCCAGAAGAAAGATAAAACCATAGAAAGACATGCCAAGGATTCGCCAAAGTTTAGAGTCATGCATCCAAGGAAAGGTGGCCGTATGCTCTGCTTGCCGCATAAGTTTGATGTCGCATGGAGTTCGATGCCGCATGGAGTATCTTTTGGCCTTAACGAATTTCTCATTCGTTCAGTGAGTGAATGCACGAAGTGTTCAAGGACACTTGTACAGATCAACAGTCATGCGTCCAACAAGATGGATGCATGCTGTCAGTATGCGACATGAGTTTAGCCGCATAACCCTCTCGTGCTGCATAGCACTAGCATAAAGACTTCATCTTCTCCAACAACAGGTTCGGCCATGGTAAGACTCCCAAAAACTAAAATATTATTTTCTTCATAAAAATCTTATTTTAAGTCCAAATCAGGTGAACCAAAAGACAAAATGCTCTAAATCGAAAGATCTAACATGTAATAAAACTGGTTTTCAAAGGCACAAGTTTAATAGATCAAAACCAAGAACAACTCATAAAACCTAATAAAAACCTAAGTTAGAAATATAGATCTACACTAATCAATCCATCAAAATAGAAAATTCCAAGAACTAAAAGTGCTTAGAAACACAATAAAAAAAATAATATAGTGGATTTCTCCATTTCTCATACAAGGTATAGTTGCCTATGAATTGGGGAGAGAAACTAAAGAAAGGGGAAGAAATGAAGAAGTGAAGAGAGAGAATAAAATATTAGTTTATATAGGCTAGGGTTTAAGGTTTGAACCAAAGACTCTCACGAGTTGAACTAACCCATAAAATAAACCATGAACCAGGTTAAACCAAAGAATTGGTCTAGTCTCCATGCACATGCAACTATGCTAAAATAAAAATATATTTCAAATACGTATATCGGAAACATGGAGTGACATATCTATCCACCTTAAAAAAATTTTGTCTTCAAAATTCGAATCCAAAAAATAGCTAGAGAAGTCGAGACAAGCACGATATAAATCTACTAGCAATTATTCATGCAAGCAATATCATCAAAATACCTAAGTGATCACCTGACATAGAATCCGAGATATGAAGGCATAAGATAGAATATACCTTCCGAATCGAATAGGTACGGGTACCGAGATCGAATATCGTCTTCGCACTCCCACATTAATTCTCCAAGAGTGTGATGTCCCAAGGCTACTCAGACAAGAGAAATAATCCAGTTTTTGCGTACTTTCTCTCTTTGGTCCAGAATGTACACTGGTTGTTCCTCATAAGATAAGTCGGTACCAACGACTAATTTAGAGTGATCAAGGATGTGACTCAGATCTAGAATATTTAAACGCAACTGAGATACATAAAATATATCGTGTACCTCATGTAGCGAAGGTGAAATGACAAGACGATAAGCAACATCGCCTACTCGCTCAAGAATATCGAACGGACCTACGTATCTGGGACTAAGCTTCCCGCAAACCCCGAATCTAATGAATCCATGGGTAGGCAAAATCTGCAAAAATATGTGGTCGTCGATACAAAACTCTAAAGGTCTGCGATGCTGATCTGCCCAATGACGATGCCTATCTTGTGTAACCCAAAGTCGCTCTTTTATCTTCTTGACAACCTCTACTGTTTGCATGATTATTTTAGGGCCTAATATCTTTTGCTCACCAATATCGTCCCAGGCCAATGGTGACCTACACTTCCTGTCATACAATGCTTTAAAAGGTGCCATCTGAATACTGACCTGATAACTATTATTGTACGAGAATTCTACCAAGTGAAGATAATTCTTCCAAGATCCACCAAGATCTAAGGTACAGGCTCGTAGCATATCTTCCAATGTATGTATGGTTCTTTCTGATTGCTCGTTTGTCTGAGGGTTGTAAGCTTTATTGAATCTTAACTTGGTGCCCAAGCTCTGGAATAAACTTTTTCAAAAATTAGAAGTGAACCGTGTATCTCGATCTGACACGATACTTATTGGGATACCGTATTGTCTTACTATTTATCATATATATATTTTAGCCAATAATTTTGTAGACTGTCCTACTCGAAAAGGAAGAAAGTGAGCTACATTTGTAAGACGATCTACTAGCACCCAATCTGTATCTCGACCAGTCGATGATCTAGGTAAACCGGTCACAAAGTCCATCATGATGTGTTTCCACTTCCACTTCCACTCTGGAATAGGAAGCGATTGTAATAATATTATCGGTCTTTGTTGTTCTGCCTTTATTTACTGACATATCAGACATCGCAATATGAAATATGCTATTTTTCTCTTTATTTCGTTCCACAAAAAGTGTTGCTTGATATCTTTGTACATCTTCGTGCCTCCCGGATGAATAAAATACTGGAAACTGTATGCTTCATTCATAACTTCTTGTCGAATATTCTCGCTTGGTACGCATAGACAATTTCTAAACCCTAGCATTCCATCTGCATGTATTATCAACTCCTTCCGAAGACTTGACTCACATTCTTCTCGGAGCTTTTGAATCTTCGGGTCTTCTGCCTGATCTAGCTTGATTCTATATATCAAAGTTGACTGAATCTCTAGGCTAGCCTGAACACATGTACTCTGTGGAAGTACTATCTTGATACCCATCTCTCTTAAGTCTTCTAGAATGTGCTTCTGAGTAGTCAACAAAAATGTTCTACCTATTCTGCTAAGTGCATCAGCTACTACATTAGCCTTGCTTGGATGGTACTGAAGTTCTACGTCATAATCTTTTAACAACTCTAGCTACCTTCTCTGCCTCATGTTCAGGTCCTTCTATGTGAACACATACTTCAGACTCTTATGATCCATGAATATTTCTACTCGATCACCATATAAGTAGTGCCTCCAAGCTTAAGTGCAAACACTAATGCTGCTAACTCCAAATTATGAGTTGGATAGTTCTTCTTGTGATCTCTGAGCTGTCAAAAAGCATATGCTCTCACTCTCCCTTATTGTATCAAAAAATATCCAAGTCTTTTTTCATATGCATTACAGTACACTGTGAATCCTCCGAAGCCTGCTGGAAGAGTAAGGATTGAGGCAGAGATTAACTTCTTCTTAAACTCTTCAAAGGCTATCCGATATTCTGTTGACCACAAAAATTTAACTTTTTTGCACGTCAACCAAGTCAAAGGTGCCGAGATCTTAGCAAAATCTGACACAAATCTTCTATAGTATCCTGCCAAGCCCAAAAAACTGCACTTCCGCTATCATCTTTGGGATTGGCCAGTTCTCTACTGCCTCTACCTTCTTGGGATCAACTAACACTCCTGCTCCAGAAATAATGTGTCCAAGAAAGGATATATATGATCCAGCCTGTCACGCCCCAGTCTCAAAATATGTAGGACTAGGAATACGTTACACGCCAGTCGTATGTATACGAACTCCAATATATGGAAACCATATACACAGGTACGCTGTACATGAATATTCAATCCACAGTGGTGATATACTGTCACAACAAGTCACACACAATCTATATCTCATCTACAGCACAAATAATAGATAAATAAAAATTAATAACTGAATATCAAAGATGAGTATCAAATAAGAAATCTCAAAATATGATAGTCGGGTGGAAACAAATCCACTGCAAATCGACTATAATAAACTACTAAAGAGAGAAGAGAATAAACTCCAATATAAGAATAAATGTCTCGAAAAGAATAGCAACTAGAATCTCTAAACAGCTGCAATGAATCACATATAATCCAAAGGTAAGAGCTCCTCAGACTGATAAGTAGCGTCAGGTCCAGGTCCATACTCCTGCGGATACTCCTGCTCATCTATATCTGGAAAGGTACCAGGTCCTCAGAGGGACGTAACAAGATACATATAAACATGCCAATAAAGTACTAAAATATAAACATCCAATGGGGTCGCCTAACCGTCTAAGTAAATGCAGTTAAGAACAACTTTCTCCACAAGTGAGCTATCTGGCTAAAAACTGGGATTGGCATGGTTCTCTCAGAGATCCTGGGGCCTAAAAGGCACGTCGTCTTTTGAACGCCGAAGGCCCGCTTGATAATACATAATATATAGTGGTCATCACCACCCGTATCTCCAGGGAGAATCCGGGCGCACAATAGAAAAAGTGCAAAGGAGCTCAAATGTGGTACTTGTTGTTCTCCCCAACCCATGCTCTAAGCATGTCACATTCTTGACACATGAACACCTCTAATAACTGCCAGGTCTGCTAGCATACAAAGTTTCTAACGGCAGTTATCCCTAGCGCACGTCCCATACGTACCGATGATCAGTCAATACATAAGTTCGTGATCTATATGAGACTCACAACTCGTGTAAAAATGTGTCATAGTCAATAAAACCTAATGTTGCCTCATAGAAATAGAGTAGTCTCATAAAGTAGGTCCAATGCATATAAATAAATAAAAATATAGTTCGACGACACCGTCGTTGCACCCAAGTTTTCTTGGACGTGCAATTTATATAGCAGTTAAAATAAATGAACTAAATAAACAGAAATAAACATGCATGCATCACATAGAATATAAATACAGTACAATGGCAAGATATACTTGCCTGGCAAGAAATCTGTAAAGTGTACGCGCCCAAATGTCAAGGACACAGAATCTGGAACTAAGGCCTCCGAACAAACATCTTCGAATGCTAAAATAGACATCACCAACATTTCTGGAATGAGAAAAATAGCTAAAAAGTACTTCCCTTTCGTCCAATTTGGAGACAGGGGCAAAACGATAATTTCGGATAAAAGTGGGTCCACATGTGGCCAACTTTACACCGAAAAGCATGACAAGGGTAACAGTCTCTAAATGGGATAAATTATAGGTCAAACAAACTCTAAATATCAATATGAACCCAACGGTATGTCCAAATGTGGATTCCGATGGACCAAACACAATTTTGCCTAAAAAGTCAACCGTAGGCCCGCCAATTGGCGACTTGGTCAACTATCTCAGAATTATGTGAAAAGTGGGTCACAGGACCAGCGTGTTACCATGAGTCCAGTGGTGCAAGTTTTGTCGTAATCTGACGAGCGTGCACAAAATGCGCACAACTTTCGCAAAAGTTGTGACATGAAGTTTGTCCGTGGATACGGGCTGATTTTGACGCGCACACGCATCCGAATCAGTTTTCGTGAACTCTCACGTATCAGGGTATGTTGCGCGCACTGTTTGGTATACTTGGTACACAGTGGAGCGGTCCCGTTTGGCGGGACGCGCTTCGTTTAACAACTTTTGGAAATCTAGAAAAAGTGTATTTACGGGATTTTCCAACGAATTTAATTCTACCTACAGCAGTTAATAATCTAATATTATTTAATAAAAATTAAACAAGGTCAAGTAGTCTCCGTATACAAAAAAGAAATATCAAATTCGGATCTCTGTGGTGGAAGATACGAATTCGGGAACATAGGTGATCACCGCAGTTTTCTGCGATCCCAGAAATTGGTCTTTTTCTGCCAACTTTGATGCTATTTTCGCCTATGGTTATGCGTTGTTCGAGGTCGACCATCACACATATATGGAAGAGGGTTAAGGGGTGAGCGTACCGGTGAAGATGGGGTGGTGTTTGGTTGATCGAGGTTGTAACACCCCGTTCTGTTCTAGCGGACTGCCGACTCAAACGGCAAAAGTACAACTGTCCTGACCCGTTTTGCCTCAAACGAGAAGCAAAGGATATCCAGACTTGTTCCTACAAGAACCCGACTTAGGCTTTCAGAGGCTCGCTTGATGTATCGCTCTACCGAGGCGAATCATCGCTAAGGTGGGTGGCTACGGTAAACTTGTCTTTGCTTAGCCAGTACACATAAAATGTGGAAATATTTATGCTAGTCGCTAGGTGAATCACCCCCTGCATGCTAATAAAAATCCAACGCACCTAGCTAAGGGAATAATCCTAACTTGTATTGCTTATGCTAGAACATAGAAATTGAAATACTGCTTATATTCAGACCCTCGCATGCTAAGTCCCTAACGGCTTCATCTCTCGGCTTACCTTCAGGTCCGAGCAAACATGTTTACTTATGTTCCTTAGAAATGCATACTTGTCTACTTATGAATGTTTAACATTATTTTATTGTTCATGCATTCTTGTTAGCCAGGAGACTATCAAATAGTCCTTCTGTGCAATTGAACCTGCAAGTATCCGGGACCATTGGGTCGCCAAGGCAATCCCCGAACCAGGGGCACGCATCAGGGCAAATGAATATTGAACGAGAATCATGTCACGTGCAACTGAATGATAATCCTATCAAGTTTATATCTGAACGAGAATCACGTCATGTAACAAATCTACGAATCTCAGCTCTTGGAGCAAACGCTCATTTCAGATCACGAATCATGGATTATCATATCAAGTTATGGATTTTGGAATGGCCCTGACCTGCATGTCGCGGACAACTTGGAAACAAGGTCATTCGGTTCCACGGGCGGTCACCGGGGCACTGGGACCGTTCCGATCCGGATAGAACTGCATGATAGTCTCACGTGCGGACAGGATGGCGTGTAGCGCCTCACGTGCTTCGTTACATACCATCCTTGTTCAAAGACTATAAACGGTCCTTTATGGCTATGCCAGCGACACATGTTCATATAGATAAGTCATCCTCGCTTAGCGGCTATCCGCGTGGAGTCATTGCGTTGCATCAAGAAGCAACTGAATACCTGAACGATCATGTTATAATGACTCTCGTGTTGCATATGTTATTGCCTTGGTTTTTATTATGAATGCCCCTGAATCTTTATACTTGCCCGTGCTTAAATTAATAATGTTTGCCTTGGACAGGGAAGGCCAAATGGTAAGTCTCGCCGTGTTTCCTCTCATGTCGCACGGCGCACTGCCACACGAGTTAGGCTATTCAATATTTGTATAAAATTGATCCTAAGGCAACTAGAAAGATAACTTAATAGTTGGTGCACGGAACCTGTATTATGTGTTTGGATTTGTCGAGCGGGCGAGTAGCTTCCCCACCAATGCATTCAATGTACTGATAATCCACCAGTTTGTATGCAGGGTGCGGGGGAACCTCGTTCGGTGCGGATGCTCCTTCGTGCGTGCTAAGGTGTGAAGATCACTCCGAAGCAACGGTGCATCCGAAACTGAAGCACACTTACAAGATATAATATTGTGAACATCACCTGATCATCGCCTGTACAATCATTCCACAATTGTAGCCACTTGGCACGCTTTTACTATTTCAGAGAGAGAGGCTTGAGCCACTTGTAATCTCAGCTATGCGCCGCCTGTAACACATATTTATATCAATAAAGAGTTGCTTTACTTCAACTTATGTTTCAATACTTCCGCTATATTGTCGACTCAGTGAACTTGTTACCAAATTGCTATGCATTTATGACTCCACTGCACTCGGACAATCTGTGCGACTCTGTGGCTTAGAACTCTTACCGCCAGCCAATGAACCTCAGCCTTGCATGGGCGTGGCTCACGCTCGTGCGGCTTCACGCCCGGATGGGTCATAAAGCGATCGTTCTGCGGGAGCGCTGGCGTGGTGATTCTCGCCTAGCGGGAACGATCGATTTAGCTCACGAGAGATCGGGGCGTGACATATTTGTATCAGAGCCTGGCTTCTATACCTTTGGACTTTGATTCGATATCTGAGTTTTGAAAGCTCGTTCGTGGGTTATGTGCATGCTCTCTCTCAATGCCTTGATGGGATGTTCCAACAATAAGTCTAAATACTTTCAAAATGTGTTTTGAATGATATAAAATGCTTGCTTGTATGTTGTTGTGCTGCGAGTGGCCTTTGTGCCAACCTGTGCAAACCCTTGAGAGTATCGCTAGTAGCTTGTCCGATTTTACTAACTCTAAGTTTGGTTGAATGCATCTATTCGAGGGACGTCTTGAAATAGTGTACCATCCAAGACTTAAGAAAAGGTGAAACTCGAGTGCTAAGACTTCGCTATCACTAAGCTGGTTGACGTGCTCACGCTAGAAGTGCACTTCAAAAGTGCGCACGATCCAGACTAAGCGATATGCTGATCTCGATGCTTGTGCAAGTGAATATCCAAATAAACAAGTACAATAACTTGTATAGGTTTGCCTCAGCCATATATTGTTAAATCAAAATTGATTAAAACGTACTGCTTGTCCTTAGTAAGTCTCGAGGATGAGACTTTTTCTAAGATGGGTAGGATGTAACACTCCATTCTGTTCTAGCGGACTGCCGACTCAAACGGCAAAAGTGTAACTGTCCCGACCCGCTTTGCCTCAAACGAGAAGTAAAGGATATCCAAACTTGTCTCTACAGGAACCCGGCTTAGGCTTTTAGAGGCTCGCTTGACGTATCGCTCTACCGAGGTGAATCATCGCTAAGGTGGGTGGCTACGGTGAACTTGTCTTTTCTTAGCTAGCACACATAAAATATAAAAATATTTATGCTAGTCGCTAGGTGAATCACCCCCCTGCATGCTAATAAGAATCTAACGCACCTAGCTAAGGGAATAATCCCAACTTGTATTGCTTATGCTAGAACATGAAAATTAAAATACTGCTTATATTCAGACCCTCGCATGCTAAGTCCCTAACGGCTTCATCTCTCGGCTTACCTTCGGGTCCGAGCAAACGTGTTTACTTATGTTCCTTAGAAACGCATGCTTGTCTGCTTATGAATGTTTACGTTATTGTATTGTGCATGCATTCTTGTTAGCCAGGAGACTATCAAATAGTCCTTCTGTGCAATTGAACCTGCAAGTATCCGGGACCATTGGGTCGCCAAGGCAATCCCCGAACTAGGGGCACGCATCAGGGCAAATGAATATTGAACGAGAATTATGTCACGTGCAACTGAATAATAATCCCATCAAGTTTATATCTGAACGAGAATCACGTCATATAACGAATCCACGAATCTCAGCTCTTGGAGCAAACGCTCGTTTCAGATCATGAATCATGGATTATCATATCAAGTTATGGATTTTGGAATGGCCCTGACCTGCATGTCGCGGACAACTTGGAAACAAGGTCATTCGGTTCCACGGGCGGTCATCGGGGCACTGGGACCGTTCCGATCCGGATAGAACTGCATGATAGTCTCATGTGCGGACAGGATGGCGTATAGCGCCTCATGTGCTTCGTTGCATACCATCCTTGTTCAAAGACTATAAACGGTCCTTTATGGCTATGCCAGCGACACATGTTCATATAGATAAGTCATCCTCGCTTAGCGGCTATCCGCGTGCGAGTCATTGCGTTGCATCAAGAAGTAACCGAATACCTGAACGATTATGTTATAATGACTCTCGTGTTGCATATGTTATTGCCTTGGTTTTTATTATGAATGCCCCTGAATCTTTATACTTGCCCGTGCTTAAATTAACAATGTTTGCCTTGGACAGGGAAGGCCAAATGGTAAGTCTCGCCGTGTTTTCTCTCATGTCGCATGGCGCACTGCTACACGAGTTAGGCTATTCAATATTTGCATAAAATTGATCCTAAGGCAACTAGAAAGATAACTTAATAGTTGGTGCACGGAACCTGTATTACGTGTTTGAATTTGTCGAGCGGGCGAGTAGCTTCCCCACCAGTGCAGTCAATGTACTGATAATCCACCAGTTTGTATGCAGGGTGCGGGGGAACCTCGTTCGGTGCTGATGCTCCTTCGTACGTGCTAAGGTGTGAAGATCACTCTGAAGCAACGGTGCGTCCGGAACTGAAGCACACATACAAGACATAATATTATAAACATCGCCTGATCATCGCCTGTACAATCATTCCACAATTGTAGCCACTTGGCACGCTTTTACTGTTTCAGAGAGAGAGGCTTGAGCGACTTATAATCTCGGCTATGCGCCACCTGTAACACATATTTATATCAATAAAGAGTTGCTTTACTTCAACTTGTGTTTTAATACTTTCGCTATATTGTCGACTCAGTGAACCTGTTACCAAATCGCTATACGTTTATGACTCCGCTGCACTCGGACAATCTGTGCGACTCTGTGGCTTAGAACTCTTACCGCCAGCCAATGAACCTCAGCCTTGCACGGGCGTGGCTCACGCTCGTGCGACATCACGCCTGGATGGGTCATAAAGCGATCGTTCCGCGGGAGAGCTGGCACGATGATTCTCGCCTAGCGGGAACGACCGATTTAGCCCACGGGAGATCGGGGCGTGACAGAGGTGATAAAAAACTACACGGGAACACAAGTACCTCGTTGCTGAATTTTGCAGTTGTGGGGTGTGCGGGGTCGATATGGGAAGAAGATGAGATTGGATTGATCTAGAGTTAGGGTTTGGTTGGACTGCCTGGGTCGGTTTGGACTGCCTGGTGCGGTTCTCCGGCTGCGGTGGCGGTGCTCTCTAGGTCTAGATGGGAAGAGGAGGAGATTGGATTGATCTAGAGTTAGGGTTTGGTTGAAATAAGAATATATATAAGAGAGGAGAGGGGGTGTTCTCGCGATCAAGGGTGCGGGTTGGGCGCTGCTAGCAAAGGGTGAGCGGGGGTTTGTGTGGGCATTTTGCTACTGTGTGTTCCTTAAGGGAGCGGTTGTTGAATTAGGATTACTGCTGCTGTGCTCTCCTTGCCCACGGGTCATGGCTCCTATTTGCGGGTGGCCAGGTGCTGCTATCAAAGGGGGCGGGTCTACTAGGTTGGTGGGTAGTTATGCTAAGGGTTTGGATCCAATAGGGGGATCCAATAGTAATAAAACTTTTTTTTTCTAATCTTTTTTTTCTTTTAAACACGCACACACACACACACACACACACACACACACACACATATATATATATATATATATATATATATATATATATATATATATATATATATACCCATAGAAAAATCTAGAATTATATTAATGCACACCATTAAACTAGCAACTGCTCAAATGGTCTCCTACATGGAATAAATTCGGAAAAATTCCTAATGGCCCCATAAATCTCCTAAATGCACGAACACCTAAAATAAAAATTAATAAAAATCTATTTCTCCTAATTAGCCACTAATTACTACAATTAAATTAATAATTAATAAAAAAAGGTAATTACGGTTTCTAGGAATAGGGGTTTTATATTCTACCAAACTTATAAAAATTTTGTCCTCAAAATTAAAATTAAGCCACGGTAGAATGTCAAGGATGGTACAAGATATAAATTAACAAAGTAAATTCATACCTTGGTCTGCGAATTGGTTCGAAAAACGCTTGCGCATGTCATCCTCGCGCTCCCAAGTTGATTCTCCTAGCGCGCCATACCTCCATGCTACGCGAACCAAGGGAATAGACTGGTTCCTCAATACTTTCTCTCGATGATCAAGGATTCCCACTGGTTGCTCTTGGTATGACAAGCTCGGCCCAATGTTGATCTCTGAATGGTCGAGAACATGACTGCTGTCTGCCACATATCGCCTAAGCTACGACATATAGAATATGTCATGTACTCCCTTAAGTGAAGGTGGTAGCGCAAGTCGATATGCCACTTCTCCCACTCTCTCTAGCACGTCAAATGGTCCAATATACCTTGGACTCAACTTGTCGTGCCCTCCAAATCGAATGGTGCCTTTGGTAGGTGATATCCTCAAGAAGACATGATCGCCCTCTTTGAACTCCAAGGGACGACGATGAAAGTCTGCCCACTGCTTCTGCCTGTCTTGCGCTGCTCCAAGTATCCTTGAATCTTCTTAACTGTCTCAACGGTGTTGACCACCAACTCTGGTCCCAGAATTTGTCGTTCTCCCACGTCACTCCAATACACAGGAGACCTACATTTTTTTTCATACAATGCTTTAAACGGAGCCATCTGAATACTCGCTTGATAGCTATTATTTTAAGAAAACTCCATAAGATGTAGGTGGTCCTCCCATGATCCTCCAAAGTCTAACATGCAATCCTCAATATATCCTCCAATGTCTGAATAGTACGCTCCGACTACCCATCTGTCTGCGGGTGATAAGATGTACTGAACTTCAGATGAGTTCCAAGACTCTCTTGCATGCTCCTCCAAAAGTGCGATATAAAGCGCGAATCTCTGTCTGATACAAAGCTGACTGGTATGCCGTATAATCTCACGATCTGCCTCATATATAAGTCAGCTAAAGCTTCTGTAGATTGGCCAACTCTAAAAGGTATGAAATGGGCTGACTTGGTGAGTCAGTCCACTATTACCCATACTGCATCTCTTCCACTTGGACTCTTGGGAAAACCCGTGACGAAGTCCATAGTGATGTGCTCCCACTTCCACTCTGAAATCGAAAGTGGTTACAATAAGCCTGCTGTCCTCTGGTGCTCTACCTTTACTTATTGATATACCAAACATTTAGCTATAAAGCAATCTATCTCTCTCTTCATTCCATGCCACCAAAAGTGTTATCGTAAGTCACGATACATCTTGGTGCCCCCAGAATGAATAGAATATATCGAACTATGAGCTTCTGTCATCAGCTCCTGTCAAATCTCTCCATTTGCGATATAAAGATGATCACCACTATTTTTGGTATTAAACGAAAGAACGAAGTGTATATAATATGAGGTTTTACACGAAACCCGCCTTCTTTGGTTTATAAACAAACTTGTACAATTTGATCCTACACGAGGATGTGGGAGTACAATTTATTTAATCTGGGTAAATATTGCTATAGGTGTCTGATCTGCAGTCGATCACTTTAGCCCTTGGACCACACGATGATGAAGAAGTGCCGTAGAAGACAGGAAGCAGTTTCGAAGGTTGCAAAAGAGGGTGGATGCACGATGCCAAAGTCGTCGATCCCTACTCTTTGCCTGAGCTCCGGATTCTCTCTCTCTCTCTCTTGACCTCTGGTTCGATCTTTCTTGGAAGTTCGACCTTGGATCTAATATTGGTTTTCTTGACCAATTTTCAACCGTAGACCTGATATTGGTTTTCTTGACCAATTTTCGACCTTGTCCTCTGTTGATAGAGGTCTCTATTTATAGAGTTTTGGTGACAGTGACCACTCCGTCGGTGTAGAAACCGAGTAGTAGAAAGTACAATACCCTTTTATACAACGGTTAAAATAACCAATGCCCGCGTATAGATGATCTTTTGAATGAGCGTGTGACGCGGGTCAAGCTAAGGGACAAAACGCATATAATCGCTACGAAGATCACAGCGTAGAAGCCACGTAGGTAGGTATCCCTCGTGTAGAAGAGGTGGGCGTAGAAGCCAATGTCTGTCACCATGGCGTAGAAGCCAAGTAGGCATAGAAGCGAAATAGGCGTAGAAGCCGAGTGGCCATAGAGGCCGAGTGGGCGTAGAAGCCAAATGGGCGTAGAAGCCGAGTGAGCACAGGAGCTGAATGGGAGTAGAAGCCGCTGCGTACCGTGCCAGAGTGCTGATGTGGACGTCTTAGCCGGAATTACGGCTTTTGAAGATATAATCAAATCTCTTGCATTAAATGCCGAGATTTGCCACCATCCTGTGCATTAAATATGGAGGCATCTTTTTGAAGGTCTGCAGCCCTTCTGTGCATCAATCGCAGAGACGTGCCTTGAGAAACTGTCACCGCTCTGTGCATTAGACGTAGAGACGTGCCTCAAGAAACTGTCACCTCTCTGTGCTTTAGACGTAGAGACGTGCCTCGAGAAACTGTCACCGCTCTGTACTTTAGACGTAGAGACGTCCCTTGAGCCCCGTACGAAGTGCAACTTTTGATGTGGCAGGCGGTTTATCTACTGATGAGCGTAAACAGCTCATGTTTGCCTGTGTAAAATAAGACAGCGTATCCCTTTGTGCACGTAAAAGCAGTTTACGCAAAGGAGATGGCGGTAAATGACAGCCTGGGTTGCAGTACCGTGCCATCATTATAGCCGTTGTTTGGGTAGCCGTGCAGTATCCCTTTGTCAGAAGTCCAGACGTCAGGTTCATTGCAGGATCTGATAGGTTCACTTCGGAGAACACGAAGCTTCCCTTGTATACTTTAATGCTATATTGAAAGCGAATGGGTTTTACGCCCAGGAGGCGACGAAGAACCATGTTTTACGCTGAAGCATCCTGGACATACTACACTTACGTAGATGGTCCTTTGAGCTTTTAATATTTCACGCTGTGTTTAGCGAAAAAAGCTCTGTTGCACGCTTGATGGCTCTGAAGGCCTCTGTTTACGCTGCTCTGCATCAATATGCTGCGTAGAGCTTCCCAGCGTATTTTTTATGCTTCTACAAGACCCCCTACAAAGCTTTCAAATTTCTCAAAATTTGAAACGCTTTGAATGAAGCATGAACCGCTCCTCGTAACTCGAAACATTTTAGAATGTAGTGTTGAAATGGTCGATGCTGACTTTATGGCAGATTTATTGGGGATCGGTGTGATCTCTTTCGCCTATAAAAAGGCTGGAGGGGTTAACCCGTTCTCCCCACATTTCTATCACCATGCAGAGATGATCGCCGGAGTTCGTCGGGTCGATCTGAGAAAGAAGAAGATCATGTTCTTTCAGCATGTAAGGAACCGAAGAAGACGGCGTCTTCGAGCAAGTGTCTACTGCAACGATGGATCATGGAAGGATATCTTAGCCTACCTTGCTCGGGATAATCAGCAACTTTGTATGGCAGTTCTTCCAGGAGAAGGGAAGGGTTGTATTGGACCATACAGCTTGTAGGCTGTATATTTCCCCCTGAGACCTCCGCAGACAAGAGCAGACAAACTGTAACTGCTGTCCTCGATCGAGTTGGGTCTTAAAGAAGCCTCAACTGGATCGATCATGGCGTACGGAGCATGGGATCTGCATCATTTATACATGCCCAGTTCTGTATCCTCCAGCCATCGATCTTCTTATTCATGACTGTAGTGGTCGATGAACTGCCATGAAAGAAGAGGAAGACCTGCACCGATGCGAGAACCCGGTAGAACAGATTCTGGGGCGGCCTTCCAATGAAGACGAGGAAATCCTTTGTAGACGGGATTTCCCTCATATGTAACCATGAAAAATAAAGAAAAACCCCTTGTAGACAGGATTTCCCTCATATATAATCATAATTTTGATTTTAATAAAATCGTCTTTCTTCTCTGCATATGATCGTTTTGCCATATATTGCTGTGAAGTCTGAATATGTGTAGCTTCGACACGTCTGATTCTTTACGCCGACTCTGTATAGAAAGAGTGCTAGGTCCAGTCTTTTACGCATAGCGAATAGTCCATAGAACGCTGTTGAGCTTTTTGAACATTTAGAACTATCCTGCTGCTAGGACTGAGGAACCGCGTAGAGCTCTGAACTGCTGTTTTTACTTCTGATGAACATAATTTTTGTTCAGACTTCGTCTTCAAGAATGATTTCTCGAAAATCCCTTGGAACAGGGTCGAGAAATGGCTGTCAAACTGAGTTGCCATCTTGATAGATGAAATATTTGGACTGGAGTCTAGATGAACCTCCAATTGACCCGAGAAGAGTAATTTCTTAATGTTTGAACTCTGTATGTTTCGGGTACTTGGGATATTTTGAGGTCAAGAAGGAGTATCTTCTGTGTGAACTCCTATAGTCGACCGCCTTGAGAACTGTTCGGATATGCGGAAAGTCAGAGATCCGTAGTGTAGATGAGCTGAAAATCCTGAGTTTGTAGCCTATTGAGCGTAGAAAGCCACCGAGCGTGAAATCGTAGATTTGTAGCTTCTGAGCGTGAAGTCGTAGGTTTGTAGCCTCTCGAGCATAAAAGCTACCGAGCACAAAGGCATCCGGGCGTAAAACCATATACTGATAGCTTGCGAGCGTAAAATCGTAGATCTGTAGCTGTCGAGCGTAGAAAGCTTCTTAGCGTAGAACTGTAGATTTGTAGCCTCTGAAAAGAAAATTTCTCCGAGCGTGAAGTTGCGTATCTGTTGCTTCTGAGCGTAAACTAAGCACCACCGAGCGTGAGATCATTGATTTGGTATCTGCTGAGCGTAAAGTCGTAGGTTTGTAGCCTCTCGAGCATAGAAGCTACCGAGCACAAAGGCATCCGGGTGTAAAACCATAGACTTATAGCTTGCGAGCGTAAAACCGTAGATCTGCTGCTGTCGAGCGTAGAAAGCTCTTTAGCGTAGGAACCGCTGACCTGCTTTGCGCAAATTTTTTTTCGAATTCGCTAACTGTCCGCCTTTCGAGAGTAATAGGCTGACGTAGGAACCAATCATAACCGAATATTAATTAGGAGATTTGGTTTGGGTTTCGAGGAGTCCGTCCGAGGATTCGAGGAGTCGACCCAAACTCTATATATATCCCAAGCTTTTAAGAGAAAAACTTTTCATCCGTCTTTTGCGAAAGAGAGCCTTCGACTGTTTGAGTTTTTTCCCCCGTTCTTTCTCCGAGCACTCCGAGTTTTCAGAAATAGCGCCGAAACAAATCCCCTCCACTAAGGGAAAGATTATAGGTTCTTCTTCTCGTTCTTCTGCCCCAGCGCGAGAGTCTTCGGTCGGGCAAGGTGAACTTTCTTCTGAGCGAAGCATCCCGCTGACGAGTAGCGCACCCAGCCTTAGAGGTAGAGCCTTTGGGATGACAAAGAATGATGAGAAATCCTTCGCACACGTTGAACGTGACCGTGCTAGGTCATCTTCTGTGCTGATAGCCTCTTTGAGAAAGATGACGCACGGAGACATTTTCATCTTTTATGCCCACATTTCTAATGTGCCAGCGAAAAAACTCCATATTTTTGCAGTTTTGGGCGTAAAAGCTCTGACTGCCGAAAACTTGGTGTATACTATAAAATTTTAGTTCTACGCTTGTGGATGGAACCTCCAGCGTAATAACGAGAATTTTGGCTGTCTGGCGTAAAGCACGGACTGTATACCGCCAATTACGCTTCTGGATGTGACTTTCGGCGTAAAATGACCAAATTTTGTACAGTCTTGGCGTAAAGCACAAACTGTCATTTCTTGGTCTTTATGTTGCAAGATTTGTAATGACGTATTTTTCTTGCACTTTTGCAGTTAACTTGCATGAGTCTCCACTGGCCGAGGTGATGGGTTCCGCTGCCGGGATGCTGCACTCAAACTATTTGGAGGATCTGTCCCACGTGACATTTCCTATCTCCGGATCCCAGTATCCTGAAGGAAGGAAGATCTTGATATCGGCTCAGGGCGAGAGGACGTTGCTGAACATGATTAACGGGGAGCCCCTGACGTACATAGACGGGGACCAGTACATAACCGACTTTTCTCTTTGGGGACATGATTGACAAACAGTTCCAAACGAAGCCCAAGAGAGAACCCTGGGTTTTTCTCGCCGAGAGTGTGGTCTTGTATTTGCCAACGATGCCGAGAGATTATCCCATCTCGGCTTTCTCCCATGCGACACATTCCAGGAGGATGTCGTGGACGCTAACTCCCGATCTTCACGGCAAGCCGGGGAAGATCTTTCATCTGAAAGGAGCTGACTAGGGGTCATTTGTCAGCCGCCCTTCCAGCGTTGTAACGGTGTTCAGGAGACTGTACCCGGGCAGCGTCCCGAGTGAAGACAGTTCAGTGATCCAGCCGGTCCAATTGTCGACTTTCTGCAATGACTTCATGGGGCGAGCCCTACTTGCCCAGTCGGTTTGCTAGGCAGTTTGGGTACGATCAGTTGCACGTGGGCAATGCCGTCACTAGCTTCAGGTCCAGGGGCGGACTCATTGATGGAGCCAGAGGATGGCGATATTTTATCATGGGTTGTACGGGAGCAATCTTTATCGTGCCGGTCGTCACACTCTCCACGGAGCTGCGCATCCTCCATTCATATGCCCAGTTCTACGTGGCGATCAACACCTTCTATCGCGATTTTGACATGCGTGGAAGCTTTAGGGTGCCTTCTCCCAAGCCCGGGGGAAGAGTCGAAGTCCCCTCGTTTTCTTCTGACGAGGGTGAGGAGTTCGTCACTCCGGATGAGCCTCTGGTGTCGGTGCCGAGGTGTGAAGTGCTTTCGCCTGCGGAGGCTTTAGTAGTCTCTGGGAAGCGAAGGGCTCCTGCTCCCAAGGAGGCTTCTCTTCATAAGAGGAGGAAGGAGACGTTTGCTCGTCCTCTCCGCGTTCTTGGTATTAAGGCTCCTAGAGAGGATCCTGTTGTCTCCCCTGTTGGGGATGTCTCTTTAATTGGAGGTTCCTCGCCTTTCGGAGAGGGACCCTCAGTTTCGGCTGGCGGTGCCGGAGAACCCCTGCTTGAGTCTGCCGTTGCTGCCACCGCCTCCGGTAGTGGAACGAAATCGCCTGCGTGGCTGAGGCAAATGAGAGAATCTTTTCCTAGACCAGCAACGAATGAAACTCCTGCCGTGTCCGTGAGCATGCCTAGCGAGATTCTAGCTGACGAACCTCGACTGCGTCTTGGTGAAGGCTCGCTAGAGCACCTGGCGATGTCGGTGGGCCCACCCCCTTCTCCAGGTATGACAGTTCGCATTGCGTTATTAAGGCGTGATTTAGCTACATCGGCTGCAGATGCGACATATATACCATTGGCTACGGGTAAATGTCATCTTTATGTCTCCTCTTAGAAAGATTACAATCATATTGATATCAACTTTCTTGTCCTCTTCTCAGGGGACGGCGTCCACGGGGAGTATAGCGTTGAAGCGCCTTCTGGCTCTGCTTGGGCTCCTGGCGATGATACAGAGACGCCCGACTTCGAGGAGGAAATATCTTCGGGGGCCAGCTCGCCCGGAGTGGTTTCGTCATCTCAAGAGGAGGACGAACCCGTTATCGTGACCTCGCCTCTCGCGAGTATGCCGATGACTTCGACCGTCGTTGTCGCACCTCCTTCGGTCGCACCACCCGTCGAGGCGGCGGCTGTGGCCACCTTGTCTGCAATCATTCCTGGAGGGGGACTCGCCAATATCGCGGCCACTCCTGGCGTTCAATCAGATCTGGTTGCGCTGACCGAGCAATATACCAGCCTCTTTTATACCAGTTTGAAAATGCTGATATCAATGGTGTTGGCGAAGAATCTAGACTTCGAGCGTCTGAAGAAGGCTTCTCAGTTTTTGATCGGGGCGGTCAGGGAGTTTGGCGATTCTGGGGTAGCTGACACCCTGGAGGCGATGGTTAATGGTTTGGAGCAACCTATTAACTAATACTTGCAGCTGGCTCGGGGCAGCCTTGAAGCTGAGGTCCAGGCCAGATACGACCTCATGACTGCGCGGCTTACTAAACAGCTGGAAAGCCTAGATAACTCTATCAAAGCACATAAGCTGGAGATGGATGAAAGAGAAGCTGTCGTGGCGAAGGCTCTTGCTCTTCAGACGAAGTGCTAATTCGAGTATGAAGGGAACATAGCGAGGGCCCGCAAGTTGAAGAAAAAACTTTCTCTGGCAGAGGAGTGGGCTTCTCAGTCGTTGGCAGGTCTAGATGTAGCGACTGGTCGACTGAGCACAGCACGCCGGGATCTGGAGCGTGTAGAAGCTGCCCGTACTGGCTCTCTTCGGGCAAGGGCCGAGCTGTCCTTTATGAGCAATCCCGAGGCACGGCTGGAGCGGGCCCGCGCTGATGCCTTGCTTTCCAGGAATGAGAGGATAGCTGCACTGGTACAGCTGATTCGCGATCTGACCGCTCCCACACAATGATGTACCCTTTCTTCTTTTTGCTTCCCAAATGTAATTCTGCTTTTTTTTGGGAATAAATAAAGTGAATCTTTTCTGACTCTGTGGACCCATCATTTCGGAATATAAATGACAGGTTTGGACAAGAGTGATATCAGAGGTAGTATGGACGTGATAGACTCTCGATAAACTTTTAGCAGGACATATCTATTCAGAGGTCATACGAACATGATAGAATATGCTTTGGTAGGATATATCTATTCATAGGTCATACGGACATGATAGAATATACTTTGACTAAAGTTGGTAGACAAGACGCTATCAGAGGTAATATGGACATGATAGGTATCACATTTTCTAAATTAGTCGAACATATCTATTCAGAGGTTATATAGACATGATAGAATATGACCCAACTAGTTTCGTTTTGGAAGTAGTTTTGTCAGAATTGAGATTCTCGCTATATTCCACTTGAGCAGAGGAGGTTAAGCATAGTACCTTTTCAGGAATTTACCATTGATAGGAGCCATTAACAGGTCTCCATTAGGCTGGACTAACCTGTAAGTGCCATTTGAGAACGTTGTCTCGATCATATAAGGGCCTTCCCATTTGGGCTGGAATTTGCCTTTACTCCTGTGAGTAAGGATCATCGGCCTTCTTACGGCTAAAACTAGCTCGCCGATTTTGAACACTCTTTCCTTTACTTTATGATTGAAAGCTCTGGAAATGCGTGCTTGGTAGAGCGCAATGCGCTCAAAGATGGACAGCCTGGCTGGTGTATTAGCCAGTTGGGTCAGTATGTCGAAGTTGTATGGCTTCTCTAAACCTTTGTTTGGAATGTTTTTTACAGGTTTATCAAAGCGCACTTGTCTTTGCTTCCCCTTGTCCGCCGGAGTTGGTTTTGAAGGACCGGTATCTGGTACGATGGGGCCTGGTCCTGAAGGTTTGGCAGCTGAAGCGTCCGCCGGTGCATCTTCCTGACTTGCTCCGTAGTCGTTGAGGTAGGCTTTTCCTAAACGGGTTGCAGCAAATACCTCGTCTTTGTCTGATGGCGAAGAAGTTGCGACCATATGGCATGGTTTGCATTTGGAGCTCTTTCTAGACGTAGCCTTAGTAGCTTTAGTCTCCTCCTCGAGCTCGGACACCAAATCCGGATGAACCCACATAATCTCGCCCTGCCGGGTGGTTAGGGGTACCAGGTCATGATTTTGACCCCTAGCTGGAGGGAGATTGACGATGTTCATCGTGGTCCGGGAAATGGGTGTGATACCGTCCGAGACTTCTTGGGAAGGCAGATTGCCAAACCGCAGAGAGATCATGTTGGCCGTGACCGTCTTCTCGGTGTTTTACAGAGTGATGGCCTTAGCATCGATTAATCCCTGGATCTTCCTTTTCATTATGTAACACGCCTTTGTCGGGTGGTGTACGTATCTATGGAAGAAGCAGTATTTGGGGTCGTTAGTACTGTCGACTTCTTGGGGCCGCCTCAGCTCCGGAAGGGTGATCTTGCCACTTTTAACGAGACACTCAAATATACTTGGGATTACATTGTCATCGAAAGAGTAGACTTCGACGGGCCTGGAAGTCCCGGGTCTCGCTTGTGCGGTTGCCGCAGTCTTTTGCCTGGCCGTATTGATCGCCAGAGCTTCTTTTCCTTTGGAGCTGCGAGGATGGTGGCTGCTGGGAGATGACCTCTTGCCTCTGTCAGAGGCGGAGATCATGATGCCATTGTTGTACGCCTTGCGACTGTTGTCTACGGCGGCTACTGCCGAGATGATGAACGAGGGCCAATCATGGAACTGATATGGTCCTGTAAACACCGAGACTACGGGAAGGAGGTTCTTCCTGCAAATGTCTACTAACGCAGAGTCTGGAACTCCTGGAGGCATCTGTAAGGTGGCCTGACGAAAACGTTCGACGAAGGTGCGAACGTCCTCCTTTTTTCTCTACTTGACTTCGATGAGAGATGACATAGACATGTCCATTCCTCCCTCATAGAATCGTATGAAGAATAAAGTTTTGAAGTCATCGAAGGAAGTAATGCAGTTGTCCGCCAAGCTATGGTACCACTGATAGGCTACTCCTGAGAGGCAGCCCTTGAACACCCGAGTGAGGAGGGCGTCGTTTCCTTGTAACAACACCGTCATCATACTAAAATAGTTCATGTACTGACTTGGTGATGTTTTTCCCTCGAACAGAGCCATAGTCTGAGGTTTGTACCTCGGAGGGAAAGGGACCTCTTCCCAGATAGCTGGGTAAGGCTGGTTGATTCCCAGTTTCTTGAGCTGATCTTTGTGCTTCAAGGCGTCAAACTGGACTTTCAACTCCCGTACTGCCTGTATTGGATTTTTCAGTTGGAAGCGGGACTTCGGTGTAGTGCGGAGTTGGTTGTATCGTGACTCCAACGGGAGGTAATATATTCTCCGAGTGAGAAAGCGGAGGAACTGCTGACTCTTGATCTAGAGTAGGCTCTTGGCTCGGGTTGGATGGTGGTAAGTCCACCCCCACACCTATCTGAGTTGGCAGGACCAATGCTTGAGCCATGGCAGTTCTCCATTATGGATTGCATTTGTTTCAGAGATGTCTCCAGTATAGTGATGCGTTGTTCCGCATTTCCTGACGGCGAAGCTTCCTCGCGTTCATCTTCAACGGCATAAACTCCCATTTCCCTGGGCGTCATTGAAGGATTAGTATAGGTCGCTGCAGAAGTCGACTCTATACTCTCAGCATCTGATCCGGGAGACTGGCGACCCCCAGCGTCGGAATCAGGCGAGTACGAAGCTGGTTGCTGTGACCTTGCACGGGTGTTTTGGAACACCCCAGCTTCAGCGTTCCTGAGGAGGTCTTTGAATCTCCTTCGGCTCGGAGGCCTAGAGGGATGACGTCTTGAGCTCGACCCTCCTCTAAGTATGTGTGAAGCCATGTTCACGGATGCATGTGCGGGCTCTTCTTCCTGGAAAGACAGAGAGTAGCTCAACCGGTCGAAAACCGACCATTTTGCTTTAGAACAGCAGCAGTCAATCACAATCTTATGACTATTACAACATTGCTCGCTAGGGGGCGTAATAGACATGTTGGAAGGTCCCCTCTCCTTACACTTCTGGATTAGATATTTGCGCAAGTCAGGAGGAGTAGAAGAAGAAGACGGCGGCTTGTTCCTTCTGTTCCCATCAGTGGGCATGCGGAGATTGGGCACCATGGTTTTCCCTGTGCCACCTGTGTACAACAGGTTGGCCATCTGGGTGGCAGATAATCTCCGGGGAGGGTGTCTTTCCGCAATCCGAGCTTGCTTTATGCCGTGGGACTTCGCCTGGCATAATTTGGAGATCTGCTCAGACTGGCGTAAAGCTGAAGAGGTCCTCAGTCGGCAATCGTCTTCCTGCATAATCCGGAGGGTAGGCAGATTGCTCCCTCGCTGGCGTAAAGGCCGAGAAGTTGAGTACTCTACCGCTTGCTTTCCTTTGCGGAGATCACAGCGCTCATCTAGTTCCCCGTAGAGGTCAGATGTTGTCTTGCGCACGGAGCGTGATTTGTACTTCCGATTTGGCGCTGAGGCATCATCAGAAGTTTTCTCTGTACCGCGCGTAGCGGGAGACTGGTTTCTACGCGTAGAACACAGTGGATACTTCTGGGTTAGCGTTGAGGCTTTGCCCGAAGTTTTGTCTGTATCGCGCGTAGCGGGAGACTGGTTTCTACGCGTAGAGCGTAGTGGATACTTCTGGGTTAGCGCTGAGGCTTTGTCCGAAGTTTCGTCTGTACCGCGCGTAGCGGGAGACTGAATTTTACGTGCGGAGTACGGAGGGAGCAATGCTACAACCTCATTGGTCGGAGAGATCGGAGAGATAGGAGAGTCCACAGGAATGGTAGAGGAGGTCTTGGGCATCCAGACCTTGCGCAGCTTCCTGTTGTCTTGGGCGGAGAGAGGGTGAGAGCTACCCCGGTTCGAAGCATGTCTTCGTAGGCAGACTGGTCGAATTAGACGACCAGTGTCTTCTTCACGGTTCCTACAGATATCGCATCGTGTTGAGCAATTACTTCCTCATCAGAAGAGAAAGACGTCCCCAGCAGAGTCGCCATCTTGTTTGTGGAATTAAACGAAAGAACGAAGTGTATATAATACGAGGTTTTACACGAAACCCGCCTTCTTTGGTTTACAAACAAACTTGTACAATTTGATCCTACACGAGGACGTAGGAGTACAATTTATTTAATCTGGATAAATATTGCTATAGGTGTCTGATCTGCAGTCGATCACTTTAGCCCTTGGACCACACGATGATGAAGAAGTGTCGTAGAAGACAGGAAGCAGCTTCGAAGATTGCAAAAGAGGATAGATGCACGATTCCAAAGTCGTCGATCCCTACTCTTTGCCTGAGCTCCGGATTCTCTCTCTCTCTCTCTCTCTTGACCTCTGGTTCGATCTTTCTTGGAAGTTCGACCTTGGATCTAATATTGGTTTTCTTGACCAATTTTCGACCGTGGACCTGATATTGGTTTTCTTGACCAATTTCCGACCTTGTCCTCTGTTGATAGAGGTCTCTATTTATAGAGTTTTGGTGACAGTGACCACTCCGTCGGTGTAGAAACCGAGTAGTGGAAAGTACAACACCCTTTTACACAACGGTTAAAATAACCAATGCCCGCGTATAGATGATCCTTTGAATGAGCGTGTGACGCGGGTCCAACTAAGGGACAAAACGTGTATAATCGCTACGAAGATCACGACGTAGAAGCCACGTAGGTAGGTATCCCTCGTGTAGAAGAGGTGGGCGTAGAAGCCAATGTCTGTCACCATGGCGTAGAAGCCAAGTAGGCATAGAAGCCGAAATAGGCGTAGAAGTCGAGTGGTCATAGAGGCCGAGTGGGCGTAGAAGCCGAGTGGTCGTAGAGGCAGAGTGGACGTAGAAGCCAAATGGGCGTAGAAGCCGAGTGAGCACATGAGCTGAATGGGCGTAGAAGTCGCTGCGTATCGTGCCAGAGTGCTGATGTGGACGTCTTAGTAGGAATTACGACTTTTGAAGATATAATCAAATCTCTTGCATTAAATGCCGAGATTTGCCACCATCCTGTGCATTAAATGTGGAGGCGTGTTTTTGAAGGTCTGCAGCCCTTCTGTGCATCAGTCGCAGAGACGTGCCTTGAGAAACTGTCACCGCTCTATGCATTAGACGTAGAGACGTGCCTCGAGAAACTGTCACCGCTCTGTGCTTTAGACGTAGAGACGTGCCTCGAGAAACTGTCACCGCTCTGTGCTTTAGACGTAGAGACGTGCCTTGAGCCCCGTACGAAGTGTCACGACCCGTATCCGATGTAAGGATACTAGTCGGAAACAACGCCCAGCCTACGCCGCAGAATCGGCGGTAGAACGCTGTCTAGATAGTCTATCTAATATAATGAACCACCAATAATGATAAAATACTCAATCACAGAACTAAGATAGAATGAGCACGAATCAGATAAGAATAGAATAGTCATCATACAACTCATGAGTTTAAAATAATACATCAATGAGTCTGAAGAGTAACAAATAAGCTGGAGATAAATCCAGTACAAAAGAATACTATCATACTACAAAGCTACACTCCAGGGTCAACTGTCTCAGTTGGGATAAGTCCCTCTTGAGCCAGGGTCTCCGAATCTAAACCCACAACATCCTGGGGTCCATAATAGGTAGGGTACTCCTCAGTGTCATATGGAAAAATATATCCAGTCAGGAAAGGAGCAGAGTACATCTCTAACAGCAGTTCTAATCCATGATAAAAACTATGTAACAGTAAATAGCTATGGATAAACAAGATGCACAATAGACACAAGAGATATATAGACAATAAAGAAATACTGGAAAGAAATACAATAATGAACAATATGCCAATGAGACAATAATACTAATGTCTAAGTGTGTGAGTACTAGCTTAACATGTGATCGGCTTGGGCAAGATACAATACGGCCTGGCTAATCATACGTGCGGTGCATGATCAACACTATTCGCTTACCAATACTTTATTCAATAGGGATTTGATCACATATCTATACTAATACTCCCCACCCCCAACTGGTATAATAGATCCAACCACGGTATGCTATGGCACTAGATTCCCCAAGAAGAGAGCGACTCCTCCCGAAAATCGGTGTCTGTACATGTACAAGATAACCAATGAAACAATACTTGCAACATATACACCATATACCAAGGAATAACATCTCATGACAAGATCCGGATATACCAATCCGTGTAACCATAGTGTCAATAGAAACATGTATATCTATACTAGATACAACGAACATAGAGGATATCATAAATGAGAAACTATCAGAGAATGTACTCGCCTGAAGTCCAATGAACAGTCTCACAGATGTCTGACTCGGTACCTCGAAGACCTAGATATGGAATACCACATTAATACAAGGTTCCGGAAAAAGAACAAGTCAAATTAGTCAACTTCTAGGTCAAATAAATCAATTCTAAGTTAAAAGTCAACTATGGTCAACTCTAAAGTCAACTAAAGTCAAACATGGTCAAACCAAGGTCAACCTCTCAAGACATCTATATAAATAATATAGAATAAAAATACACAATTAGGAATCAAGGTCTTGATCCCAATTGGTACCCACACAAAGTATAAATAATATACACTCTAATATAAAGTATATACAAACCAATATTTATACAAATAATATAATATATTACTACTAGTATTATACCTCACAAAAGCACATATATATATAAGATATATAAATCAAAATACATATATATATAAAACAATTTAATAACTATATACTTATATATATATATATATATATATATATATATATATATATATATATATATATATATATATATATATATATACATATAAACTTACATAATTAAATATCAATAGTTATATAACACATGCACATATTAATGTATGTATTTTACATGGCTAGAAGCACACATAAAAATATATTCATTAATATACAAATAATTATATAATAATTATAAATAATATAATTACACATTTAAACACATAAATATATTTTACAAACCTTTATGTATAAAATATTTTATTAACATAAGTCATATATAATTGCATGCAAGAAAGCTACGTATCTATATTTATACACCACATTAGAACACATAGAAATATATAGATCTATGCTACAATAAATACCATAATAAATACACTAAAATAATATATAATATCTATATATATTTACTAATTATAAATAAAAAATTTAAAGCATAAATAATTAGATCTACACATAAACATACCAAATTGGAGAGTATCACACCGTATCCCACTAGATCTAGGATACGCATGTGACACGAGTCCAACACACAACCAATTGCACCCCGAAGGACACAAACAAGTCACAAATAATATTAATGAATAAATTAAAGTGTCAAAAGTAGATCTATGTGTCCGTGTCAAAATATGACATGTTCAAAGCCCCGTGTCGGAGGAAAAACCCCCAAAATGACACGTATCACCAAATAGTTGGGATACGAACCACATGTACCAAATTATGGACATAACACTAGCCCCAAACACATAAGCTCATGTCCAATTGATCTATAGGATCAATTGATACACACAACAAAATATAAATTCGGAATTCCAACAAAATTAACACAAAAAGTACCATAACTTTCTCCATGGGTCTCCTATGAACACAAAACAAAGTCCTATGGGTAGTACATACATATAGGTTGATTTTACATGATTAAATCTCAGATTTAGAAGCTATTTTAATGGTAAAAACTGAATTATACCTATTGGGAGATGGATTCCTAATGAAACTTTCAATTGAGATGAACTTGCTTCCAAATTGTAGATCCTTGCTCCTCTTTGTAGATCCTTGCTTCCTCCTTCTAGATCCTTGCTTCTCAACTTTCTAATGGTGAATTGGAAAGAATTTGGAATGAATTTGGTGGAGAATTGGAATGGGAATGGAGAAAATTTGGGAGTGGGAAATTCTAGATCTAGATTTGGAATGAGAATGAGAGGAGAGAGAAATTTCCCCCCCTCTAATATAGGCCGGCCATGCCCCCTTCCCCAAGTAATTATAAAATGTCCAATGTACCCCTTGGGGCCTCTCATGAAAAAATAATTAAGGAAGGAAGCTTCTAGTCTAATCACTTAATTAATTTAATCCATCTCCTTAACTATGGGCTTTCTAAATGGGCCGAGTCTAACTATTTAATTCATGTTGGTCCATGGGTCCAAACTACACTAGTTGGGTCTACTAAAATAAGTCCAAAATAATTAAATAACATCCAACAATAATTAAATAATACAACAAAAATTATTTACCATGCACAATATTTATTTAAATAGGAAATTACTAAAATACCCTTTTTCCTAAAATGTGGTAGTGACAAGTCTACCCTCCTTAAAATAATTTCGTCCTCGAAATTCAAAGACGAAAACTACCCCCAGAAAAACAAAGAACAGAACTAAAGAATCACAATTAACTAATGAACAAAACATAACTAGAAAATAACATACCTCAAGGTACAAACAAATATGGATAACGCTCTCGCATGTCATCCTCTCTCTCCCAGGTAGACTCCCCCGGAGAGTGATGCCTCCATACGACGCGTACCAAAGGAATAGTCTAGTTCCTCAGCACCTTCTCTCTCCGATCCAGAATCTCAACTGGCTGCTCTAGATAGCTAAGAGTACGGCCCACCTCTATCTCTGAGTGATCCAATACATGACTAGGATCTGCCACGTATCGTCTCAACTGTGACACATGAAACACGTTGTGCACTTCCTCCAATGCAGGTGGCAAGTCTAGTCTATAAGCAACTGCACCGACCCTCTCTAGAATAGTGAAAGGTCCGATGAATCGCGGACTAAGCTTTCCGCCTCCACCGAAGCGAATCGTGCCTCGTGTCGGAGAAATCCTCAGAAATACCAAACCACCCACCTAGAACAAAATACCATCTTAAGAACTTATTCTATAACAAACAAGAACAAGCACAAACGAAATCTAAACTATACCTCAAACTCCAAAGGTCTCCGATGGCTATCGGCCCAATGCCGCTGTCTGTCCTGCGCCACTCGAAGTCTGTCTCTGATCAACTGAACCTTCTCCGCTGCATCCACAACCATCTCTGGCCCAAGCAAAACTCTCTCTCCAACATTGTCCCAAGACAAAGGAGTACGACAACTCCGACCATATAGAGCTTCAAAATGTGACATCTCTATACTGGCCTGGTAACTGTTGTTGTAAGCAAACTCTACCAAATGAAGATGGTCCTCCCAAGAACCCCCGAAATCTAGTACACAAGTGCGCAACATATCCTCGAGAGTCTGGATAGTCCTCTCTGACTGCCCATATGTCTGGGGATGATATGCAGTACTGAACTTGAGCTGAGTGCCCAAACTCTCCTGTAAACTCCTCCAGAAATGAGAAGTAAAACGACTATCCCGATCTGAGACTATGCTGACGGAAACTCCATGTATCCTAACGATCTGCCTCACATACATCTCTGCCAGCTTCTCCGTAGACAAACCCACCTTGAAAGGCAAAAGGTGGGCCGACTTGGTCAACCTATCAACAATGCCCCAAATCGCGTCTTTCCCTCCTGGAGATCGTGAAAGTCCGGACACAAAATCTATAGTAATGTGTTCCCACTTCTACTCTGGAATGGGTAATGGCTGAAGTAACCCTCCTGGCCTCTGCCTCTCGGCTTTCACCTGCTGGCACACTAAGCATCTGGATACAAACTCTGCCACTTCCCTCTTCATGCCATACCACCACACACTCTCTCGCATATTCCGATACATCTTGTTAGCACCTGGATGTATGGAATACTGAGAGCGATGCGCTTCCTGCAATACCTTCTCGCGTAACTCCCCACTAGGCACACACAATCTAACTCTATGCCTCAAAGATCCATCCTCTGAAATAGTGAAATCATCCTCCAATCCTGCTCTCACCTGAGCTCTGATACTCCTCAAAGATACATCATCATACTGTGCTGCCTTGATCTTGTCCATCAAATCTGAGTGTATTTGCAATCCCCACATCTGCATAGCACACCCATGAACAATCACCTCAATGCCCAAGCTCTCCAAGTCCTCCAACAAATATCGATCCTGCGTTAAGAACATAGCTACCGGATACCTGCTCAAAGCATCGACAACTACATTGGCTTTCCCAGGATGATATTGTAAAGAGATATCAAAATCCTTCATCAGTTCCAACCACCGATGCTGCCTCATGTTCAATTCCTTCTGCGTGAAAACGTACTTCAAGCTTTTGTGGTCTGTGAAAATCTCCACACGCTCTCCGTACAAATAATGTTTCCACAACTTCAGGGCGAATATGACAGCTGCCAACTCCAAATCATGGGTAGGATAGTTCTTTTCATGAGGACGCAATTGCCTGGATGCATAGGCAATCACTTTCCCATGCTGTTGAAGAACACAACCTAAACCCTTTCCCGATGCATCACTATAAATAGTGAAACCTCCGAACCCTGATGGCAACGTTAAAATAGGAGCAGACATCAACCTCTTCTTCAACTCTTCAAAATCAACCTGGCAATCCTCCGTCCAAACAAACTCCACATCCTTCCTTGTGAGTCTGGTCATCGGCTCGGCAATCCTCGAAAAATCTTGCACAAACTTCCTGTAGTAGCCTGCCAATCCCAAGAAACTTCTGATCTCTGCTACCGAACTCGGAGTCTTCCAAGATTCCACTACTGAAATCTTCTTCGGATCTACTGAAATACCATCACCAGTCACAACATGCCCCAAGAACTCCACCTTGTCCAAAAAAAACTCACACTTGGACAACTTCCCATACAGTTTCTCCTTCCTCAGCACATCCAACACAATCCTCAAATGCTCCTCATGCTCCTCCGGTGTCCTCGAGTATATGAGTATGTCGTCGATGAACACCACCACGAACTTGTTAAGGTACTGGTGGAACACCTTGTTCATCAAGTTCATAAATACCGCCGGTGCATTAGTCAAACCAAACGGCATCACCATAAACTCGTACTGACCATACCGAGTTCTAAAAGCAGTCTTCGGTATGTCCTCCGGCTTCACCTTCACCTGATGGTAGCCTGATCTCAAATCTATCTTAGAAAATACCTTCGCACCACTCAACTGATCAAACAGATCATCAATCCGTGGCAAAGGATACTTATTCTTGATAGCAAAATTATTCAAAGCCCTGTAATCAATGCACATGCGCACCGATCCATCCTTCTTTGGTACAAACAATACCGTGGCTCCCCATGGTGAAGAACTCGATCTGATAAACCCCTTATCCTGCAATTTGTCTACCTGCTTCTTCAACTCGACCAGCTCGCTGTTGTTTACTCTATAGACATGCTGCGAAATTGGTTCTGCACCTGGCACCAAGTCTATAGAAAATTCAATATCTCGATCTGGTGGCAATCCTGGCAATTCCTCAGGAAACACATCCAAGAATTCTGCTATCAACGGATGTGGCAACTCCTTGTCTTCCACCATAGCTCCACAAATAATGCTTTCTCCCTTCTCACAGCTCCTCTAGCAAACTCGAACTCTGGCTCTCCTGGCGAACCAAACAAAACTCTACCTCCTCTACAGTCTATGCTAGCACGGTGCCTACTCAACCAATCCATCCCAAGTACAATGTCATAGCTTGGAAGTGGCATTACAAGTAGACACGCACTCAACTCCCGGCCTCCCAGAGTAACTCTCCGATCCTTGCAAATATCATTAACCAGGATAATGCCTCCCCCGGTCATGATCTTGCAAGTCCTAAGCAAAGACTCAGCTACCAAACCATGCTTCAGAGCAAAAGAAACAGATACAAAACTATGGGAAGCACCACTATCAAACAAAGCTAAGGCTGGAATGGAATCAAGAAGAATAGAACCTGCGATGACATCTCCTGTGGGTTCCTCCTCTTCGATGGTCATAGCAAACGCTCGTCCCTGTTGAGCACCTCCCTGCTGTTGATGCTGGACAAAATGCTGCTGCTGTGTCGGAAGCGGTCCCCTCGGCTGTGCTGCAGGTGGTCTCGTCTGTGTCCTCGGAGCTGGAGCTGCTCCTTGAACTGCACGACGAGGACACTCCCTCGATTGATGCCCTTCAGTACCACAATACAAACAAACTCCTAGCCTCCTCCTGCAAACTTCCCAGATGTGGTCGGGCTTCTTGCAGAAGTTGCATGGAGCTTGCTGTAACTGTCTCTGCTGCTGAGGTGCCTGGTGAAAAGGTGCTCTAGCTGGAGTCTGGTTCTGTTGTGGCTGCTGGAAAGGTCTGGACTGAAAATGAGGACATTTCGCAGATACTACACTGCCGTTGGCCCCCAGAAAAGAATCACGGTCTCTCTTGGTCTTCAAACCCACATCCCGCTCAACCTTGCGTGCCTCCGCAAGTATCTCCGAGTATGTCTCATAAAAAAGACGGAATGAGGATCAATATGGCACATGATGTAAGACATCAAGGAAAGGACAAGTTTAAGGGATCAAGTATCAATATCAAAGGAGAATAGTTGAATCAAAAGAATTTTCCTAGATGTGATTGAGTATCTCAGCCTATATCCTATATCCTATCGCAGGCTCGTAGTAGTACAACTAAGTTATCGCACTACCACGACATCACATACTTGTGAAGCTAGACCTGCATGGGCCACCACCAAAAATGTGTCACGACCCGTACCCGATGTAAGGATACTAGTCGGAAACAACACCAGCCTACGCCGCAGAATCGGCGGTAGAACGCTGTCTAGATAGTCTATCTAATGTAATGAACCACCAATAATGATAAAATACTCAATCACAGAACTAAGATAGAATAAGCACGAATCAGATAAGAATAGAATAGTCATCATATAACTCATGAGTTTAAAATAATACATCAATGAGTCTGAAGAGTAACAAATAAGCTGGAGACAAATCCAGTACAAAAGAATACTATCATACTACAAAGCTACACTCCAGGGTCAACTGTCTCAGTTGGGATAAGTCCCTCTTGAGCCAGGGTCTCCGAATCTAAACCCACAACATCCTGGGGTCCATAATAGATAGGGTACTCCTCAGTGTCATCTGGAAAAATATATCCAATCTAGAAAGGAGCAGAGTACATCTCTAACAGCAGTTCTAATCCATGATAAAAACTATGTAACAGTAAATAGCTATGGATAAACAAGATGCACAATAGACACAAGAGATATATAGACAATAAGGAAATACTAAAAAGAAATACAATAATGAACAATATGCCAATGAAACAATAATACTAATGTCTAAGTGTGTGAGTACTAGCTTAACATGTGATCGGCTTGGGCAAGATACAATGCGGCCTGGCTAATCATACGTGCGGTGCATGATCAACACTATTCGCTTACCAATACTTTATTCAATAGGGATTTGATCACATATCTATACTAATACTCCCCACCCCCAACTGGTATAATAGATCCAACCACGGTATGCTATGGCACTAGATTCCCCAAGAAGAGAGCGACTCCTCCCAAAAATCGATGTCTGTACATGTACAAGATAACCAATGAAACAATACTTGTACCATATACACCATATACCAAGGAATAACATCTCATGACGAGATCCGGATATACCAATCCGTGTAACCATAGTGTCAATAGAAACATGTATATCTATACTAGATACAACGAACATAGAGGATATCATAAATGAGAAACTATCAGAGAATGTACTCGCCTGAAGTCCAATGAACAGTCTCACAGATGTCTGACTCGGTACCTCGAAGACCTAGATATGGAATACCACATTAATACAAGGTCCCGGAAAAAGAACAAGTCAAATTAGTCAACTTCTAGGTCAAATAAATCAATTCTAAGTTAAAAGTCAACTATGGTCAACTCTAAAGTCAATTAAAGTCAAACATGGTCAAACCAAGGTCAACCTCTCAAGACATCTATATAAATAATATAGAATAAAAATACACAATTAGGAATCAAGGTCTTGATCCCAATTGGTACCCACACAAAGTATAAATAATATACACTCTAATATAAAGTATATACAAACCAATATTTATACAAATAATATAATATATTACTACTAGTATTATACCTCACAAAAGCACATATATATATAAGATATATAAATCAAAATACATATATATATATATAAAATAATTTAATAACTATATACTTATATATATATATATATATATATATATATATATATACATATAAACTTACATAATTAATATAGTTACATAACACATGCACATATTAATGTATGTATTTTACATGGCTAGAAGCACACATAAAAATATATTCATTAATATACAAATAATTATATAATAATTATAAATAATATAATTACATATTTAAACACATAAATATATTTTACAAACCTTTATGTATAAAATATTTTATTAACATAAGTACATATATAATTGCATGCAAGAAAGCTACATATCTATATTTATACACCACATTAGAACACATAGAAATATATAGATCTATGCTACAATAAATACCATAATAAATACACTAAAATAATATATAATATATATATATATATATTTACTAATTATAAATAAAAAATTTAAAGCATAAATAATTAGATCTACACATAAACACACCAAATTGGAGAGTATCACACCGTATCCCACTAGATCTAGGATACGCATGTGACACGAGTCTAACACACAACCAATTGCACCCCGAAGGACACAAACAAGTCACAAATAATATTTATGAATAAATTAAAGTGTCAAAAGTAGATCTATGTGTCCGTGTCAAAATACGACATGTTCAAAGCCCCGTGTCGGAGGGAAAACCCCCAAAATGACACGTATCACCAAATAGTTGGGATACGAACCACATGTACCAAATTATGGATACGACACTAGCCCCAAACACATAAGCTCATGTCCAATTGATCTATAGGATCAATTGATACACACAACAAAATGTAAATTCGGAATTCCAACAAAATTAACACAAAAAGTACCATAACTTTCTCCATGGGTCTCCCATGAACACAAAACAAAGTCCTATATGTAGTACAAACATATAGGTTGATTTTACATGATTAAATCTCAGATTTAGAAGCTATTTTAATGGTAAAAACTGAATTATACCTATTGGGAGATGGATTCCCAATGAAACTTCCAATTGAGATGAACTTGCTTCCAAATTGTAGATCCTTGCTCCTCTTTGTAGATCCTTGCTTCCTCCTTCTAGATCCTTGCTTCTCAACTTTCTAATGGTGAATTGGGAAGAATTTGGAATGAATTTAGTGGAGAATTGGAATGGGAATGGAGAAAATTTGGGAGTGGGAAATTCTAGATCTAGATTTGGAATGAGAATAAGATGAGAGAGAAATTTCCCCCCCTCTAATATAGGCCGGCCATGCCCCCTTCCCCAAGTAATTATAAAATGTCCAATGTACCCCTTGGGGCCTCTCATAAAGAAATAATTAAGGAAGGAAACTTCTAGTCTAATCACTTAATTAATTTAATCCATCTCCTTAACTATGGGCTTTCTAAATGGGCCGAGTCTAACTATTTAATTCATGTTGGTCCATGGGTCCAAACTACACTAGTTGGGTCTACTAAAATAAGTCTAAAATAATTAAATAACATCCAACAACAATTAAATAATACAACAAAAATTATTTACCATGCACAATATTTATTTAAATAGGAAATTACTAAAATACCCTTTTTCCTAAAATGTGGTAGTGACACGAAGTGCAGCTTTTGATGTGGCAGGCGGTTTGTCTACTGCGAAGCATAAATAGCTCATATCTTCCTGTGTAAAATAAGGCAGCGTATACCTTTGTGCACGTAAAAGCAGTTTACTCAAAGGAGATGGCGGTAAATGACAGCCTGGGTTGCAGTGCTGTGCCATCATTATAGCCGTCGTCTGGGTAGCTGTGCAGTATCCCTTTGTCAGAAGTCCAGACATCAGGTTCATTGCAGGATCTGACAGGTTCACTTCGGAGAACACGAAGCTTCCCTTGTACACTTTAATGTTATATTCAAAGCGGATGGGTTTTACGCCCTGGAGGCGACGAAGAACCCTGTTTTACGCTGAAGCATCCTGGACATACTGCACTTATGCGGATGGTCCTTTTAGATTTTAATATTTCATGTTGTGTTTAGCGGAAAAAGCTCTGTTGCACGCTTGATGGCTCTGAAGGCCTCTGTGTTACGCTGCTCTGCGTCAATATGCTGCGTAGAGCTTCCCAGCATATTTTTTATGCTTCTACAACCACATCGTAATATCCCATCCTCATGAATGCGCAATCCTGTCTGCTCTTCGACCTCTGTCCTTTCCTTCAGTCTCCTGAATCTGGCGTCTGTAGGCAAAGCTGGCTTAATTCTCTCTACTAATGATGATTGTACTTGCAAGTTGGCTAGTGTCCCATCTGCTCCGGGTAATATCACTTTAATGCCAAGCTCTTGTAAGTGCTCTAATAATTTCCTCTGTGATGTCAAAAAGTAAGCTGCTGGTTTCCGGCTTAACGTGTCTGCTACAATGTTAGCCTTGCCTGGATGATAATGTAGCTCCAACTCGAAATCTTTTATCAACTCGAGCCATCGATGTTGCCTCATATTTAACTCCTTCTGCGTGAAGATGTACTTGAGGCTTTTGTGGTCTGTATAGATCTCTACTCATTCCCCATATAAGTAATATCTCCATAGCTTCAGAGAAAATACAACGGCTGCAAGTTTCAAGTCATAAGTCGGATAATTCTTCTCATGTACTCGTAACTGCCTAGATGCATATACAATCACCTTGCCATGCTGCATCAATACGCATCCCAAGCCTTTTCCTAATGCGTTACTATAGATCACATAACCTCCTGATCTTGACAGAATAATCAATATGGGTGCTGTACTCAGTCGCTTCTTCAACTCTTCAAAGGTGTCTTGACACTCGTCGATCCATATAAATTCTTTATCCTTACAAGTCAAACGAGTCATAGGTGTTGCTATCCTTGAGAAGTTTTTCTCGAACCGTCAGTAAAATCCCACAAGTCCAAGGAAACTCCTCACCTCTGCTGCTGTTTTAGGAACATGCCGTGTCTCAACTGCGGAGATCTTCTCTGGATCAACAGAAATACCATCTCCTATAACAACATGTCTAAGAAATAAAAATCTGTCCAAGAAGAACTCATATTTGCTGAGCTTTGCATATAACTGCTCTCTCCTCAAAGTCTCTAGAATAATCCGCATGTGCTTCTCGTGCTCCTCGTGGCTCTTTGAATAGACAAGTATATCATCTATAAAGACGACCATGAACTGGTCCAAGTACTGGTGGAAGACTCGATTCATCAAGTCCATGAAGATAGTTAGAGCATTGGTCAATCCAAATGGCATGACCAAAAACTCGTAGTGCCCATATCTTGTTCTGAATGCGGTCTTCGAAATGTCCTGCTTCCGCACCTTCACCGGGTGATATCGCAATCTCAAATCTATCTTCGAGAATACCTTGGCTCCACTGAGTTAATCAAATAAGTCATCAATGCGTGGCAAGGGATATTTGTTCTTTACAGTTACTGTATTGAAGGCTCTGTAGTCAATGCACATACGCACTGACCTATCCTTCTTTGGTATAAACAACACTGGTGCTCCCCAGGGTGATGCACTTGGTAGGATGAAACCTTTCTCTTATATTTCTTTTAACTGTGCCTTCAGCTCATCCTTTTCCTTCTTCGCCAGTCTGTAAACATGTGATGCTATAGGTGCTGATCCTGGTGCTAATTCAATTGAAAACTCTACGTCTCTGTCTGGGGGTAGTCCTGGCAAATCCTCTGGAAAGACGTCTAGAAATTCTGAAATAATAGGATGATAGACAACATCCTCCATTACGAGCTGCATACCATCAAGGATTTCTGTAGAACCTCGTGCAAACTCAAGTTCAGGCTGGCCTGATAACTTAAAAATAATGCTTCCTCCAAAGCAATCAAAGAAAGCGTGGTACTTGCTTAGCCAGTCCATTCCAAGCACAATATCAAAAGATGGCATAGGAAGGACTAAAAGTTAGGCGTTCATCTCTCTGCCACGTATCACTATAGGACTCGATCTACAAATTCGGCTAACTGATACAACTCCTCCTCTGGTAAGAATTCAAACACAATTAGATAAAGGTGTAGAGATAATATTGTGTTTGGCAATAAAAATAGATGATATGAATGAGTGGGTGGCTCCCGTATCAAAAAATATCACAGTAGGAAAAGTAAAAGCAAGAGTAATACCTACTATGACATCCATCTCATGATCCATGTCATCTACCTCCAATGCAAAAGCCCGTCCGTTCCTCTGCGGCTGTCCATGTCCGGCCCTCATATACTGATCCTCCTGGGTAGGTAGCAGTGGTCTTCTCTGAAATCCTCCTGCTGCTGGAGGTCGAGGTGCTCCCGGTCCAGTCATCTGCTGAGTTGGCTTTGGTGTTGGAAGCGCTAGTCTCTGAACTGGCGGTGGAAGTGTCTGCTGCATTGGGCAGTCTCTCGCCAGATGCTGTCCGGAGCCACATCTCATACACTGACCCAAGTGGGTCCGACAATCTCTCAAAATATGTCCGATCCTCCCACAATAATTACATTGGGGTTTCTCCAGAATCTGGTACGGTCCGGCTCTGTGTTGTTGATGCTGCTGTGCCAAGGGACGTTTGATAGGTCCTCCTTGTTGTGTCCTTGCTGGTCCCTACTATGCCCTTGCTATTCCTTATTGTGTCCTTAGCTGACCTCATTTTCCTTTGCTGATGGTTTCTTATAATCTGGCTTCTGTCAGTAGTTCAGCATAAGAGACCCGGGACTGTGAGCTTGTGTAATGTTGGAGCTCCTGAGTCAGTCCGCGATGAAACCTCTTAGCCTTAGCCAAGTCATCTGGTATTAAAGCAGCGCCATATTTGCTGAGTCAACTAAACTCGGCATCATACTCGTCCAATGTCCGGTTCCCCTGCTCCAAGTGAAGAAACTGATCATACAATGTATCGCTGACGGTGTCCAGGAAGTACTTCCTCTCAAAGTACTCCAAGAACTGCTCCAAAGTCTGGTATGTACCCAACTAGCGCTCCATGGATTCCCACCAGTGATGAGCGTTACCATCTAGAAGCGTTATTACACCCGTCATCCATAGGTCCGTAGGTAACTGCGATGCCTCCAATAGCTTCTGTGTGTTAGTGATCCAGTTGGTAGTCTCCTCCGGGATCTCAGTACCCTTGTACGGTCTTGGACCCATCTGAATAAAGTCCTTTACTGATCCCACTCTAGCTTGAGGTACTGGAGCTAGTGCTTGGGCTGGTACAGTAGCCTGTGTAGCCATCCTCTCAAGTGCTGCCAAAAATTCTTGTCTCTGCTCGGCTGCCTGCTGCCTCTGTTCCTGCATCATCATTTGGAAGAATTGGAACAACTGCGATTGGCCATCTTGCGGTATTGGGAAAGCTGAAAGGTTCCCAATAGGTGAAGCAAAAAGATCAGATGGAACTGGAGTGTGAGTCTGTCCATCTGGCCCCGGAAGCCTAGGAATCATTGGGGTCCCTCATTGAGTCTGACCATTGACTCCAGAAGTTGTATCGCCATCGGTGGCAGTACATCCATTTTACATATCCATCTCTCTGCAGGTGATGTACGAAACGATTAGAAGAAGTACAGGAATCAAACAGGATACAAGTATTAAATAGGAAGGGTGAGTTTCAGTCAAGCATGGATGAGATCCTTATACTCTATTTCTATACGCAGGCTTGTTCGGTACAGTGACGTAACCAAGACAATATATTCTCGACCTGCATGGGCCACCACTAAAAACATGTCACGCCCCAGTCCCAAAATATGTAGGACTAGGAATACGTTACACGTCAGCCGTATGTATACGAACTCCAATATATGGAAACCATATACACACGTACGTTATACATGAATATCTAATCCACAGTAGTGATATACTGTCACAACAAGTCACACGCAATCTATATCTCATCCACAGCACAAATAATAGATAAATGAAAATCAATAACTGAATATCAAAGATGAGTATCAAATAAGAAATCTTAAAGTGTGATAGTCGGGTGGAAACAAATCCACTGCAAATTGACTATAATAAACTACTAAAGAAAGAAGAGAATAAAATCCAATATAAGAATAAATATCTCGAAAAGAATAGCAACTAGAATCTCTAAACAGCTGCAATGAATTACATATAATCTGAAGAAAAGACCTCCTCAAACTGATAAGTAGCGTCAGGTCCAGGTCCATACTCCTGCGGATACTCTTGCTCATCTATATCTGGAAAGGTACCAGGTCCTCAGAGGGACGTAACAAGAAACATATAAATATGCCAATAAAGTACTGAAATATAAACATCCAATGGGGTCGCCTAACCGTCTAAGTGAATGCAGTTAAGAACAACTTTTCCCACAAGTGAGCTATCTGACTGGAAACTGGGATTGGCATGGTTCTCTCGGAGATCTAGGGGCCTAAAAGGCATGTCGTCTTTTGAACGCCGGAGGCCCGCCTGATAATATATAAGATATAGTGGTCATCACCAACCGTATCTACGACGGAGAATCCGGGCGCACAATAGAAAAAGTACAAATGAGCTCAAATACGGTACTTGTTGTTCTTCCCACCCTATGCTCTAAGCATGTCACATTCATGACACAAGAATACCTCTAATAACTGCCAGGTCTGCTAGTATACAAAGTTTCTAATGGCAGTTATCCCTAGCGCACGTCCCACACGTACCGATGATCAGTCAATACGTAAGTCCGTGATCTATATGAGACTCACAACTCATATAAAAATGTGTCACAGTCAATAAAACCTAATGCTGCCTCATGGAAATGGGGTAGTCTCATAAAGTAGGTCTAATGCATATACATAAATAAAAATATAGTACGATGACACCGTCGTTGCACCCAAGTTTCCTTGGACTCACAATTTATATATCAGTTAAAATAAATGAACTAAATAAACAGCAATAAACATGCATGCATCATATGGAATGTAAATACAGTACAATGGCAAGGTATACTTGCCTGGCAAAAAATCTTTAAAGTGTACGCCCCCAAATATTAAGGACACAAAATCTGGAACTAAGGCCTCCAAACAAACATCTTCGGATGCTGAAATAGATATCACCAACATTTCCGAAATGAGCAAAATAGCTAAAAAAACACTTTCCTTTCGTCCAATTTGGACATAGGGGCAAAACGGTAATTTTGGATAAAAGTGGGGTCTACATGTAGCCCACTTTGCACCAAAAAGTGTGCCAAGGGTAACAGTCTCTAAATGGGACAAATTATATGTTAAACAAACTCTAAATGTCAATACGAACCCAACGGTATATCCAAATATGGATTCCGATGGGCCGAACACAATTTTGCCCAAAAAGTCAAACGTAGGGTCCGCCAATTAGCGACTTGGTCAACTATCTCAGAATTGCGTGAAAAGTGGATCACATGACCAGTGCGTTACCATGAGTCCAGTGGCACAAGTTTTGTCGCAATCTGACGAGCGCGCACAAAATGCACGTGACTTTCGCAAAAGTTGCGACACGGGGTTTGTCCGCGGATACGGGATGATTCCGACGCGCATACGCGTCCAAATCAGTTTCTGCGAACTCTCACATATCTGGGTACGCTGCGCGCACCGTTTGGTATACTTGGTACACGGTGGTGCGGTCCCGTTTGGCGGGGCATGCTCCATTTTATAACTTTTGGAAATTTAAAAAAAGTGTGTTTACGGGTTTTTCTAACGAATTTAATTATACCTACAGCAGTTAATAATCTAATATTATTTAACAGAAATTAAACTAGGTCAAAAAGAATCATCGAATTCGGATCTCTGTAGTGGGAGATACGAATCTGGGAACATAGGTGATCATCGTAGTTTTCTGTGATCCCAGAAATTGGTCTTTTTCTGCCAACTTTGACGCTGTTTTTGCTTATGGTTACGCATTGTTCGAGGTCGACTATAATACAGATATGGAAGAGGGTTAAGGGGTGAGCGTACCAGTGAAGACGGGGTGGCGTTTGGTTGATCGAGGTGACGGGAAACTGCGCAGGAACACAGGTACCTCGCTGCTGAATTCTGCAGTTGTGGCGGTCGTCTGGGTCGGTTTGGACGGCCTGACACGGTTCTCCGGCTGCGGTGGCGGCGCTCTCTAGGTCTAGATGGGAAGAGGAGGAGATTGGATTGATCTAGGGTTAGGGTTTGGTTGAAATAAGAATATATATAAGAGAGGAGAGGGTGTGTTCTCGCGGTCAAGGGTGCGGGTTGTGCGCTACTAGCAAAGGGTGAGCAGGGGTTTGTGTGGGCTTTTGCTACTGTGTGTTCCTTAAGGAAGCGGTTGTTGAATTAGGATTGTTGCTGCTGTGCTCTCCTTGCCCGCGGGTCATGGCTCCTATTTGCGGGTGGGCGGGTGCTGCTATCAAAGGGGGCGGGTCTACTAGGTTAGTGGGTAGTTATGCTAAGGGTTTGGATCCAATAGAGGGGATCCAATAGTAATAAAACTTATTTTGTTTTTTTCTAATATTTTTCTTTCTTTTTTTTTCTATTAAACATATATATATATATATATATATATATATATATATATATATATATATATATATATATATATATATAGAGAGAGAGAGAGAGAGAGAAATCTAGAATTATATTAATGCACACCATTAAGCTAGCAATTGCTCAAAGGGTCTCCTACATGGAATAAATTCGGAAAAATTCCTAATGGCCCCATAAATCTCCTAAATGCACGAACACCTAAAATAAAAATTAATAAAAATCTATTTCTCCTAATTAGCCACTAATTACTACAATTAAATTAATAATTAATAATAAAAAAGGTAATTATGATTTCTAGGAATAGGGATTTTACACAGCCAAAACTTATACTTACTAAGCTTTCCATATAAATGATGCTCCCTCAAAGTCTGCAGAACAATCCTGAGTTATTCTTCATGCTCCTTCTCATTACAAGAATATACCAGGATGTCATCGATGAATACTACCACAAATTGGTCTAAGTAAGGCATAAAAATACGGTTCATCAAGTCCATTAATACCGCTGGAGCATTAGTCAGTCCGAATGTCATAACTAAGAATTCATAATGCCCATATCGTGACCTAAATGTTGTCTTTGCTATATCCTGCTCCAGGACTCGCACATGATGATATCCTGATCATAAATCTATCTTAGAGAAGACTCTTGCTCCACTTAATTGGTCAAATAAATCATCAATCCTTGGTAATGGGTACTGGTTCTTTACGGTCACTGTATTAAGCTGCCTATAATCCATACACAACCGGGTCGATCCATCCTTCTTCTTTACTAATATCGCTGGTGCTCCCCACGGTGTGTAGCACCCCATTCCGCTCAAGCGGACTGCCATCTCAATCGGCAATCGTGCAGCTGTCCCGACCTGCTTTGCCTCGATCAAGAAGCAAAAGATATCCAGACTTGTCCCTACAGGAATCCGGCTTGGACTTTCAGAGGCTCGCTCAGACGTATCGCTCTACCGAGGTGAATCATCGCTAAGGTGGGTGGCTACGGTGAACTTATCTTTGCTTAGCCAGCACACATAAGAAATCTGGAATATTCATGCTAGTCGCTAGGTGAATCACCCCTGCATGCTAATAAATCCAACGCACCTAGCCAAGGGAATAATCTCGACTTGTATTGCTTGCTAGAATATGGAAATGAAATACTGCTTATGTACAGACCCTCGCATGCTAAGTCCCTTAACGGTTTCATTTCTCGGCTCACCTTCGGGTCCGAGCAAACGTGCCTGTTTATGTTCCTTAGAAACGCATGCTTGTCTGCTTAAATGTTACCGTGTTTTCATGCAAACCCCGGAAGACTACTACGTAGTCGTTCCGTGCCTGAACGAACCTGCAAGTATCCGGGACCGTTAGGTCACCAAGGCAATTCCCGAACCAGAGAATTTGCTCCCTGACTGAATAAATCACTGAATCACAGCTCGCGGAGCAAACTACTGAATCAACTGGCCTGGCAAGCCCTACTGAATCACTGAATCCTGTCTCAACAAGTTCTGTATATATACTGCATCGAACTTGTTCCTGTACCAGACCGAGACCCTGACCTGCATGTCGCGGACAACTCGGAAACGAGGCATAGTTCCACGGGCGGTCACCGGGGCACTGGGACCGTTCCGGTCCGGATGGAACTGCACGATAGTCTACTATATCTGGACAGGATGGTCTGCAACCACCACTGCATCTTTGTTGCTTACCATCCTCGTTCAAGACTATAACGAACTACACGATAGTCTACTGCATCTGGACAGGATGGTCTGCAACCATCACTGCATCCTTGTTGCTTTCCTTCCTTGTTCAAGACTATAACTGGTCCTTTATGGCTAAGCCAGCGACTCATGTTCATATAGATAAGTCATCCTCGCTTAGCGGCTATCCGCGTGCGAGTCACTGCATCGCATCAAGAATAACTAAACACCTGAACGATCATGTTAAAATGACCCTCCTGTTTGCATATGCTTGCCTCCTGAATGTCTATACATGCCTCTGCTCGAATTTATACTGTTTGCCTCAATGTTTGCCTTGGACAGGGAAGGAGATGGTAAGTTGGTAAGTCTCGCCGTGTTTCCTCAAACATCGCACGGCGCACTGTCCGACACGATAAGCTATTCAATGTTTGCATAAAACTGATCCTAAGGCAACTAGAAAGACAACTTAATAGTTGTACACGGAACCTGTATTACGTGTTTGGATTTGTCGAGCGGGCGAGTAGCTTCCCCACCAGTGCATTCAATGTACTGATAATCCACCAGTTTGATATGCAGGGTGCGGGAGAACCTCGTGCGGTGCGGATGCCTCCTTCGTGCGTGCTAAGGCCAGGAGTTCCCTCTGAAGCCTTGCAACGGTACGTCCGGGACTGAAGCACATATACAAGACATAAGTTGTGAATATCGCCTGACCATCGCCTGTATATTCATTCCATAGTTGTAGCCACTTGGCACGCTTTTACTGTTTCAGAGAGAGAGGCTTGAGCGACTTGTAATCTTGGCTATACGCCGCCTGTAATACTTGTTTCATATCAATAAAGAGATTACTTTACTTGTTTTGATGCTTCCGCTATATTTGTCGACTCAGTGAACCTGTTACCGATCGCCTATGCGTTCATGACTCCGCTGCACTCGGACAATCTGTGCGACTCTGTGGCTTAGAACTCTTGCCGCCAGCCAATGAACCATGGCCTTGCATGGGCGTGGATCACGCTCGTGCGGCATCACGCCTGGATGGGTTAAGCGATCGTTTCGCGGGAGCGCTGGCGAAGGTGATTCCCGCCTAGCGGGAACGGCCGATTTGCCTGCGGAAGATCGGGGCGTGACACGGTGATGCACTAGTCCGAATAAAATTATTTGCTTTCAGTTCTTCCACGTGTCGATATAACTGATCAAGTTCTGATGATGACATTGGATACACCTTATGGGATACTGGTTCTGCTCCTGGCATCAACTCTATACAGAACTCTACTGCACTAACTGAGGGTAATCCAAGATGATCATTGAAAAAGACGTCAATGAACTCTTTAACTATCTTGGGCAGCGGGTTTGCTTCTTTTGCTATGTTGTGACTCCTCCCTAGTGCTGGTCTCTTGCTATTCTGCTAAGGACAAACTCTTCTAGACCAGGAATTCTAAACAATACTATACCCTCATGATAGTCTATCATTGTATGACTGTCTCTCAACCAGTCCATGCCTAAGATAACGTCAAAGTTATCCATAGAAAACTCGATCAACCTTGAAGGTAATAGATACCCACATACTGCGACTGGACATGCTAGGCATACCCTACTAACTTCTACGATCTCATTGCCAGTGAGTATATTCAGCCTCGCTGGCAATGCCTCAAACTTTAATCTAATACGTATAGCATATTGCACAGATATAAATAAGTACGAAGCCCTAAAATCAAATAAAGATATAGCAAAAAAGTTTATAACAAAAATGTTACCTGCCACTACGTCGTCTGATGCCATTGCTTCCTCTAAAGACAAGGTTAGTGCCTGTCATTGGCTTTGTCGGACTCTTTGCTGCTGTATTCCTTGCTATTAAGGTTGTTGTCCTTCCTAATTCTATTATTGCTGCCTATAAAGTTAGGCCTGCGTCGGCAATAGATGCTGAGCCAGAGGCTGTGCTGCTACTGTTGGTCCTTCTTGCTACACTGCCCTTGGAGCTGGCAATATCGAAAACTGTTTTACTGGCCCTCCTGGCCTCTGCATCAGTGGGCACATAGAAATCTTGTGATCAGGGCTCCCATATCTCAAATATAGCCTCCTAGCTTCCTGACAAACATCCCGGGTATGATATCCCTTGCCACAGTAGGTATAACCTATCGGCACTCCCCGTCGTTGTTGTTGTTGCTGCTGCTACCTTGGCTGCTGTTGTCGACTTGGTACTGTCACTATTGGAACTGTCACCCTCCGCGGTGCTAAATCATGTATATGAACGCCAGGTGATGGTACTGACATTCGGGGTACTGGTCCTCCCTTATTGTTCTGTTCATGAGGCCTCTTCTGATCCACTCTTCTTGATGCCATCATTTAAGAAGTAAGCTCGACCCTCTTGGTTGCTATCAATATCACCTTGAAGGTCTGGTAGTCGTGTACCTCTATCATGTGCAAGATCTCCAAGTGAAGTCCCTGCTAGAATCTCATTGCTCTCTCTAACTCTATTTTTACCATGGTTGGAGCAAATCTGCTTAGTCGGCAAAACTCTTCCGCATAGCCATCTACCGTCCTTCCAGCTTGCTTGAGGTTAATGAACCTCTGTTACAACTCACACTGATCCACAATCCCAAAGTACTTTACCCTAAATCGAGTTCTGAAATCCTCTCATTCAATAAGACATCTCAGTCCTACCTCCATCGTAGCCCACCAATCTTTTACCAAATCTTTGAGTTGTAGGCAAACCAAGTCAACTTGTTCCTCGGCCAAAACTTTAGTCACGGTCAGAATGGTCTTAATATCCTAGAGTCAATCATCTGTCGTAATTGCGTTCTCCATGCCATCGAAGTATCCCGGGTTCAGTCTGTAAAATCTAACAGATGTCCCAGATTCTATTCTCTCGCCTCATTCTAGGACCGTTTGCAACCCTCAATATGACATTATGTTCCTGCTGCTGGAGCTGTTGTTGCTGATGTTGCTGTTGTTGTTGTACTACCATTTGATGTTGTTGTGTAGCCAATAATCCATAAATAATCTCTAGCAAAGCTGGGGTATCTAGTGCTGCCGACACTGCGGGGGGTACAAGAATACCTGGAGCCTGCTGCTCGATCCCATTCATCGAAGGTTCAACTCGGATCCTTGGTTGAGGTTCCACAGGATCTCGTTCCACTAACAATGCTGCCTCTCCTATTGCTACAACATTGGGAGAAGGAGAAGCCCTAAAGAAGAGCACAAGAACCAATAAGAACAGGACAAGAAGGAATAAGGAAACAACCAAATTTGGAAAAATCCAAGAGTACAAATTTAGAGTTTCAAGAAGGATCATGTTTGATTGAGACTCCTATGACCATGATACCCCATAAGTCTAAAGAACAAACCTATATGGGCCACCACTAAAACCTTGTCATGCCCTAGTACTAGAATACAGAGACAGACATGGCCAGCTACCCCATACAAGACACTATACATCGTACAATGATCACGGTTGTATAAGACAAGGGGTGCATGCCACAATCAAGTCTCATATGGTCAAGAACTTCTATATCTCAATCATTCAAACAAGAAATAATAAGCATATAGAATATATAATAAGCAATAAGGCATCCCAAACGCTTTCTCAAAATATTCTAGAGTCAAGTTGTGCAAAATTAAGAAGTCGAAAAAGTAGCAAAAGTACATACAGTGATTCAGCTGTAGTCTGAATTAATACAATCATGTAAGGAAAACTAATATCCAGACGAGCCGACTAATAGGTGTAGTAGGCTAAATTTTCAAAAGAAGTAAATATGCAAGACGGGCAGGAAAGAAGAAAACTACTCGCTACCCCTACGACCATATTCCTAGTGTTCGGCATGAGTTGGGGGAAAGAACGCTGAATCCTTAAGTGCTGGCTCGAGACCTGGCCATGCAAAACCAGTGGGGTTAGACCCTAAATAACAAGTACCACAAAAAAAGCATGAAATAGAGAAACAAAAATCCAAGAAAAATAATATAATATTACATAGATTCAGTGTCGTAACTTAGGTCCATGGAATTTTCTAGTGCTAAGGCTCAACCCTACAACCAAACAAGGACAAGGGATGAACCCTCACACTATGATAGTCCATTTTCTTAGGCTACTAGCTGAAATAATACAATCACAAACAATTCTATTTCTTATATCGGCCAATCATTTGTACGACTTGCTATTTTGTGCAGTCTGAGATTATCTCAGAATAATGCATAATAAGTATTCTCAGATCACACTAGTATCGAACATGAGCTAACCGAACCAATATAATAAAATAAGTACTTGCAGGATGCACCAGTCCCCATAGGGTTACTGTGCTAAAAATATGGTATTAGCAGTTCCAGTGTTTCTATATTGAAACAGTGGCTCGTCATAATAATAAGTTAGATACTGCACTCCGCTAATGCAGATGATATAAAGTATCTGTGGTGGCCAGTCCACGACGCACTTTGAATGAATCTCTGTGGAAAGGTTCGTTGGCATGATCTCGGGATATCGTTTCCTCCAATGTTACTGCCACTTTTTGTTACCTAATTAGCCCTATATTGTATCTGAAATCTCAAGGCGAGGTCACATGAAAATTTTCCTTAAGATGTCGTACAAGGTACGGGCACGCTAGATACGAATCCATGAAAGTCAAATCTGGATTCACCCGAGCGTATATGCAACATTCATACAATCAAAAATCCTAGCCACACTTTGGTAGTTCGACTATCTTATCATGCCCATGCTGGGAAAACAATATTCATATTTATAGTATCACGAGTTCAAAAATTTGGAGACATTCTCGATGCACAACCTAAATATAATTACTTAACACGTGACACGATGTGTCACATCTCGGCGCACATAAAAATATGAATAATTATTAGGTAATAGTAGTATCAGCATGGATACAGTATTCGAGTCCAATTATCAATTATACATTGGATCACCTGAATCAAGAAAACTTTCGATCAAACAAGCAGGGCCGCATAGGTCTCTAGGCCATATAATAATCCTGACCGCATGAGAAGTCAGGCCGCATGACAATCCTGGCCGCATGGAGTCAGGACTAAGGTCTACTCCTCGGGATAAGTAATGACACGACAAAAAATAAATAAAGTGTCAGTGATGTGACATAAAGTGTGATATGACATAAAGTGTGCCAGAAAAAAAGATAAAACTATAGAAAGATGCTCCAAGGATGCGCCAAAGATGCGCCAAAGTTCAGAGTCATGCGTCCAAGGGAAGGTGGCCACATGCTCTGCTTGCCGTATAAGTTCGATGTCGCATGGACTTCGATGCCGCATGGAGTGTCTTTTAGACTTAGCAAATTTCTTATTTGTTCAACGAGTGAATGCACAAAGTGTTCAAGGACACTTGTGTATATCAGCAGTCATGCGTCCAACAAGATGGACGCATATTGCCAGTATGTGCAAGAGTTCAGCTGCATAACCCTCTCGGGCCGCATTGCACTCTCAGCCACATAGCTCGCTAGCCGCATGAAGACTTCATTTTCTCCAACAGCAGGTTCGGCCATGGCAAAAATTTCAAAAACTGAAATTTTATTTTCTTCATAAAAATCTCATTTTAATTCCAAATCTGGTGAACCAAAAGCCAAAATGCTCTAAATCGAAAGATCTAACATGTAGCAAAAATTGGTTTTCAAAGACATAAGTTTAATAGATCAAACCAAGAAAAAAAATCATAAAATCCAATAAAAACCTAAGTTAGAAATATCGATCTACACTAATCCATTCATCAAAACAAAAACTCTAAGAACTAAAAGTGCTTAGAAACACATAATAAACATAATTGAATAATAATATGGAGGGTTTCTCCATTTCTCATACAAGGTGTAATTTCCTATGAAATGGGGAGAGAAAGCTAAAGAAAGGGAAAGAAATGAAGAAGTGAAGAGGGAGAATGAAATATTGGTTTATATAAGCTAGGATTTGAGGGTTTAACTAAAGACTCTCATGAGTTAAACCAACCCACAAAATAAACCATGAAACAGGTTAAACCAAAGAATGGGTCTAGTCTCTATGTACATGCAACCATGCTAAAATATAAATACGTTCGAAATACGTATATCGGGAATGGAGAGTGACACATACAGTAGGGACAAGTCATGCACGATATTTATTTCATTTTTAGAATGATGTGCGTAGCGTGTTTATGAACCATATTCATTATCTTAAGGACAAACATCAACATTTATTTATTCAGTTCTTTTGTGAGATGGATACTATCATTCCTTATGAGGCAACTTCTTTCTGCACTAGTACACATAAATGTTAGGATCTATAGCTCAGCTTCAGCTCTACCCTAACATACACGAATACTAGCGACAGCTCATATGAACAGGAAGGCAACATTTCTTATAAATAAGGACTATTCTTAGGAGCAACATGCAATAGGAAACAAAATAATATGATCATCACTTATTTCATGATTCTTACTCTATGTCGGACGGTTATTCCTACAACAGACATACAAGTTAGTCATAATTTGCATATATCAATAATCTCTAGGGACTTGGCATCTATATCTCAAGGGACTGGGCAACTATCGGTTAGGCTTGCAAGAAGGTTGCACCAAGCCTGCTACCTAACTACATGATGGCCCATGAGAGTTCTTTCTCATGAATTAGCAGCGGTGACTCAAGGTTCAGCTCTGCACTAATGCACATGAATGTTAGGAGCTGCGACTTGGCAACATCATCTCACCCCAACATACATGAACAATTGCATCTGTGATGCAGGGTTCCACTCTGCTCTAATGGACACAACACCCTACTAGATCTCAAGGACCGTCCCTCAAGGTGCTATCACAATCTCTTCCGGACCGACCAATTTCTAGTGCCCCAGGAATCGTCGAGAGACTATTACCTTGTGCACAAGTTATCCGAGGCCAATGAAAGTCATGAAGTTCTATTAGATAAAATATCATAAGGCACAATTTTGAACGCAAGCACACATTTCCATCTTCTCTTTACTGATCTAATAGCTGCACCCCACTAGATTGCAAGGACCGTAACTCAGGGTGCAGTACTAGTTCCTTCTCTTATCTAATAGCATACCCCACTAGATCACAAGGACAACACCTCAGGGTGTGCTATTAGTACCTTCTTTCTCTCTTTTTTCAGTATAATACAAGCATTCCATATAGTTCCATCTTTATAGCAGCGATAACAAAAGCATGTAAGCAATCTCTATTTGAACAAGCATGACAACAATTCTTCTATCTCTTGTTACTAGGCATGCAGTTCTATTCTTGTTTAGCATACGATAAGGAACATATTTTCAAGCATACTTTTACTCCTCTTTATTAGCAATATGATAGGGACATACATACATTCTTTTACTCTTGTTCATTAACATGGCAATGGTTTGTTCAATAGCAGTGACCGTGTAATTTAGCATGTATCATTCTTTTTTTGGACTTAGCATGGCAGGGTTCTTTTCATTGACAAACATACAATTTCTCTTATTAGGCATACATGGTCATGTTCTATTATTCTTCTTATGAACATTAATCTTTTTAGCAATAAGAAATTATAAAACCAGCTTCTTTATTAGGCGTAAAAGAATCAGTGAATGTAGTTATGCCCACTCACCAAGATCAATCGTCTTCTGTTTCAACAAGGAGATCTTCGTGAAGGCTTCTTCTCGAGCCAGCAAACCGATATATCTTGTTACATAGTGCCAATACAAAGTGGGGCACTACAGGGGGGACGGGCCACGGGGGCATCCCCTCGCCAAGACTAGAAGAGCCAAAGAGGGACCGGGCTGGAGGGGCCGTCGGCCTGGGGACAAGGGGGACCGGCAACGGGCGAAGGAGCGAGGAAGAGGAAAGGGGAGGGAGGAGGCGGGGAGCGAAGGCAGAGAGGGCGAGAGGCACACATGGAGGGGGTGGCCCCCTTCGACGGAGGAACAACTTTAGGAGGGGGTTGAAGTGGAGGAAGAGGGGCGGGGCAAGAAGGGGGCTCCATAAGAGGGCGCCACCATCGGAAAGGGGAAGAGCATAAAGGGTGTTCTCGCTAGGGTAGCCACATATATAGATAACCACTATAAAAATATGTCACGGTCCGCATCCGAATATTCGAGCACGAGTAAGTACTTGTTCAAATCCAGACTGGACAACAACGCGATGAGTTTGAGGACATGTGCCCAACTTATTATGCCCCCCATGAGGATATTTTAACGGAGACTGATCCTAATAATTTGGAGGACCAGGGAGCGAACTTAGCACAATTTCACCCTGATGATGCCTAGTTTAGCTTATATTTCCTTATCTTAGTATTTGTCCGTATTTGTCTCCTTGAGAGTTTTTGGGATGTCATCTATATATTTTGGATTTAGTTGCACTTTGATGTTGGATTATCTAAACTTGGATACTTGGGATCTTGTGACTATCTTAGATTTCTATATATATTTTCTTCTTGCATACATCTTCCTTAGCATCTTGTCAGTACATATATATTTGATTCCTATCTTAACATGCAATATTGATGATGATATCCAGATTTGATATGTGTGGATTATTGGATGATACATGTGTTGGAGGTTTAGACAGCGTTCTACCGTCCAACGTAGGCTGGACGTGCCCACGTACTCGTGCTCGAATATATATATATATATATATATATATATATATATATATATATATATATATATATATATATATATTTTTGGTGAAAACTAGAAGTTTTTTATTAACTCCATTAGTATAGTTTTTTTTTTTTTTTTGAATTTTCGGCATAACGCTCGGAGTCCGACGTAACGTTCGAGACTTTGTGCATACTGCATTATATGTCTTTTGGCCCATTGTCCCCCCAATTTTCACTATTTTATAAATAAAAGGAATAATACGTCCCCATTGCTCGATCTATTGATCTTCTGTCACCCAACCAAGATCTTATACCACTCCTCGGTAACTTCAAGAGCCACTCGAATTCGGTAACTCCATTAGTGTAGTAAGTTTAGGATATGAATTAATATAATATAAAATTTTAGAATATCAAATTAAAAAATAAATAATTGATGGTATTTAATTGCAATTAAACCTTAATTTTGTATTAAAGTGTCCAAAACGGATTCCAGATATCTATATTTCTCTTGTGATTCTTTGTTGATGAGTATATTTGGTCAGATCAACTACATTTGACTGCAGACTACTAAGCAACGTAGAACAAATAAATCTTTATGATTAGTCATGATAAATTCTAGTCTAACATTCTCGCACAAAGTAATAATTAATTATAAAAAACTAAAAAAAATATATGAAAGAAAAGACCAACAATATATGTTAAATGTTGGGGAATTAGGAGGTGGAATATTTTGTTAGTTTTGATCGTGGGTAGGAATATCGAGCCCAGGGACAAACGTTTGGTATTCGGAATAGACTTAATTATAATTCAATATCCTCAAATATTCAAAATGTTCAATACGATTCTCTCAACTTTAATCGATGTTAATTTAGTATCTTAAAAAAGAAAAATATTTTTGTCTCTACTATCTCTCTCTCTCCTCCTCCTTCTCCGGCAAGCCCTCCTACCTCTTCGACGACACCCTCCTCCCTCCGGCACCGACGACCGGAGGGAGGGGAGAACACAGCAGCAACGGTAGCCACAGGAGGCGGACGGGCGGACGGCGGACTCGCGGGGGAGACACGCGAGCGAGCGCACGTTAGGGGCGTGCGGCACGGGTAGGGGGGTGGTCGCCGGGGCAGGGAAGAGGGTGGGGGTCACTGGTATAGGAGGGGTCGCTGGGAGGGGGGGGGGGGAAGGGGTGAGGGGTGGGGGGGGGTCGGAGTTTGTGGTGAGAATAGTTTAGGACTAAACAAAATTTTGGGTATCAAGTTGAAAATAATAGTTGAAATAGGGTATTAATTTAGCACTTATCAAAGTTGAGGGGGTCAAATTGAACATTTTGGATAATTGAGGGTATTAAGTTGTAATTTAGCCTTCGTAGTCGAAAATTATATATTTTTGATAAATAAATTTTTTTGAAAAATTATATATCCATGTTTGGTGAATATATACATATTTTCGTAAAAAAATAAAAAAAAAATTGTAAAAAAAAAAACCTAAAAATAACATAAAACTTTAAAAATAAATATAACAAAAACAAAAACAAAAACAAAAACAAAAACAAAACAAAAAATCCTAAAAAATAAAAAGAACAAAAAAATGGAGAAAAAAAACCCAAAAAAACAACAAGAAAAAAATTGGCTTGGAAAAAAAAATTATACCCACCCATATGTAAGGGATAGGATCCCATATTTTCTGGATATATTATTTAACTAGGTATTCGTAATCCCCGAGAATAATTATTCATAGCCTAAACAAACATGATAATAGTTTCCCATTCTAAATTTTTTTGGTAATAAAAAAAAATTTTATTGTGTACCAAACGCCCCCAAAGTGTCTTGAAGTAAGAGAGTAAATTCAAGAAGTTTCAAAGTGTTTTATGATAAAGAAGACAAATCAAAACTAATTTTGGTTATCCCTTGACCCTTATTGATATGAATATATGTTTAAGTTGAGTTTGGACTGGACCAATCCTACAAAAAATAAATGGCCTGAAAGTTTGTCCTTATAAAAGGGATTGTCCAAACTCGAATTCTTGTCAGACTTATCTCTGGAATAATAAATTTGCCAAACTTGGGAAGGAGAACATAAAGTTGAAAGATTTTCCTCTTCTTTGTTTGGCGAGGGGAATGTTCGGGTAACTAAAGATGCAAATAAATGAACAAATATTCGTTTGGCCTGAACTATTATCTTTCATAAAGGAGAACGGCTTGGCTAGGTGCAAGGCCGGACTTGATATGAGTCCTACAAGACGGTTGCCTCGGACCCAAAATTTTAGAGGGCACCATTTTTTTAATACTATTTTATGTATGCAAGTCTAATTTTGAAAGAAAAAAATCCAACAGACTCATTCTAACACTTTTAGTCCGCATAAGAATTTTTTATTATTATAGGATATCTAAACGTCATATACTAGAATACCAAGAGACAAATCAATTAGTAAGATTAAAAAAAATTATGCAGTCGCTGTATTTTTTTTTTTTCCTTCCGTTGATCTAACAGTCCGACACTTTCAGTCTTCTTTACTCTTCCATCGTTATCAATCTTCTCTTTCGATATCTTTCTCTTTGTGTGTATTTCTTAGAGGTAATTGAACAACAAAATAAGTTGTAATTTTAATTTTTTGTTTGGAACATCTTTAATTGTATTAGTATTTCATTAAAAAATATATTATTTTGGATATTATATTTTGTTTATTATTTTATTTCTTAAATTTTGTGTCGATAATATTATTGTATCATCCTCGAAAAAAAAAATTATGTGAAAATTAAGCTTTGAGGGCACTATTTTTAGAGTTTCCCTAAGGCTATATCCAATGGAAATTTGTAAAATTGAGTTTATATTCTACTTGGCATTGTACTTTAAGAAAATTTCTATTCTAGTTGGTAGAGTTTCCACATTGAAATTGGACTCATAAAAACTACTCTCCAATGGTTCTCCATTTCTAATCTAGGTGTCACAAAATAAAATGATCAATTTAATTGTGGTGGGCCCAATATTAATTGCTATGTGAGATGTATAATTTCTATGAGAGTTTCTATATGTAGAAATTCATAGAAATTTTTAATCCTACATCAATGTCACATAGGATATAAAATTAGATAAAAACTATGGTTGTGAGATATTTTTTCTAAAATAAATTTCTATCACAGAAATATGGAAGATAGAAATTTCCTCCTAAGGCCTTAAAATCTAAAGTCCTGCCCAACCAGAAGCGAAAAAAAACAATAAATATAAATAAATAAATAAAATCTCAGCTTGCGAGTTTCTTGATTTGCCTTGTTCTCGGGCTATCGATTGCTTAGCGTAAGAAAAATGTGACACATCCCCTGAATTGATAAAGGCCAGGTCAAACGAAGCCCCTAACTGTCAAATGTAACAAGACCATGAGATTCTGATGATAGGTCAGTAGACCCTCTCCTTCTGGCGCCAAATCTGGATTCACTTCCAACGAACCCTTTAAAAACAAACACTCCCACCACAAAAACAAAACAAACAAAAAAATATAAAACACAAAACTACAAAGAACAAACAACTCCACACAGAAAAAGAAAAAGAAAAAGAAAAAGAAAATATACACAAACTTAATTTGAATTCATACCAACAGAAATAGAAGAAACTAGCTTAGCTATAGGTCAAAGTGAAGGAATGTCACAAGAGAAGAAAGAAGAAGAAGAAGCCCAAAGGTCTCCCGACACCGGAAAGGGCGCCGGCCCCGCGTTCAAGCTCAACGTGCACGCGCCGGAGTTCGTCCCGAGATCGTCGGTCCCGCAGGTGCAGGTGTCCGGCTACTTCTACCCTTACCTGCCGTTTCTTGGCAATGGCGGGTACGACATCGGGCCGGACTGGTTCTACTTCGGAGATCAGGACCAGGTGCACTTCCTGCCGGACATGCGGGCAAAGCTACCGGGCCAGTCGAAGAGTAACAACAACGACGTCGTCCAGAAGATTGTGAAGCAGGTCACATTTTACGCCTTTTTATAGATATTGCTCAACCATATGCTCATGCCCAATAGCTTCTATTTAGGCTCCATAGGCCAGGTACTATGTTGCACAGACACAGATAGGACACGACACAGTAAGGATACTAACACGCATACAACACCTATTTTGTTGTGTCACGCCCGACACGACATGGTCTAGATGTTTGGAGTGCCCATTCTTCCTAGGTCATGTGTACCTTCTCATACCCAGTGACAGATTTCGCCTTCGCATAATTGTATCATATTCACATTAATTGGTTTGTTTAAATGGTATTCATTCTAAATTATTAACGGGTAACATATTTCCTTTCTCAAAAGTTTTAAGCAGCTCCTATGACATTACTTAATTGTTACTGATAATGTCATCCTGGGTTGTCACTAGATTATGCTAGCTCTTATTCTTAAGCTTTTCAACACTAATTTCAGCCAATGGACACAGATACGACACTACACAGTAACGATATGGCAACACGGACACGATACCTATTTTGGAGTCTCTTAGTGTATTTTGGAGTGTCCTTGGAATGTTAGATACGTGTCCGTGGAGTGTCCAATACGTGTCCGGCATGATAAGGCTACATTTTTGGAGTATCCGTGCTTTCTAGGTATTTCGAAACCCAATATCTGTAGTTAACATAGAAACTCTCTTCAGATACATAGATATTAAAAGGGATTTCTTCTTCGTCATGATAATACCTAGTAACCTGAATCTGTATTTGTCATACATGATTGCCTTAATTTTCATTTCGCCAATCTGTTCTTCATCATGTGACCATTATATATAACTGCTATTTATGGTCTAAATCCCAGGTTGAATACCAATTCAGTGATACAAATTTAGTTGCCAGTGATTTCTTAATGAAGCTCATGAACAAAGATCCTGAAGGTTATGGTAAGGGTATCAATATCCCTTTCCTATCTATCTAGACACAATATTATGTTACCCCCCCTCCACACACACACACACACACACACACACAAACTTTCATTATGTTTTTCATTGAATCTAAGCAAGTATATCCCATTATTTCTCATGTAACAGTTCCAATGACCGTCATTGCATCGTGGAAGAAAATAAAATCCTTAGGTGTCAACAATCAGATGCTCATTAAAGCACTGAAGACCTCAGGAAAGCTTGTAAGTAGTACTTCCATCTCTCTGAGTTTTATTTTATTTTATTTTCTTCTCGCTAATTGCTTCGGTAAGTTAAAGAGTACTACAACTCTCACTCAGTTATTTGCATTGATGTTTGTTAAAGTTCAAAGACATTGGCATTTCTTATGTGATGTCAGGTTGTAAGTGAAGATGGAAAGAAAGTGAGACGAAAGCATTTGTTCACGGAACGAGACAAAGAGGAATTGCAGGTTATTTGGCAAAACATACACACTTTTTTTAGATGCATTCATATACATGTAAGCAGATGCAATAACGTGTTTTTTCATTTTTGATAGATCAAGGTATCTTTGCCAGTTTGTGTGCTTATTGAATATAGTAAAGCTATTAATCCCTTCAGAATCTTTCTTCAAATCATTCTTCCTTATATGATCACAACTGACATGACATGTTAAATAGCATTATATGATCACATAATGGCTACCGGTAAGGCAAAATTTTAATCCAAAAAATTAGTCACCCAAAATTTTTAATATGAATATTAATATTAACATTAATGTTAATTTTAATGTTAGTTTTAATTTTAATATTAGTTTTAATTTTAAAATTTGACATGTGAGTTGCCACATTAACCTTCACGTTGGGTGCCACATAGGAAATGATAGTTTGGAGAGACACTTTGAAGGAATTAATAGTATTATTCTATCGCATACATTTTTGTCTCTAGGAGAAAATATACATATACAATTCTTATTAAACTGACAAACCGGAATTAGTAGCAAGGGCATAGCCAAGAATTTATTCATACATGACCAAATTACGTAAACATCATAACTATATAAAAATTTAACATAAACATACCAATTATCAACGATCCAAAGGTCCAAACACGGTTATAACATTCATTCAAACAGCTTATTTGCATAAACAAACTTTTAGAACTATCAATTATAGAAACAAACCTAATCATCATCCATATAAAATGTAGTTGCCATGTCCCATTTCTCAACACAACAAATAACACCAAATAAAATTTCAACCTAAACCTTATATCCCCATTCTCATCATACAATCAACTAATTTCAGCAAAATTTTGTCTCATTATTCATAATCCTAAATTGAAATAACATTTTCTTTCTTTAAAAATATTAGGGATTTTAAAAAAATAGGACAAAGAACTCACCAGATGGCGTCAACGTAAGTCGTGGAGTCGTCACCGCCGAGATATACGTAGTGATGAACTGATACCTTTGCTTGTGTTTTACGATTAGAGAATAGAGAAGAATGGGAGATGGACTGGATTATTTGGGTTAGATTATTTGAGGTAAATTACTTGGATTTGTGTTAATGGGACTGGGTATTGGATAGTATACCATTATACATAATTTATTTATTTTTGCTTGGCCCAGTATGGCCCAAGTGTACCTACTACCTCCGCCCTTACTAGTAGGTTATAGTTTCATAGAGAAAAGCAAGATATGTTAATTTTAAGAGTCTGTGTAATGCACAGATCATTGTGCTTACTAATGTTCCTTTTAATACAGCTTATATATCTGTTGCAAAACTTAAAACAATTTACAAACATATGATAAGTCTTTTTTTGGGAAAATTATGAAATGAGTATGCTCCTCTTCATCTTGCAGTCTCGTATAGTAGTCGTTGAAAATTTACCCGAGGATTATTCGCGGGCAAACCTGGAGAAGATATTCAACCTTGTCGGGAGGTATGGAATGTTTAGACCCTTTTATCCATCTTGTACACTGATACTAATGTTTTTTTCATGTACTCTTCTTACATCCTTCTTCTTATGAACTTACAGAGTGAAGAATATCAGAATATGTCACCCGCAGGAACCTAACGCGTCTCGGACTCCAAATTCTGATGTGTTGATTAGTAACAAGGTAGGTATGTGCAAATCTATATCATAGTTTTCAGTATCGTCTGATAACTATCCGATACGGATACGGTTTACCGACCGATATCTGATACTGACTGATAATTGATAATGACATTGGGGATCTCTTTTAATTCCGCTCATTTCGGCAAAAAAATTGAACGAAGAAGACCAATCAACAAAGGTGTGAAAGAATAGTAAAGTTGTACAAGCAAGTAAAAGAAGAAAACGTATCTGTCGTTTATAAACCAATCGGCATGGATAACTTCTATTTCATTCAATTTTAAATCTACTAAGAAAAAATACTGAAAATACTTAAAATTATGCCTAAATGTATAAAATATAATTTCTAAAATGTTAATAATTTATTAATAATTATTTGATTTTCGATATAAAAAAAATCTGATAGTTTGATCTGAAATCTCCGATACTGTCGATACCATCGATCCCGATACTCATAGGAATAGTCCGATACCGATTCCTATTCCGATTCCGATTCCGATGCCGATTCTGTAACCTTGATCTATATGAAGCCTAACCATTTTTGTAGCTCTTCTAATTTCTTTTCATTCAAAAACTTTTTTTTTTAATGTGTTGTCAAATTTTCACTTCATTGCAAGACTTCTGTACTCAAAAAATTTCAGAATGAAGATTTTAATTCAAACAATGCTCTCTTTGCTACAAGGACTACTCATTTTAGTGAGTTCAAATCAAAGTAGAATAAGAAACATGGTTACTGAACACAACATATGTAACTCAAACACCTATAACATATGATCATATCTTTGTACCCCGAGTTATATGGTCTTGCCTTTCTAAAATTTCCGAGTCTTTTGCAAATGAAGTTGCACGCGCTTGTGGAATACGAGATGTCCGACCAAGCTGACAAGGCAGTGAGTTCCTTTTTCTTCTTCTTTTTATTCAAGAATTAATATTTTCCTGATGAAGATCAATATGAAGATATCTTGCATATGACTAACAGAAACTAATGGTATTGAGCAGGTCGAGAAACTAAACGATGAGAGGAACTGGCGGAAGGGCCTTAGAGTCCGATCGATGCTTAAACTCTCGGTAAATATATCTTGAGAAATTCAAGATCCTCACTCTCTTGGTGGTTGTAGTTTCTACGAGTGTAAAATAGTTGCTACCATCTTTGCTTAAAACCACAAGTTATATGACTGTTAACTATTACCTACTTTTTTCTCCCCAGCCAAGATCTGTAATAAGAAACAAACGATCCGAGTTTGACCAAATTGATATGAATTCTGAGGATAATCAGTCACCAGTCTCTCACACATCAGGATCAACATCCCCACGTATAGAGCAACTACTACTAGAACAAAATGTAAGTTACTAGTAGTTACTTACTACACAAATGTAGTTCTTTAACTTTAAGATCTTCATGTTTAGTCATCTGATAATGAAATATACATATGTTGATAGGCTGAAGAAAACCAGAGTACTCATAAGAAAGGCTGGGGCAGAGGCCGAGCAAAGCCTCATGGGCTAGCGCAAAGCCACAGCGCGCGCGGGCTCCTGTCTCAGGCCTCGCAACCTGGTGTGGTCGGCCAATGCGAGAACCCGGGGAAGTTGAATCCGCAGGGACCCAGAATGCCCGATGGGACACGCGGGTTCTCCATGGGACGGGGCAAGCCAGCGGCACCCGCTTTAGGAGGTCCTCTGCTTAAAACCACAAGTCTTCCTCCAATTCGGCTCTGAGTTCTTCTTCCTCTGTGATACTAGATATTTTTATTTTGTTTAATGACCTTATTTGTAATTTGCTACATTTGTTCCTCATGCCATTTCCTTGTGCTCTTGGTATGCTAAACTACGAATAAATGTAATGTAGTTCCTCAACTACAAATGAATAAATTGGTTATTTTGTGTGTATTCTATATATTTGTATTCTGATTTTGGTAGCTCATACTTACACTTACATTGAGTGAGTCATGTTGTAATTATGTAAAATACATTTATATGCCGCCTTCTGATTGTATGATTTTCTTTAAAACATAGTGTTGTTAAGGAAATGGTCACTACATCGAATGCATGTAGCAATCGGATGAAAAGGATAACCAAGGAAAAATGACCTGCTAAAGTTTTGCAGTATCAACATCGGAAGCGGTTTCAGACCTTCAGTAAAGTTTCGAAAGCTTTAGAGGTTTCAGATCGAAGTTATGACGTTTTTTGTTTATATTGAGAAGTTGGCTCAACTTAATGAACTTGATTCATTAATCGGGTGGAGAGTACATATTTATAGGCAATAATATGCTCCATTTCTTATGTTTTTTTTTTTTTTTTTGATGTGGGACTAAAATTAAGAGGAAATTAAAGGCTCTCGACTATACAAGAAATATGACTAACTTCTCTCACACAAGCTGGAGCATAGATATCAAAAGGCCATTGGACAGAAAGTGAAGATAAAGTGCGTGAGCAAGGTCTTGGTGAGGATGGCGACTATCTATGATGCAACAGGAACATGCTATAGTTTATTCTCACAAAGCTTGGCCTTCTCCTGAACAAAGAGACACTCAACCTTAATATGTTTTATACGCGAATGGAATCTAGGTTAGTATATATGGATAGCTTTCTGGTTATCTGAATATAGAACCAAAGGAGAGGGGGGAGGCAACACCAATATTAGTAAGAAATTTCTTCAACCATGTTAGTTCGAAAATCGCATGAGACATCCAACGATACTCAGCTTTAGCAGAAGAACGAGCAACAATATTCTGCATTTTGGTCAACCAAGTTAAATGGTTACTGCAAAAATAAGTGTAGAAATCACTCGTAGAACGACGGTCATCCACTGAATCCACATAATCGACATCAGCATAAGCGACCATGGAGAGTGATAAATAAGCTCCTGGTAGGAGATTTCTTTATGTAGCAAAGGATATGCTCAACATCCTGAAGATGAGATACCTAAGGAGAATGCATATACTGCTAATAATGCTCACAACAAAGAAAATATTCGGGTGAGTGACCGAAAATATGTGAGCTTCCCAACAAGGCCCCGATAGTAATCAGAATTGGGAAACAACGAGTCGGAAACAAAACCTAGAGAAAAACCTCAGATTCGCATCCATAGGAGTATCAACTGGCTTACACCCAAAATAAACAACATCCTATAGATGATCCGTACAATACTTTCGTTGGAATAAGATAAGGGAATTTTCACGTTTAACAAGCTTTATACCCATAAAATACCAAAGAAAACCCAAACCCTTGTTATGAAAATGAGAAGAACACTACTCTTTAATCATAGTCTTAGTAGTACTATCACCAATAATAAGAATATTATCAATATATAACAAAAGAATTATTGTCTCTTGTTGTCGGCTATGGAGAATATAAGATAACTTATGGTGCTTCGAGTAAAACCAATGGCCTGAACCATCTGACTAAGTTTGTGAAATCAAGCTCGAGGAGGCTGCTTGAGACCATAAATAGACCTGCATAAGTTACATACAAGAGACACCCCTAAGCTCATAATCAAGAGGATGCTGCAAATACATACTCATAGTTAAATCACCATTGAGAAAAACATTCTTGATATCCAACTTATATAGGGGCTAGACTTGATGTACTACAAGAAAAACCAACACATGAATATATAGTGTTAACTTAAGCAACTGGAAAAAATTATTCTCATAACAAGTGCCATATTGCTGAGTAAATATCCGAGCAATAAGATCTGTTTTCAAGCGCTCAACCGACCTATATGGATTGTGCTTAACAATAAACACACACCGACAACTAATACGAGAGTGATTGGGTGGGAGAGGTACAAACTCCTAAGTACCAACGGACCAAAGGGCCTTCATTTCTTCACACATGGTGGCCTGTTAAGAGGAAACAAAGTAAAAAGAAAAAATAACACTCACACACACGTGGAGGGAACACAGCTTAACTTCTTTAACATACTGTGTACATTATTCTATAAAGAATGACCTTTAAATAGGCACACACACCAAACCTACAAAAATGGAAGAAGTGGCTCACAGCCACACAATACAACTAAGGAATAGGACAATGGCTCACAGCCACACAATGCAACTAAAGAATAGGACAAAGTCCTAACAAAATTAATCTAACAATCAACCCCCTAATTTTGTTGTTCCAATTCATAGCAGCGCGGGGTGTTCATCTTCGCTTACCTCTACGAGTAGAGTTTTCTTCTCCTTTTCGGGACATTCTGAAGAAAAATGACCATAATTATTGCAATTATAACATCTTACCCTTACTTTATCAAATCTTCCAATCCTGCGGCTTTAGCCACGAGCAGCACCAGAGGAGCCCTCGGCTTCACACTTCTTCTCACGTGCCTTCCACTCGGCTCGGGTGAGAAGGAGATGCTCCTCGCTATTGTCGTCATCGTATCCACTGAGTCGCTCCTCATGGACTTTGAGGCGCCCAATCACCTCCTCGACCGTCATTGTTTTAAGGTCGCCGAATTGCTCTATTGTGGATGCGATCTGCAAGAACTTCTTTGGGACTGCCCGGAGAAATTTCTTGACGACATGGGCCTCCTCAACCTTGTCGCCCAATGCACGAATTTTGTTGATGATGGTTGTTATCTTGACAGCGAAGTCATCGACAGAATCCGTCTCCTTCATGCGCAACCCCTCGAACTCAGTTTTGAGGGTTTGTACCTTAGCCTCCTTTACATGATCGGCGCCTAACTGCATCGTCTTCAATGCCTCCCACGCATCTTTGGCCGTTTGCTTTTCGGCCAATAGGAAGAGCGTTTCCTCAGGGATGCCCGCGTATATAGCCGCCAATGCCATTTGATCCTTGCGCACGTCGATGTTGGTGTCCTCAATAGCTTCCAACACTTCTTGAGCCCTCATATAGACCTTCATCTTGATTGCCCAGGCTGCGTAATTGCTCGTCGTGAGCATCGGATAATGCAGCGAGACGGCGGAATTCCCCTTCGCCACCATACTCATCGGTTCCTCGTCGCCGGTGACACTACTTCCCAGAGAGCGCGGCATGTATTTGGGCATGAACGGATCAAGTGCTCGACCAACCTGGCTTTGATACCAATTGTTGAGAGGAAACAAAGTAAAAAGAAAAATACCACTCACACACACGTGGAGGGGACACAGCTTAACTTCTTTAACATACTGTGTACATTATTCTATAGATAATGACCTTTAAATAGGTACACACACCAAACCTACAAAAATGGAAGAAGTGGCTCATAGCCATACAATACAACTAAGGAATAGGACAATGGCTCACAGCCACACAATGCAACTAAGGAATAGGACAAAGTCCTAACAAAATTAATCCAGCATGGCCCGCCACCACAGATATTAGAGTGCCTCATGTACAAAAGATAGGAAAATCTTCAACAACAGGAACGGAAGAGTAGTCTTGAGGTATCTTGGTGAGACTTCTATTACGACTACGGGCATGTAGCATTGGTGTTGGTGGAGGGAGTATGTGGGTGGAGCTAGTGGGGTAGCGGATGCAGAAGGAAAGAAGGGTTGGTCCTCAAAATACATGACATTAACCAAAGTAACAACTTTCAAATCTAAAGATATTCTTAGCTGCATGGGGAGCCAATTTACAAAGATGATGAACAAAATAAGTACACCAAACCCAAGGAGTCAGCGAGAATGTTTGTAAGAAAGGAAAGATAATACAATATTAAGATCTATAGTTGAGAATTGTGTAGGACATACAGTTAATGAAGCAGTGGTGACGACAAAAGGACATACGGTTAATGAGTGTCACTCTTTGTTCCTATTTTCTGTCTTTCTACTGGTATTGTATCCACATTATGCATCTAGTTTCGATATGGTATCCGTACTTGTATTGTTAGTACTGTATCCGAGAATGGGTCAATGTACCATGTTATTGATTTATATTTGAGTTTTGAGAGGCGTCGTACAAATAGATCGTCCGTAAGGCAATCGATAGGTCAAAAACCAATTAATAGACTTATATAACTGGATTTGAATTTCTGTTTTTGACAAGATAATTATATATGAGACTATCATCAACTCCTAGATAGTCCATTGGTATTGTCATAGATCCGTACTAAGTTCCGTATATAGACTGGTGTTCAAAAAATTACCAAAATAAGAATTTTTCTATCCTCGAAGTTTACAACTGGCATACCGCCAGGGTGTAGCTATCGTAGTCAACAGTATAACTGGGCTAGTCTTTTAACCATTGGTTCAATAATTTTCTATTAGAAGGTTATGATTGGAGGGGACTTAGGATTGGTGACATGGCAACCCGGTCCATTTATGGCTTTAATTCATGCTTTTCACATTCTTTCTTTATATAACTCTTTTCCTTCTATTCCTTATTTTTCCCTTCTCCAAACCATTGTAGCTTTTCTTTCTTCTCCATTTACTTCTAGGAGTAGAGCCTAGATTAAGAGCTTGCCTTCATGCTAGGATTGTGTCTTCTAGACCCGTCTCAAAGATGGAGGGAAAGAACTTGAAGCTAAGAAAACCGATTTTAGGCAAATATATTTTGTACTTGTGAATAAAATTGAATTGTATTGTTTTTTCTCTAAATAAATTGTTGTAGCATGATTCTATTTATTTTTTCAGTTTTCTCATGTTTGTGATATGTATTTTGTGTTGGATTCAAATTTCAAGCTCGAGTTTTGCACCTAGGTTGGATTTGGGATAATCAAGACCTCTAGTATAGAATCTAGGATATTTGATATGATACCGTGTTTTGATCTTTAGAATAGGTTCCTATTTGCTATAAGTTTAGTATCCTGTCACGTCCCAGTTCCAAAATATGCGGGACTAGGCCACGTGAAAATGACCAGCTACGTATCAAGTGGACTCCAGTCCAACTCAAATACGTATAAGCTATTCCGTGAGGGTCACTATCTAGATAACATAATAAATAGCTCTAAGTCTCAATCTACAAGAATATGAATAGAAGAAAGGACAACATGTATCATGTGTGCACCCCAAATAACACTTGTCCGAATAGACTCGAAAGAAATAATATGAGTCTACAAATACTAGACTACATCATTAGATTATTAACAGTAAGAACAAAATATATAAACTATGGAATACATGATACATGTAACTACTCACAATCCATGAGCCCCAAATATTGGTCGCACGGATGCCTATCACCAAGATTATGTCTGACACAGAATCCTGACAAAAAAGATTTTCTGAATGCCTCGAAAGATGTGAGCACACTAAGCGACAAGAAGCTCTCGTCAGAATAATAATGACTTCTAACAAGCGTGCAACACTACGTGTACGAGGTCACATGCGTCTCAGACTCCATGTGCTCCATGCGACTCTGGCCCTATGCGACCCAGACTCTATGTCACCACCCGCACCCTGAACTTGGGCATGAGTCATGAGTACGCCCAGCCTACACCGCAGTGTCAGCGGTAGAATATTGTACAATAAGCCACAAGTATAATCTATAACTCACAACATATATATCCATACTATACTCAATCACAAACACCGAGATAATGAAATCATAAGTAGATAATCAAATAATAGTCTCAAAATTATGGGTCCAAAATAGTCTCCTAAATAATACTAAAGATCAAAATGATAATATCCAAAATATAACTAGAAGTCCCGGAAAACAATCCGGTCCAAAATAACTAACGAAAATAACTACTTTACTGAACTACTTAAATGCAGCCGGGGTCTGAGCTGCTAACTCTCCATGATCCTCCTGAGGGGCAAGATCAGGCTTGTTGGTATATTAGAATATTCTTGGTATATTTGTTGGGATATTAGAATATTCTACATAGGGTTTTAATAGAGTATTAATATAAGATGAAGGGTTGTAAGGCTATAAATAGCCAAGAGATTATCAATAAAAAATATAACAATTACTCCAAAATATTCCACATAGTATCAGAGTCCAAACCCTAGCCACCACCTCCAAAACCCTAGTTACCACCACCGCCACCGCTACCACACCTCCCGCGACCACCGCTGTCGTGCCGCCACCACCGGTGCCGCACCTTCCGCCACCACCGTTGTCGCACCGCTCGTCCGCCACCACCATCGCCGCTCGCCCGTCACCACCACCGCGAAGCTGCGACTCCTACTGAGCCTTCTGCCGCTGTTTCTGGCGTCTCCCACGGGTGATTCAAGACGTTAACATCGAAGGCTTAGATATGATGGAGGAGAGACATGATCGGATCTAGGAAAGGACAAAGAGGGCGAACGTGAATCGTAGAACTAATGTGAGGTAATCGGAGAAGAGGAAGATCGATGGAGGAGATCATCAAGAAGTTGGACTCTACGGACGTCGCAACGTTGATGAAGCTGATGAAACTGTCGGCTGGTGAGGGTACGACAGGAATATTGGCAAAGTTGGAAATTCCATCCATCGATCTGAAGCTTGATGGACTGGCCACAACGGGTGAGAAAAACTCTCGCAGGGAAGAACCTGGAGGGTTTCTTGTCAGAAAAGAAGACAAAGCAGGATGAGAGCTCGATAGGACGCAACGAGAGAAATTCCACTCATATGGTGGTATATATTTGGCTCCTCAATTCTTTAGTCCAGGATCGTCGCCAAAGTGGATGGACTTGAGATTGTGAAAGACGTGTGGAAGAAGTTGAGAAGAACATACGATGGTGTGGGGAATAACTTAAGGGTTTTTCAGATCAAGGAAAAGATCAATGACACCGTACAGGAAGAGAAGACGGTACATGAGTATGCCACAGAGTTTGAGCATCTGTAGTTGGATTATGATTACTTCTCAGATCTGGCAAGCTGCGAGGACCCGAAGTGTAAGTAGAGACAGGTATGTCTGCATGAGAGGACGATAAAGTTTTTTAAGGGGCTGGCCGCAGTATTTTCTCAGAGGATAATACTACTTCTATCCCAACCGAAGATTCCTACACTTGAGAAGGCTATCTCGGCCATGATCAAGGAGAAGACTCGTATCAAGCTACATGAAGGGACAGGTGGTCCTCCTGAAGTGAAGACAGCACTGGCAGTTGCCAATTCAGGTGGCACATGACCTAAGGGATACCCCCGGCAGTGTTACAACTGCGGAGAGGTGGGCCATCTGAGGTATGTTTGCACCAAACCACCCAAGGAGGGAGATTAAGGTGACGGATGTGGACAGTTTGGAGGACGTAGCCTTGGTCATGGGAGTCGATGGGGTGGTCGAGGAGGTTATCGGACGAACCTGCTATAGAAGCATAAAAAATATGCTGGAAATTATACGCGTAAAACCCCTAACATACATGAAGCACATGTAAAACAAAAGCTTCAGAACTATACGCGTAAAACAAGACTTCAGTGCTGCCCGCGTAAAGCAATGCTCCAAGCCTATTTTGGCGTAAAGGTTGCTACATCGCCCCTCTGGCGTAAACTATGTCTGCTTTTAATACAGCGTGAAGTTGTACGAGGAACTCTTCATATTCCTCGAATAAACCTGTCAGATAGAACAGTGACCTTGACTCCTGACAAAGAGTACTGCACGACGATCGATAGGACGGCTATAATGATGATTATGCACAGAGATCCAGACTGTCGTTTAGTGGCAAATCCTTGATATAAGTCATTTTTATGCGTTCAAGGAATACGCTGCCTATTTTACACAGGTAGAAATGAGCCTTTAAGCTCAAGATAAGATGAAACCAAACGCCACATCAAAAGCTGTTCTTCGTACAGAACTCGAGGTACGTCTCTGTAGTTAATGCGCGAGATGGGGGCAGATCTCTGCATTTAATGCACGAGATTTGGTTCTACTTTTAATGACTGGGAGAGCTAAAATTAGGGCTAATATGCTTACGTCACTATCCCTGCATATTACGCCAACCAGGCTATTTTCAACTATAGGAGCACGCCGTATGCTATCTCCTCGAAATACGCCAACCAGATTATTTTCAACTATAAGAGCACGCCGTATGCTATCTCCTCGAAATACGCCAACTCAGGCTATATTTCAAGGTACGTGATAAGGCTATTGGGCCCAGAATACACTCAAGACCTCAATCAGGAAGGATAACTGGCTAGTTTACGCTGGTTACCTACTACCTATGCAGCACCAAGCTTTACGCAGAATTTGGCTTTTACGCAAATAAGACAGCTACTTGGCTTTTATGCCAATAAGACAGCTACTTGGCTTTTACGCCAACAAGATAACTATTTGGTTTTTATGCCTATGAGATCGTTATTTGGCTTTTATGCCAACCATCTTTACGCAAGGGGCAGTTACCTATGTGGCTTGCATGTCGTGGTCTTCGAGAAGCAGTTATACACGCCACCTCATAATGGGACACGCGTCACATGCAAATTCAGGAGATCATTCAGACGTGGGTAATAGTTGTTATAACCGCCGCATAAAAGGTGCAACTCTCTCCACTAATCGACTTTTACACTGACTGATCAGTTACTGTGACTGATCTCTATAAATAGAGACTTCCAATCACAGGAGGAAAAGGTCAAGTCAGTAGGAGGTGAAGGCAGCGAGGTCAAAAAGATCGTAAAGAGAGGAGATCAGAGAGAGAACACATACAGAGAGTGTTGATTGATAACTTTGGCAATGAGTGTTCAATCCCTCCTACAATCTTTGAAGCTTCTTCTTCTTCTTCTACAGCACTTCTTCGTCATCGTGTGGTCCAAGGGACAAAGTGATCGACCGCAGATCAGACTCCTATAGCAATATTTTCCCAGAATTATTTTTATTATACTTAACATCCTCGTATATGATTAATTGTACTTTTTCTTGTTTGTAAACAAAGAAAGGGTTTCGTATAAACCTAGCTTTATTTTTTCTGTTTATCATCAAACACAAGATGGCGACTCTGCTGGGGACTACTTTCTCATCTGACGAGAAAGCCATTGCTCAACACGATGCTGTATCCGTCGGATCAACGAAGAAGACTTTGGTCGTCCAATTCGACCAATCGGCTTATAAAGACATGCTTCGAGCAGGGGGTATCTCTCATTCCCTCTCTGTCCAGGACAACAGGAAATTACGTAAAGTATGGATGCCCCGGACATCCTTTACCATTCCTGCAGACTCTCTCTCTCCGATCAACAAGGTTATGACATCACGACCTTTACGCCTTGTGTGAAAAAACCCATCTCCCGTCTGTGACGTGGCAGACAAAACTTCTGGCAATGCCCTAGTGCCAATCCAGAAGTCTACAATGCGACCCGTGCGTAAAACTTTATCTCCCGTCTGAGACGTGGCAAACAAAATTTCTGATAAGGCCTCAGCGCCAATTCAGAAATTTCAAACGTTCCCTGCGCGTAAAACTTCGTCTCCCGTCTGTGACGTGGCAGAGAAAAATTCTGATAAGGCCTCAGCGCCAATTCAGAAATTTCAAATACGCCCTGCGCGTAAAACTTCGTCTTCCGTCTGTGACGTAGCAGACAAAATTTCTGACAAGGCCTTAGTGCCCGTGCAGAAAATTCAAATACGCCTTGCGCGTAAAAATGTATCCGATGGACCCTTGGATCACATCAAGGGAAAATACGTGGCGAATCTCCTGACCTCTAGAGTTGTACGCCACCAAGAGGAGAAGATTACGCGGACTCCTGTTTTATGCGAATCTGTACAAAGATCTAGATTACGCCAGGATAAGCCCATCCACGTAAAGAAGAACTGCTTCATGAGGAAATACGCTCCCCAGATGATGGATCATATCCCACTCACATGGGCGAACTGCTATATACTTATGGCAGAGAGAGGATCATGGTTCCCAATATCCATGCTCCAACTGATGTAAAAAGGCAGAATAAGTCTTCTTCATTTTTTTCTGTTAATCCCCCTGATTTGCATAATTTCTTAATCCAGAAGCGCAAAGACAGGGGATCTTCTAACATGTCTATTACACCCCTAGGGAGCATTATTGTAATAGTCATAAAGTTGTAGTTAACTACTGTTGTTCTAAGGCAAAACGGTCAGTTTTTGACCGGTTGAACTACTCTTTGTCTCTACAGGAAGAAGAGCCGACATCCGCATCAGTGAACATAGCTTCACACATTCCTAGAGGAAGGTCAAATTTAAGACATCACCCTCTAGAACTCTAAGCTAAAGGAGATTCGACAAACTCCTTGAGAATATTGAAGCAGGTATTTTTTGAAACACCCGCTCGAGGTCACGACAACCGGCTTCATATTCTTCTGATTTTGACACTGGGGGTCGCCAGTTTCCCGAATCGGATGCTGAAAGTATAGACTCGATCTCTATAGAGATCTATACTAATCCTTCAGTAGCATCCAGAGAAATGGGAGTTTACGCCATTGGAGATGAACATGAAGAGGCTTCCCCATCAGAAAGTACTGACCAACGCATCGCTGTATTAGAAGCATCGCTTAAAAAGATACATTCCATGATGGAGAGTATATGTCAGATGATGGTGACTCAACATGCAGCTACAATAGCTCAAACATTGGTTCCTCTGACTCAACTACGTGTGGGGGTGGACCTACCACCATCCAACGCAAACCAGGAGCCTATTCTAAATCAAGAGTCAGCGGCTCCTCAACTTCTTAACTCGAAGAATGTATTGCCTCCTGTTGGAGTTATAATACAACCGATCTCTCACCACTCTGCGGTCCCTTTACCAGCTGAAGACCCGATGCAGGCAGTTCGGGAATTGAAAGCCCAATTTGATGCCTTGAAGCATAAGGATCAGCTCAAGAAGTTGGGAATCAACCAGCCATACCCAGCTATCTGGGACGAGATCCCTTTCCCACCTAAATACAAACCACAGGCTATGGTTTTATTTGAGGGAAAGACGTCACCAAGCCAGTACATGAACTACTTTAGCATGATAACAGTGTTGTTGCAGGAGAATGACGCCCTTCTCACTCGAGTGTTTAAAGGCTGTCTGTCTAGAGTGGCCTATCAGTGGTACCGTAGTCTTGCGGACAACTGCATTACTTTCTTTGAAGATTTCAAGACTCTGTTCTTTGCTCGATTCTACGAAAGAGGGATGGACATGTCTATGTCATCACTTATCGAAGTAAAGCAGAAGGAGAAGGAGAGCGTTCGTACTTTTATCGAACATTTTCGTCAGGCTACCTTGTAGATGCCTTCAGGAGTTCCGGATTCTGCCTTGGTGGATATTTGCAGGAAGAACCTTCTCCCGCTGATCTCCGTATTCACGGGACCATATCAGTTCCATGATTGGCCCTCGTTTATCATCTCAGCGGTGGCCGCTGAAGATAACAGTCGGAAGGCGCGTGACAATGGAATCATGATCTCTACCTCTGATAGAGGAAAGCGGTCATCTTCCAATAACGAGCATGCTCGTAGTTCCAAAGGGAAGGATGCTCTGGCAATCAACACGTCTAGGCAACATACTCCGATAACTACGCAGATAAATCCTGGGACTTCCAGGCCTAAAGAAGAATATTCTTTTGACGACGATGATATTCCGAGCATATTCGATTGTCTAGTCAAAAGTGGCAAGCTTACTCTCCCCGAGGTAAAACGGCCAAATGAAGTTGGCAGTACCAATAACCCTAAGTACTGCATTTTCCACAGATACATACATCACCCCACAAAGGCATGTTATGTACTAAAAAGGAAAATCCAGGAGCTGATCGACACCAAGTCCATCACTCTGCGTAATAGCAAAAAGACGGTCACTGCCAACATAATCTCGCTCTAGTTTGGCAATCTGCCCCCTCAGGAAATCCCGGATGGTGTATTACCTATTCTAAGGGCGATGATGAACATTGTTAATCTTCCTCCAACCAGGGGTCAAAATCATGACCTGGTACCCCTAACTACCAAGCGTGGTGAGATCATGTGGGTCCACCCAGATCTGGTATCAGAAATTGAAGAAGAGACTCAAGCTGCTAAAGCTAAGTCTAAAAAGAACTCAAGATGCAAACCATACAATATGGTTGCAATATCCCCGACATCAGAAGAAGAGGCTTTGGCAACCGGAACCCGGTCAGGCAAATCCTACCTCAAGGACTATGGAGGAAACCAGGGGGAATCAACGGCAGACACTTCAGCTGCCAAACCTCCAGAGCCTAAACCAGTTATACCAGAAGCAGGTCCTTCTAGACCAACTTCGGTGGACAAGGGAGAGCAAAAAGAAGTTTGTTTTGATAAACCTTTGAAGAATATTCAAAACAAAGGTTTAGAAAAACCATATAACTTTGACATCTTGGCCCAGTTGGCTAATACACCAGCCAGATTATCCATTTTCGAGCTACTTAGGCTATCCAAAGACACTCGTCAAGCCTTGAGTGAAGCGTTAATATAGGCGGATGTATGCTTGACTCAGCTCAAGTCCCCTGATAAAGAGCCTGTGGCGTGCCCTCAATGCCATAGTGTGATTAAAGTGGTCCCTAATATCACTTTCACTCAAGAGGATATATTGTTGAAACATAACAAGCATGACATGCCTCTTTATTATACCGGATATATTGGCTCCATGGAGGTAGCCCGGATTCACATAGATCTAGGATCGTCGATCAGCATTATCCCTCACAGTCTGTTAAGACCGTTGAGAATCCCTACAAGCGAACTGGCTTACACTACCACCACAATCGTGGGCTTTAATGCCAGGAAGAGCAAACCGTTGAAGAAGATTCGTCTAAGGATCTAGATTGGTGACCTTAGATCAGTGGCTACATGCTACGTCATTGATTCAGAGGTGTCTTACAATATTCTGTTGGGCAGACTTTGGATCCACGATCACAATATCGTTCCTTCCACTCTACATCAATGCTTCAAATATGTAGACGCCCAAGGGACAGTAAAAACAGAGTTTGCGGATCTCAATTCTTTCAAAGGAGTTGAATCCTACTATTCTGATGCCATATTATACACCCAAGACTACATGAAGGAGGTATCAGGTAAGACGAAAGAGGAATCCTACCGGGAGCCAGCAGAACCATCTACTGAGCAACCTTTATCAATCTAGGTGAAAGGACGGACTACCCGTCCCAAGATCATGGAACCCATGGCTATCCACTTGAACAGACGCAAATAGGGAGGAGGAAGTGATCCTCTAGTGATCACTTTGAACCAGAAGCCCCCACCTTTGGTCATCAACCTCAAGCGCAACAAGCAGCCGACTGATGTAAATACAACCTGGAACATGGTTTCTGACGATAATAAATATTATCTTTTCCAGTATACTGACGCTCAATTTCCAAATCAGGAATCCTCCCCCCATAATGATATAGAACCTATAGCACAAAATTTTTTGGAAGCTATAGACTCCTATCATCCGTATCTATGAGAAGTAGCGTCAACATCTAATGTCATCAGGACATATGGACCACATAAAGATTCTATCTTTATTGTCCCACCTACTCGCAATGATCAGCATCCAATAGTCTTCAGTCACATGCGAAATAAACCAATTGTACAAGAAGATTCTCACGAATCTGATGCTGGGAAAATGAAAGTTCACAGATATAGCCCACAAGCTTTGAAGATTATGCAAAGTATGGGTTATGACTTGAAGTTGGAGCCAGGCCTCAACTATGAGAAAGGCAGACGAATACCGTTGTATGGTGATCCCTACTGTCAACGAACTCGTTTTGGGTTGGGGTATACCACACATCTTGCAACTTCCAATGACTCTGAGTTAAGTGAGGAGACAATTTCCTCTTTTCAAGACGATTTGTCATCCTCTGATTTAGAAGATAAACTGGAACAGGTATTATCAGTAAATATGGTGTTGACAGATTCTCTCAAAATAGAGGAACAAGAATCTGAACCATTTGAAGATGAATCCTGGGCTCAACAAATGGACACACAATGGGAACTCTGGTTCGAGCAAAGAGAACCACCCACTGAGGATAAAGTTATCCAAGTCGATGTTGGGGATAAATTTTTACCAAAGCCGATATTTATCAGTAACAATCTTTTCGAGGAAGAAAGAGAAGAAATAATCTAGCTGATAAAAGAATATATCGATGTCTTTGCATGGAATTATGAGGATATGCCAGGTCTTGATCCTAAAGTGGCTACCCATAAACTCAACATACGGCCCAATTCGAAGCCTATAAAGCAACACCAACGCCGGTTCCGTCCGAATATGATGGATGACATTGAAGCTAAAATCAAGAAGCTAATAGCCTATAGGTTCATCCGGGAAGAACAACATCATGACTGGGTCGCCAATGTTGTCCCGGTCATGAAAAAAAGTGAGAAAGTGCTTGTTTGCATTGATTTCCGAGATCTAAATACGGCCTGCCCTAAAGATGAGTTCCCTCTTCCCATTACAAACGTCATGATCGATAATACGTGCAGTTTTGAGCGCATGTCTTTCATGGACGGATTCTCAGGATATAATCAGATTAAGATGAATCCTGAAAATGAGAAGCATACTGCCTTCCGGACACCATTGGGGGTATATTGCTATACAGTTATGCCTTTCGGACTGAAGAATGCCGGGGCTACATATCAACGAGCTATGAGTAACATATTCCATGAGCACTTACGCAAAACAGTGGAATGTTACATAGACGATATTGCTGTCAAAAGCCGCCTTAAGGATAATCACATCCAAGATTTGAAGACAGTATTCGAGTTGATGCGCCAACATCAACTCAAAATGAATCCTACAAAGTCCTTTCTTGGTGTATCCAGTGGCAAATTCCTGGGACTTGTCATTACCGCTAAAGGCATTCAAGTGGACCCTGATAAAGTAAAGGCTATCCTAGAAATGCAACAGCCCCATAATCTGAGGGAACTCAGGGGATTTCAAGGTCGTCTGGCTTTTATCAGGAGATTCATTTCCAACCTCTCTGGGAGATGTCAACCTTTTTCTCGCCTGATGAAGAAAGGTGTGTCATTCGTATGGGGCGAAGCCTGTCAGCAAGTGTTTAATGATATCAAACGCTATCTCACTAATCCTCCAGTTCTGGTGCCTCCCGTCATAGGAAGACCATTTTTGCTGTATGTTCGAGCAATGGATCATTCTTTAGGGGCTCTTCTCCCACAGAAGAATAATGGGGGTCATGAACAGGCTATTTACTATCTAAGCAGGATGATGATCAGAGCTGAACACTGGTACAATCCAGTGGAAAAAGAATGCTTGGCCCTAATGTTCGCCATTCAGAAGATGCGATATTACGTCACGGGCCAAACTATTCATATCATCTCCAGAATCAATCCTCTTCGGGTATTGATGAACAAGCCAAGTGTTCTTAATTCCCGACTCGCGACTTGGGCGATGCTATTAACACCGTAGGATATGGTATATGTCCCTCAGAAGTCCATCAAAGGTCAAGCCTTGGCTGATTTTTTAGCTGCTCATCCAATTCCGTAAACCTCTAAACTATACGAGGATATTCCTGACGAAGTTGCAGAATTTAATTTCGCAATGGAAGGTGATACATGGCAGCTATTCTTCGACGGTGCCTCCAGGATTGGTCCCAGGGGAAACGTGGTTTCAGGAGTAGGAATTGTCCTGGTGACTCCTGATAAACTCGTCATCTATCGAGCATATTCTCTTAGCGAACCCAGTTCTAATAATGTGGCAGAGTATAACGCCCTACTAATCGGGCTTCAAGTCGCTAAAGAATTGGATGTTGAATACCTGGAAGCTTTTGGTGATTCTCAGCTGATCGTCAATCAGGTCAGAGGAATATATAAAGTCCGTAATCCAGACCTCATTCCTTATCACCAAGCAACGATCGAGATAGCCATGTCTTTTAAAGGATTCTTCCTAGAGCACGTGCCTCGATCTCAAAATTTGGAAGCTGATGCTCTGGCCAGCCTAGCTGCAGATCTAGCTATTCCTATAAGAAGGCAAAATTCGGTGATCATTCTTAATAGAGATTTATTCTGTGTGAAAAATAATTTTTATATAGAACGCAGCTATGCTGTAAACACGATTCCTCCTAAGAGAGACTGGAGAAGTCCCTTTATAGACTTCGTATTATATGGAATCTTACCAGAGGATCCTAAAGAAGCAGTATTCATCAAAAGACGATTACTACGCTTCTATTTTTGATGCTTCTTCACAAAGTTTATATCGTCGAACATACGATGGACTGCTATTACGATATCTTTTTGACGATGATGCAAAACGGGTTATCCGAGAAGCTTATAAAGGTGTATGTGGAGCACATCAACCCGGTCCTAAGTTACAGGATCGTATCAGGAGGATAGGCTACTCTGGCCTACCATGATTGCAGATGCCGTAAAATATGCAAGACAATGCAAAGCCTGTCAGGTTCATGCGGATTTTATATATCAGCCTTTTGAGTATTTATATCCTACGATTACATCTTGGCCCTTTGAAGCATGGGGTACGGATATCATTGGTCCTATTCATCTGTCATCTTCTAGAGGACATCAGTTCATATTGGCTATCACAGATTATTTCTCTAAATGGGCGGAGGCGATCCCTCTTGCTGAGGTGAAGACATATAACGTGATCAGCTTTATCAAGCATCATGTAACTTATCGCTTTGGGGTACCCCGAAGGATAATTCATGATAACGGGCCTCAATTCATCAGCCAAGCGTTTTACCAATTTTGCGATAAGAATCAGATACAGAATATGGCCTCAACGGCTTATAATCCTGCCGCTAATGGTTGGCGGAAGCTTTCAACAAAACCATCATCAAACTCTTGAAAAAGTTCGTTTCTACGAACAAAAGAGATTGGAATAAGAAGCTGGGGGAATGTCTCTGGGCATATCGCCCAACGGTACGAACACCAACAGGTTGTACCCCATTTTCATTAGTTTATGGGTGTGAAGCAGTTCTCCCCATTGAAATCCAAATTTCATCACTCAGAATAGCAGTGGCTAATGAGTTGACTCAGGAAAATAATGACCACTTAAGGCTTCAAGAGCTGGAAGGATTAGACGAGAAACGCCTTCAAGCTCAACAGCGCATTGCGTTATACCAAGCACACATTTCCAGAACTTTTAATCAAAAAGTGAAGGAAAGAGTGTTCAAAGTTGGTGAGCTAGTTTTAGCTGTGAAGAGGCCAATGATCATTACACACAAAAGTAAGGACAAATTCTAGTCTAAATGGGAAGGTCCTTATATGATTGAAACGACGTTCTCAAATGGCGCCTACAGATTAGCCAAGCCTAATGGAGATTTAATAATGTCTCCTATCAACGGCAAATTCCTGAAGAAGTACTATGCTTAATCTCCCTTGCTTAAACGGAGTATGATGAAGATTTAATTCTGATGACACTACATATAAAGATTAGTTGGATCATATTCTATCATGTTATTATGACCTCTGAATAGATATGTTTGACTAATTTGAAACTTCAAAACCTATCACGTCCATATTATCTCTGATAGTGTTTTATATACAAATTTAGTTGGAGCATATTCTATCATGTCCATATAACCTCTGAATAGATATATCCAACTGAAACTTACCGAAAGTATATCACGTCCATATTACCTCTGATATCACTTTCATCTTAGCCTATCATTTTTTATTCAAAAGTGATAGGTCCACAAAATCAGAAAAAATATCTTTATTATCTCTGGGAATAGCAAAATTACAGAGGAAGCAAAAAGACACATCATTGGGGAGGAGCAGTTAAATCCCTAATTTGTCGCGCCAAAGCAGCCATCCTCTCATTCCTGGAGTTCAAAATATGATTGTGAGCCTGTTCCAGCCTTGCCTCATCGTCGTTCAAGCAAGATAGTTTGGATCGAGCATCAACAAAACTGGTGCGGATGGCACCAGCACGCGTCAAGTTCTGCTGAGCTATCACCACTTGGCCCTTAAATACATTACGAGCTGCCGATGTCTTGAGAAGCCTCTCCCTTGTCTGAGTGAGTTCAGCTTCCAAATCTTGAACCCTCGCTTCATCTCCCTCATATTTGGCCTAACACTTAGCTAGCTGAGGAATAAAATCCACCAAGATAGCCTGCTCTTTATCCATCTCTTGCTGCTATTCCTGGATGTATTTGTTTAGAGTTTCTATTTGTTCAGCAAGTTCTGCAGTTAAAGAGTCATACTTAGCTTGAACCAGATCGTCGATGCTGCCCCGAGATAGTTACAAATACTCATTAATTGGTTGTTCTAAACCATTAACTATTTGCTCTAGCGCATCAGCTCTTTTATTATCACTAAAATTTCTAATCTGCACTATAGGGAGATTGGAGGACATCTTCAGAGCATCGAAACCTAAGTTCTTCTCCAGCACCATCGATATTAACTCTTTCAAAGTGAGATAGAATATGCTAGTGTATTGATCCACTAGCATAGCAAAGCTCGAATGGATGCCGGGAGTGGCCGCAATATCGGTAAATCTTCCTCCAGGAATGACTGCAGAGGATGTCGCCACAGTTATTGCTCCAACAGAAGGCGCAACAAAAGAAGAGACACCAACAACAGTTAAAGTTGCTGGTATACTCGACGAAAGAGGCACAGACGAGATGGTGGGTTCATCCTCCCCTGATGCTATTTGAACTCCCACTGGCGGGATGACACCCGAGAATGTTGCGGATGAGAGATCGGCAGTTTCAAAGCACTATTCTTTGACGTCGATCACCACCGTTTTATTAAATGGATCCGCAATAAAATCAGAAGTTGCATCAACTCCGCCCTCCCCAGAGATGTCTTCACCTGAAAAGAAGACAAGAGAAAGTTAATATCAATTTGATGTTAATTTTCATGAAGAAAACGTGAAGACAATATTTACCCATGGCCGATGGCATGTATGTTGCGTCTGTAGCCTGTATAGCTAAATCATCTCTTAATGATGCTAGATAAGCTGTTATACCTAGAGAAGAGGGTGCACCAACTGACACTGGCGAGTAGTCATCCCAGTCTTCACCCAGATCCATTCGAGGTTCATCGGGTGTAATCTCGCTGGAAATAATTACATACGAAGGAGGGGTTACTCCCATTATTGGTCTGAATAAAGGTATATTGATTCTGAATATGCTCGGCCTTGAGGCGACCTCGAAGCACTACCAGTAGCGGTAGTAGCGGCAGCGATCGCGAGCAAAGAATCTCCACCACTGGCAGCTAGAACTGTGGAGGTTCCCTCTCTAAAAGGTGAAGGACCTCGGATCAAAGAATCATCCCCAACTGGGGAAATAATAGGCTCACTCCTAGAAGCCCCCTTAGTGGAAGTCTTTTTAGGACCTCTGGCCATCTTCTTCTTGCGGGGAGAAGGCTCTTTCGGAGTGGAAGCCTTTCGTTTATTGGAGATAACGAGAGGCTCTGCTGGCGGAGCTATTACGCCTCTCGGTATTATCAACAAGAACTCATCTGCACCAGTAGGGTCTTCACCTTCATCAGATAAGACAGACGATATCTCCTCCCTTCCAGTAGACCTATAGGTGGGCATCTTGAAACTTCCATGCATATCAAAATCATGATGGAAGGTGTTGATGGACGCATATAACTGCGCGTACGAATGAAGAATGCGCAACTCCATAGAGAGAGAAGTCGCGGGCACAGCAAAAAGTGCACCAGTACAACCCGTGATGAAGTACCACCATCCTCTGGCTCCATCAATAAGTCCACCTTTGGACTTGAAGCTGGTGATGGGATTCCCCACATGCAACTGGTCATACCCAAATTGTCTGGCGAACCGGCTGGGCAGATAAGGCTCCAAGTAGCAGTGGTCCTCACTTTTGTACAGCAGGTGGGAAGGTCTAATGCAGACCAACCAATAAAAGGCTTCAGGGGAAAGAATAGTTCTCCCTTGACCTGCATCCTTAAGTTTCGTCCCCTGTTGATTGATATGTACAGGGGAGACGATACAGAAGAGTTTCCAGCCATGGGCAAAATTTAATGCTCGTCGGCAATCTATGACGCTCGCCACATTCTAAAGAAAATTCTTGTAATTCAACAATAAGTTATTTCCTGAACCGCTGGCAGGACCGGGAGACATTACCCTAGTATTATGAAGGATTAACCATCCCATCAAGTATAGGAATGGTAATTCCACTCAGGGAAATCCTTCACATTGCGTATCATCAGCTAGCAGCCCATCAGTAATGGCCCTCAGGTGTCACTACCACATTTTAGGAAAAAGGGTATTTTAGTAATTTCCTATTTAAATAAATATTGTGCATGGTAAATAATTTTTGTTGTATTATTTAATTGTTGTTGGATGTTAATTAATTATTTTGGACTTATTTTAGTGGACCCAACTAGTTTAGTTTGGACCCATAGACCAACATGAATTAAATAGTTAGATTTGGCCCATTTAGAAAGCCCATGGTTAAGGAGATGGATTAAATTAATTAAGTGATTAGACTAGAAGCTTCCTTCCTTAATTATTTATTCATGAGAGGCCCCAAGGGGTACATTGGACATTTTATAATTGCTTGGGAGAGGGGCAAGGCCGGCCTATTAAAAGAGGAGAAAAATTTCTCTCTCATCTCATTCTCATTCCAAATCTAGATCTAGAATTTCCCACTCCCAAATTCTCTCAATTTCCATTCCAATTCCCTACCAAATTCATCCCAAATTCTTCCCAATTTACCATTAGAGAAGGAGGAAGCAAGGATCTAGAAGAAGGAAGCAAGGATCTACAAAGAGGAGCAAGGATCTACAATTTGGAAGCAAGTTCTTCTCAATTGGAGGTTTCATTGGGAATCCATCTCCCAATAGGTATAATTCAGATTTTCCCATTTAAATAGCTTCTAAATCTGAGATTTAATCATGTAAAATTAACCTATATGTATGTACTACCCATAGGACTTTGTTTTGTGTTCATAGGAGACCCATGGAGAAAGTTATGGTGCTTTTTGTGTTAATTTTGTTGGAATTCCGAATTTATATTTTGTTGTGTGTATCAATTGATCCTATAGATCAATTGGACATGAGCTTATATGTTTGGGGCTAGTGTCGTGTCCATAATTTGGTACATGTGGTTCGTATCCCAACTATTTGGTGATACGTATCATTTTGGGAGTTTTCCCTCCGACACGGGGCTTTGAACATGTCGTATTTTGACACGGACACATAGATCTACTTTTGACACTTTGATTTATTCATAAATATTATTTGTGATTTGTTTGTATCCTTCGGGGTGCAATTGGTTGTGTGTTGGACTCGTGTCACATGCGTATCCTAGATCTAGTGGGATACGGTGTGATACTCTCCAATTGTGTGGATTTTTGAATAGATCTAATTATGTATGGTTTAAATTCTTTAATTATAATTAGTAAATATATATAGATATTATATATTTATTTTGTGTATTTATTATAGTAATTATTGTAGCATAGATCTATATATTTTTGTGTGTGCTAATATGATGTACAAATATAATATGTAGCTTTCTTGCATGTAATTATATATGTACTTATGTTAATAGTATAAATTATACATAAATGTTTTATAAAATATATTTATGTGTTTAATTGTGTAATTATATTATTTATAATTATTATGTAATTATTTGTATATTAATGTATATATTTTAGGTGTGCTTCTAGCCATGTAAAATATGAACATTAATATGTGCATGTGTTGTAACTATTAGTATTTAATTATAAGTTTATATGTGCATATATATATAAGTATATAATTATTTATTTATATATATGTATTGCGATTATTATTGCATATATATATATATATATATATATATATATATATATATATTTTTATATTTTTATTTGTTTTGGTGACAGTGGTTTCTATGACAGCGAAACTGTCATTATTTGGTCTGAACAGCAGCCGCTGTACAGTGGTCAGCATTAATGACAGATCTGTCATTAATGCTGCGGCAGTTTTGAGCGGCAACCTTTCAGCGATGTTTTTTGTGACAGTTTGAAACTGTCAGCAAACTGTGACAGCAGCGGTTTTGTATATGGAGTTTCTGCGACGACTTTTCAGTGACAGTCAAGACAGTCACTATTAAACCTGTTTTATTTTATCTTGTTTTGTTCACTGTTTTCAGTGACGCTTTGGCAGTTTTAAATTATATTTTATATATTATTATTGTATATATATATATGTATATATATATGTGTTTTGTGAGGTATAATATTTATAATAATATATTATGTTATTTGTATACATATTGGTTTGTATATATATTATTTTAGGGTATATATTATTTGTATTAGTAGTATACTTTGTGTGAGTATTATTTGGGATCTAATTTTTATTCCTAAATTGTTGTATTTTATTTCTATATTATTTATATAGATTTCTTGTGAGGTTGACCTTGGTTTGACCATGTTTGACTTTAGTTGACTTTAGAGTTGACCATAGTTGACTTTTGACTTAGAATTTATTTATTGACCTAGGAGTTGACTAGTTTGACTTGTTCTCTTTCCGGGACCTTGTATTAATGTGGTATTCCATATCTAGGTATTCGAGGTACCGAGTCAGACATCTGTGAGACTGTTCATTGGACTTCAGGCGAGTACATTCTCTGATAGTTTCTCATTTATGATATCCTTTATGTTCGTTGTATCTAGTGTAGATTTATATGTTTCTTTCGACACTATGGTTACACGGATTGGTATATCCGAATCTCGTCATGAGATGTTATTCCTTGGTATATGGTGTATATGGTGCAAGTATTGTTTCATTGGTTATCTTGTACATGTACAGACACCGATTCTCGGGAAGACTAGCTATCTTCTTGGGGAATCTAGTGCCATAGCATACCGTGGTTGGATCTATTATACCAGTTGGGGGTGGGGAGTATTAGTATAGATATGTGATCAAATCCCTATTGAATAAAGTATTGGTAAGCAAATAGTGTTGATCATGCACCGCACGTATGACTAGCCAGGCCGCATTGTATCTTGCCCAAGCCGATCACATGTTAAGCTAGTACTCACACACTTAGTCATTAGTATTATTGTTTCATTGGCATATTATTCATTATTGTATTTCTTTCCAGTATTTCCTTATTGTCTATATATCTCTTGTATCTATTTTGTGCATCTTGTTTATCCACAGCTATTTACTGTTACATAGTTTTTATCATGGATTAGAACTGCTGTTAGAGATGTACTCCGTTCCTTTCCTGACTGGATATATTTTTCCAGATGACACTGAGGAGTACCCTACCTATTATGGACCCCAGGATGTTGTGGGTTTAGATTCGGAGACCCTGGCTCAAGAGGGACTTATCCCAACTGAGATAGTTGACCCTGGAGTGTAGCTTGTAGTATGATAGTATTCTTTTGTACTGGATTTGTCTCCAGCTTATTTTTGTTACTCTTCAGACTCATTGATGTATTATTTTAAACTCATGAGTTAATGACTATTCTATTCTTATCTGATTCGTGTTCATTCTATCTTAGTTCTGTGATTGAGTACACTATCTTTTGGTGGTTCATTATATTAGATAGACTTTCTAGACAACGTTCTACCGCCGATTCTGCGGCGTAGGCTGGACGTTGTTTCCGACTAGTACCCTTACCCCGGGTGCGGGTCGTGACACGTTTTTGGTGGTGGCCCATGCAGGTCTAGCTTCACAAGTATGTGATGTCGTGGTAGTGCGACAACTTAGTTGTACTACTGCGAGCCTGGAATAGGATATAGGATATAGGCTGAGATACTCAATCACATCTAGGAAAATTCTTTTGATTCAACTATTCTCCTTTGATATTGATACTTGATCTCTTAAACTGTCATTTCCTTGATATCTTACATCTTGTGCCATATTGATTCTTTCTTTCGCTTTGTCTCAGGATGCCGCCTAAGACTAGATCACAGCAGGGGAGAGCAGCTTCTGAGAGGTCTGCGACATCCCGAGGGCCTGCACCAGTCACTTCTCCGGTGATTGGAGTGTCAGCTGCTTTCGGAGGTCCACCACCTACTCAGAGGACTGTGCCAGCTGTATCTGAGGGGCTTCCACCTCCACCTCCTGTGCCAGCAGAGGCGTCACAGATGTTTACACTGTTTCGTGAGATGCTCGAGGCACAGAGGGCTCAGTCAGAGGCACATCAGAGGCAGACCGATGTCCTACGGCAGGGCATCGAGAGTGCTCATCAGCTTGCTCGTGCTGTAGTTGAGAGAGGAGTTTCGGTCCAGCAGCAGGTTGTTCCTCAAGTTGCTCAGTTTCGGCCAGGCAATATTCAGGACTTCAAGAAACTGGAGCCTAGGGTTTTCAAAGGGACGGAGGGCATCGTCTATGCTGATGATTGGCTCGAGGACATTGAGCGTCTTATGAGGGTGTCCCGTCTTTCTGAAGATCTGAAGGTTGAGGTGGTAGGACTTCAACTGTTCGACGTCGCTCGCACTTGGTTCAGGAATGAGCAGGTTCTAGTTGACGCAGGACAATCTTGGGAGGTATTCAAGGACCTTTTCAAGAAGAAGTTTTTCGCTCGGATAGACAGGCTTGACTTGGGGAGACAATTTGAGAGTCTCATTCAGGGGAGCATGTCTGTGGAGGAATACGCTGCGGAGTTCGGTAGGTTGAGCCGATTTGCAGAGTACTTGGTGAGGGAACCGGAGGTTCGAGCTATTCGTTTCCGAGAGGGTCTAAACTGGGAGGTAAAGATTCTCATTCCGTCTTTTTATGAGACATACTCGGAGATACTTGCGGAGGCACGCAAGGTTGAGCGGGATCTGGGTTTGAAGACCAAGAGAGACCGTGATTCTTTTCTGGGGGCCAACGGCAGTGCAGTATCTGCCAAACGTCCTCATTTCCAGTCCAGACCTTTCCAGCAACCACAGCAGAACCAGACTCCAGCTAGAGCGCCTTTTCACCAGGCACCTCAGCAGCAGAGACAGTTACAGGAAGCTCCATACAACTTTTGCAAGAAGCCCGGCTATATCTGGGAAGTTTGCAGGAGGAGGCTAGGAGTTTGTTTGTATTATGGTACTGAAGGGCATCAATCAAGGGAGTGTCCTCATCGTACAGTTCAAGGAGCAGCTCCAGCTCCGAGGACACAGACGAGACCACCTGCAGCACAGCCGAGGGGACCACTTCCGACACAGCAGCAGCATTTTGTCCAGCATCAACAGCAGGGAGGTGCTCGGCAGGGATGAGCGTTTTCTATGACCGTCGAAGAGGAGGAGCCCACAGGAGATGTCATCGCAGGTTCTATTCTTCTTGATTCCATTCCAGCTTTAGCTTTGTTTGATAGTGGTGCTTCCCATAGTTTTGTATCTGTTTCTTTTGATCTGAAGCATGGTTTGGTAGCTGAGTCTTTGCTTAGGACTTGCAAGATCATGACCGAGGGAGGCATTATCCTGGTTAATGATATTTGCAAGGATCGGAGAGTTACTCTGGGAGGTCGGGAGTTGAGTGCGTGTCTACTTGTAATGCCACTTCCGAGCTACGATATTGTACTCGGGATGGATTGGTTGAGTAGGCACCGTGCTAGCATAGACTGTAGAGGAGGTAGAGTTTTGTTTGGTTCGCCAGGAGAGCCAGAGTTCGAGTTTGCTAGAGGAGCTGCAGAGCAGGGAGAAAGCATTATTTGTGGAGCTATGGTGGAAGACAAGGAGTTGCCACATCCGTTGATAGCAGAATTCTTGGATGTGTTTCCTGAGGAATTGCCAGGATTGCCACCAGATCGAGATGTTGAATTTTCTATAGATTTGGTGCCAGGTGCAGAACCAATTTTGTAACATGTCTATAGAGTAAACAATAGCGAGCTGGTCGAGTTGAAGAAGCAGGTGGACGAATTACAGGATAAGGGATTTATCAGATCGAGTTCTTCACCATGGGGAGCCCCGGTATTGTTTGTACCGAAGAAGGATGGATCGGTGCGCATGTGCATTGATTACAAGGCTTTGAATAATCTTACTATCAAGAATAAGTATCCTTTGCCACGGATTGATGATCTGTTTGATCAGTTGAGTGGTGCGAAGGTGTTTTCTAAGATAAATTTGAGATCAGGCTACCATCAAGTGAAGGTAAAGTCGGAGGACATACCGAAGACTGCTTTTAGAACTCGGTATGGTCAGTTCGAGTTTATGGTGATGCCATTTAGTTTGACTAATGTACCGGCGGTATTTATGAACTTGATGAACAAGGTATTCCACCAGTACCTTGACAAGTTCGTGGTGGTGTTCATCGACGACATACTCATATACTCGAGGACACCGGAGGAGCATGAGGAGCATTTGAGGATTGTGTTGGATATGCTGAGGAAGGAGAAGCTGTATGGGAAGTTGTCTAAATGTGAGTTTTTCTTGGACAAGGTAGAATTCTTGGGGCATGTTGTGACTGGTGATGGTATTTCAGTGGATCCGAAGAAGATTTCAGCAGTGGAATCTTGGAAGACTCTGAGTTCGGTAGCAGAGATCAGGAGTTTCTTGGGATTGGCAGGCTATTACAGGAAGTTTGTGCAAGATTTTTTGAGGATTGCCGAGCCGATGACCAGACTCACGAGGAAGGATGTGGAGTTTGTTTGGACGGAGGATTGCCAGGTTGCTTTTGAGGAGTTGAAGAAGAGGTTGACGTCTGCTCCTATTTTGACGTTGCCATCAGGGTCTAGAGGTTTCACTATTTATAGTGATGCATCGGGAAAGGGTTTAGGTTTTGTTCTTCAGCAACATGGGAAAGTGATTGCCTATGCATCCAGGCAATTGCGTCCTCATGAAAAGAACTATCCTACCCATGATTTGGAGTTGGCAGCTGTCATATTCGCCCTGAAGTTGTGGAAACATTATTTGTACGGAGAGCGTGTGGAGATCTTCACAGACCACAAAAGCTTGAAGTACATTTTCATGCAGAAGGAGTTGAACATGAGGCAGCGTCGGTGGATGGAATTGATGAAGGATTTTGATATCTCTTTGCAATATCATCCTGGGAAAGCCAATGTAGTTGCCGATGCTTTGAGCAGGTATCCGGTAGCTATGTTCTTGACGCAGGATCGATATCTGTTGGAGGACTTGGAGAGCTTGGGCATTGAGGTGATTGTTCCTGGGTTTGCTATGCAGATGTGGGGATTGCAGATACACTCAGATTTGATAGACAGGATCAGGCAGCACAGTATGATGATGTATCTTTAAGGAGTATCAGAGCTCAGGTGAGAGCAGGATTGGAGGATGATTTCACTATTGCAGAGGATGGATCTTTGAGGCATGGAGTTAGATTGTGTGTGCCTAGTGGGGAGTTGCGCGAGGAGGTATTGCAGGAAGCGCATTGCTCTCAGTATTCCATACATCCAGGTGCTAACAAGATGTATCGGGATATGCGAGAGAGTGTGTGGTGGTATGGCATGAAGAGGGAAGTGGCACAGTTTGTATCCAGATGCTTAGTGTGCCAGCAGGTGAAAGCCGAGAGGCAGAGGCCAGGAGGGTTACTTCAGCTATTACCCATTCCAGAGTGGAAGTGGGAACACATTACTATGGATTTTGTGTCCGGACTTCCACGATCTCCAGGAGGGAAAGACGCGATTTGGGTCATTGTTGATAGATTGACCAAGTTGGCCCACTTTTTGCCTTTCAAGGTGGGTTTGTCTACGGAGAAGCTGGCAGAGATGTATGTGAGGCAGATCGTTAGGATATACGGAGTTCCCGTCAGCATAGTCTCAGATCGAGATAGTCGTTTCACTTCTCATTTCTGGAGGAGTTTGCAGGAGAGTTTGGGCACTCAGCTCAAGTTCAGTACTGTATATCATCCCCAGACAGATGGGCAGTCAGAGAGGACTATCCAGACTCTCGAGGATATGTTGCGCACTTATGTACTAGATTTCGGGGGTTCTTGGGAGGACCATCTCCATTTGGTAGAGTTTGCTTACAACAACAGTTACCAGGCCAGTATAGAGATGTCACCTTTTGAAGCTCTATATGGTCGGAGGTATCGTACTCCTTTGTCTTGGGACGATGTTGGAGAGAGAATTTTGCTTGGGCCAGATATGGTTGTGGATGCAGCGGAGAAGGTTCATTTGATCAGAGACAGACTTCGAGTGGCGCAGGACAGACAGCGACATTGGGCCGATAGCCATCGGAGACCTTTGGAGTTTGAGGTATAGTTTAGATTTTGTTTGTGCTTGTTCTTGTTTGTTATAGATTAAGTTCTTAAGATGGTGTTTTGTTCTAGGTGGGTGGTTTGGTGTTTCTGAGGATTTCTCCGACACGAGGCACGATTCGCTTCGGTGGAGGCGGAAAGCTTAGTCCGCGATTCATCGGACCTTTCACTATTCTAGAGAGGGTCGGTGCAGTTGCTTATAGACTAGACTTGCCACCTGCATTGGAGGGAGTGCACAACGTGTTTCATGTGTCGCGGTTGAGATGATAGTGGCAGATCCTAGTCATGTATTGGATCACTCAGAGATAGAGGTAGGCCCTACTCTTAGCTATCCAGAGCAGCCAGTTGAGATTCTGGATCGGAGAGAGAAGGTGCTGAGGAACCAGACTATTCCTTTGGTGTGCGTCGCATGGAGGCATCACTCTCCGGGGGAGTCTACCTGGGAGAGAGAGGATGACATGCGAGAGCGTTATCCATATTTGTTTGTACCTTGAGGTATGTTATTTCTAGTTCTGTTCATTAGTTAGTTGTGATTCTTTAGTTCTGTTCTGTGTTTTTCTGGGGGTAGTTTTCGTCTTTGAATTTTGAGGACGAAATTATTTTAAGGAGGGTAGACTTGTCACTACCACATTTTAGGAAAAAGGGTATTTTAGTAATTTCCTATTTAAATAAATATTGTGCATGGTAAATAATTTTTGTTGTATTATTTAATTATTGTTGGATGTTAATTAATTATTTTGGACTTATTTTAGTGGACCCAACTAGTTTAGTTTGGACCCATGGACCAACATGAATTAAATAGTTAGATTTGGCCCATTTAGAAAGCCCATGGTTAAGGAGATGGATTAAATTAATTAAGTGATTAGACTAGAAACTTCCTTCCTTAATTATTTCTTCATGAGAGGCCCCAAGGGGTACATTGGACATTTTACAATTGCTTGGGAGAGGGGCAAGGTCGGCCTATTAAAAGAGGGGGGAAATTTCTCTCTCCTCTCATTCTTATTCCAAATCTAGATCTAGAATTTCCCACTCCCAAATTCCCTCCATTCCCATTCCAATTCCCTACCAAATTTATCCCAAATTCTTCCCAATTCACCATTAGAGAAGGAGAAAGCAAGAATCTAGAAGAAGGAAGCAAGGATCTACAAAGAGGAGCAAGGATATACAATTTGGAAGCAAGTTTTTCTCAATTGGAGGTTTCATTGGGAATCCATCTCCCAATAGGTATAATTCAGATTTTTTTCATTTAAATAGCTTCTAAATATGAGATTTAATCATATAAAATCAACCTATATGTATGTACTACCCATAGGACTTTGTTTTGTGTTTATAGGAGACCCATGGAGAAAGTTATTGTGCATTTTGTGTTAATTTTGTTGGAATTCCGAATTTATATTTTGTTGTGTGTATCAATTGATCCTATAGATCAATTGGACATGAGCTTATGTGTTTGGGGCTAGTGTCGTATCCATAATTTGGTACATGTGGTTCGTATCCCAACTATTTGGTGATACGTGTCATTTTGGGGGTTTTCCCCCCGACACGGGGCTTTGAACATGTCGTATTTTGACACGGACACATAGATCTACTTTTGACACTTTGATTTATTCATAAATATTATTTATGATTTGTTTGTATCCTTCGGGGTGCAATTGGTTGTGTGTTAGACTCGTGTCACATGCGTATCCTAGATCTAGTGGGATACGGTGTGATACTCTCCAATTGTGTGGATTTTTGAATAGATCTAATTATGTATGGTTTAAATTCTTCAATTATAATTAGTAAATATATATAGATATTATATATTTATTTTGTGTATTTATTATAGTAATTATTGTAGCATAGATCTATATATTTTTGTGTGTGCTAATATGATGTACAAATATAATATGTAGCTTTCTTGCATGTAATTATATATGTACTTATGTTAATAGTATAAATTATACATAAATGTTTTATAAAATATATTTATGTGTTTAATTGTATAATTATATTATTTATAATTATTATGTAATTATTTGTATATTAATGTATATATTTTAGGTATGCTTCTAGCCATGTAAAATATGAACATTAATATGTGCATGTGTTGTAACTATTAGTATTTAATTATAAGTTTATATGTGCATATATATATAAGTATATAATTATTTATTTATATATATGTATTATGATTATTATTGCATATATATATATATATATATATATATATATATATATATATATATATATTTTTATATTTTTATTTGTTTTGGTGACAGTGGTTTCTATGACAGTGAAACTGTCATTATTTGGTCTGAACAGCAACCGCTGTACAGTGGTCAACATTAATGACAGATCTGTCATTAATGCTGCGGCAGTTTTGAGCGGCAACCTTTCAGCGACATTTTTTGTGACAGTTTGAAACTGTCAGCAAACTGTGACAGCAGCGGTTTTGTATATGGAGTTTCTGCGACGAATTTTCAGTGACAGTCAAGACTGTCACTATTAAACCTGTTTTATTTTATCTTATTTTGTTCACTATTTTCAGTGACGCTTTGGCAGTTTTAAATTATATTTTATATATTATTATTGTATATATATATATGTGTATCTATATGTGTTTTGTGAGGTATAATATTTGTAATAATATATTATATTATTTGTATACATATTGGTTTGTATATATATTATTTTAGGGTATATATTATTTGTATTAGTAGTATACTTTGTGTGAGTATGATTTGGGATCTAATTTTTATTCCTAAATTATTGTATTTTATTTCTATATTATTTCTATAGATTTCTTGTGAGGTTGACCTTGGTTTGACCATGTTTGACTTTAGTTGACTTTAGAGTTGACCATAGTTGACTTTTGACTTCGAATTTATTTATTGACCTAGGAGTTGACTAGTTTGACTTGTTCTCTTTCCGGGACCTTGTATTAATGTGGTATTCCATATCTAGGTCTTCGAGGTACCGAGTCAGACATCTGTGAGACTGTTCATTGGACTTCAGGCGAGTACATTCTCTGATAGTTTCTCATTTATGATATCCTCTATGTTCGTTGTATCTAGTGTAGATTTACATGTTTCTCTCGACACTATGGTTACACGGATTGGTATATCCGGATCTCGTCATGAGATATTATTACTTGGTATATGGTGTATATGGTGCAAATATTATTTCATTGGTTATCTTGTACATGTACAGACACCAATTCTCGGGGAGACTAGCTATCTTCTTGGGGAATCTAGTGCCATAGCATACCGTGGTTGGATCTATTATACCAGTTGGGGGTGGAGAGTATTAGTATAGATATGTGATCAAATCCTTATTGAATAAAGTATTGGTAAGCGAATAGTGTTGATCATGCACCGCACGTATGATTAGCCAGGCCGCATTGTATCTTGCCCAAGCCGATCACATGTTAAGCTAGTACTCACACACTTAGTCATTAGTATTATTGTTTCATTGGCATATTGTTTATTATTGTATTTCTTTCCAGTATTTCCTTATTATCTATATATCTCTTGTATCTATTTTGTGCATCTTGTTTATCCACAGCTATTTACTGTTATATAGTTGTTATCATGGATTAGAACTGCTGTTAGAGATGTACTCTGCTCCTTTCCTGACTGGATATATTTTTCCAGATGACACTGAGGAGTACCCTACCTATTATGGACCCCAGGATGTTGTGGGTTTAGATTCGGAGACCCTGGCTCAAGAGGGACTTATCCCAACTGAGACAGTTGACCCTGGAGTGTAGCTTGTAGTATGATAGTATTCTTTTGTACTGGATTTGTCTCCAGCTTATTTTTGTTACTCTTCAGACTCATTGATGTATTATTTTAAACTCATGAGTTGATGACTATTCTATTCTTATCTGATTCGTGTTCATTCTATCTTAGTTCTGTGATTGAGTACACTATCTTTTGGTGGTTCATTATATTAGATAGACTTTCTAGACAGTGTTCTACCGCCGATTCGGCGGCGTAGGCTGGGCGTTGTTTCCGACTAGTACCCTTACCCCGGGTGCGAGTCGTGACATCAGGCCAGCTTGTATCCTACATACCATGGCAGGAAGTAAGCCCAATCTTGCTCCAAACACAACCATACTGCGGGCCATAAGGTGTTGCGATAAATGCGATCCGCAGACGCGATGCCAGGTACTACCCATCGGCGTAGCCAGACAAAGAGGAAGACAGCCAGTTGAGCCTCCCTTGACAGAGGCTTGCGATAATGCCTCATATAACTGAAGGCTTTAGTGCCTGCAGGATAAACCCCTATATCCTCATCAGGAATATGATCTGAAGCCCCTGCATCTTTGATGAGATCATCGACCGTGGAGGCATTAAGCATGCTCAGGAAGTTCAAGGGCTTATCTCTGCTATCTACAACCTTGTCCGGCTTAGCATTTCTGGCCTGATGGAATAAGAGGTAGGATACCCATTTATTGATATGAGCCAAATCAGAGGGCTCTTTGTAGAAAGTGGTGCAGACAAGGTAGTGGCTCATCAGCTCCTGGTACACTGCCACTGCCCGAGGGTTTGTATCCCTCAGCTCCCTGTTTGTGGGAACGTACTCTTCATAAGGAGTATCCCCCATTGGTAGCTTTGAAATCTCGGCCATCTCATGAAGGGCTAAGCCCAACTCACCTAGCAGAGTGGCAAAAGTCCCAGTGAGCGAATTGTATCGCTCCATCAAGGCTAAGAACAAGTTAGGGTTAAGAGGCAGCCCAACACTTGTAGCGCTCACAGCCGCGAACAAGCCAATACTTTCCAGCTCCGTTTGGAAGTGCTTTAGGGCCCAGGCAGTTAAACTGGCCCATCGAAGATTCCCGGGGCTAAGCCATCCACTGGTCCGAGGGTTGACCTTAGGGAACACTCCTCCCTGCCCCATAAATTCATTGCAGAAAGTCGATATTTGAACCGGCTGGATCAGTGAAGTGTCCTCACTCGGGACGCTACCCGACAGTAATCCCTTAAAAGGCATAACAGAGCCTGAAGGTCTGCTCATAAAGGCTCCTTGGTTTAATCCTTTGTTATACAAGATCTTCCCTGGGCGGCCATGAAGATCAGGAGTCAAGGTCCACATCATCTTCCTAGGATGTGTGGCATAGAAGAACGCAGAGATAGGGTAGTCTCTGGGCATCCTGGGAGATACATGACCGTGCCCTCAACAGTAAACACCCAATCCTCCTTCTTGGGCTTAGTTTGGGATTGTTTGTCAATAATATCAAAAAATAAGAAACCTGGTTTCTTATATTCAGTCCCATCTATGTATGTCAGGGGCTCCCCACTGATCATACTCAGCAGCATTCGTTCTCCTTGGGACGAAATCAGAGTTCCCCTTTCTTGAGGATACTCATTTCCAGAAATCGGGAATATCACATGGGACAAGTCCTCCAGATAGTTTGAGTTCAACATCCCGGCAGCAGAGCCCATCACTTCAGCCAAAGGAGAGATCTTCAAGTCCACTGCATAATACAAGAAAACAAGTCAGTTTTTACGCTAGACATTATATTCTTGCAGGCTACGCCAAAGACTAACAGTCTGAGCTTTTACGTCGGACTGTAAAAACTTGAGTCTTACGCTGGAATCTATTTTCAGTACGTAAAACTCAAGTTTGGCATTATACGCCAAAATTTAACAGTCTGAGCTTTTTGCGCCAGACTGCCAAAATTTGAGTTTTTACGCCGAAATTTACATCCAGCACGTAAAACTCAAAGTTTGTAGTATACGCCAAATTTTGACAGTCTGAGTTTTTACGCCAGACTGCAAAAATTTAGAGTTTTTACGCTGACACATTAGGAATGTGGGCGTAATAATAAAACATCTCTGTGCATCATCTTCCTCGAAGAGGTTCTTAGCACAGAAGATGACCTTGCGCGTACACGCACAACGTGTGCGAAGGGTTTTTCCTCTCGAAGTCTTTACCTGTAATGTCCGGAGCACAGCTCGACGGTGGAGCACTGCGTTCAGATCGGGACTCGCTCAGCCGAATGGGAGTTGCTCGTGTTTGAGCAGTGGAGCGAGACAAGGAAGTGACCTTCTTTCCCTTAGCAGTGAAAGCTTGTTTGGGTGCCATGGCGAATCTGAGTTCTCAGGAAAGAGACGAAGAAGAAAGGTTTTTGGAAAGCAATGGTTTTGCGAAGACAGATAAATAATTTCTCTTTCAAGACCTTGGGCTATTTATAGAGTTCGGATAACTCTTCGAATCCCTAACCAAATCCGATATTTAATAGTCGGTTATAATTTGGGACCACGTCAACCTATCATTTGAAAAAAGAAGACGGACAGTCATGCTGTGTAACGGATCCAAATTTTATGCTCAGAGGCTACAAATCTATGGTTTTACGCTCAGGAGTTTTTACGCTCAGAGGCTATAAATCTACGATTTTACGCTCAGAAGCTTTTACGCTTAGAGGCTACAAATCTATAGTTTTATGCTCAGGTGTTTTTACGCTCAGAGGCTACAAATCTACGATTTTATGCTCAGAAGCTTTTACGCTCAGAGGCTACAAATCTACGGTTTTACGATCAGAAGCTTTTACGCTCAGAGGCTACAAATATACGGTTTTACGCTTAAAAGCTTTTTCGCTCAGAGGCTACAAATCTATGGTTTTACGCTCAGGAGTTTTTATGCTCAGAGGCCACAAATCTATGGTTTTACGCACAGAAGCTATAGATCTATGATTTTACGCTCAGAAGCTAACAGATGCTATGGTTTATGACTTTTTCGAGAAGGCCAATCACAAGGGTTTACGCAGAAAATACTCCTTTTTGGCTATAAAATATTCTAAGTGCCTGAAACACACAAAGGTCAGCATTGAAGATGATTCTTCTTCTTAAGCCATTGGAAGTTCATTCGAAGTCTAGTCAGAATCTTTTACATCTAAGTTCAAGTATGAGCTGTTTGGCGGACATTTCTCGCCCTATTTCGAGGGATTTTCGGGGAAACCATTCTTGAAAATGATGTTATGAACATAAATTCTTCGTATCAGAGAAGTGACAGATCAAAAATTTTATGCGACTCCTCGTCCAAAAACAGCATTACAGTTGGATCCTTAAGATAACTTAATGCTAAAGAGCTTTTTATACATCTTCCATTACGCGTAAAAGTCAGGACGTGACCTGATAAGCGTTTAGCAGAATCAGCGTAAAATTATTCAGACGTATCGAAGCTACACATTATCAGACTTTCTCCCAGCAAATATGGCAAATCAGCTTGCGTAAAAGAAGACAAGTTTATTGATCATGATTACATATGATGGAAATCCAGTTTACAAAGAATTTTTTATTTTCATGATTACATATGATGGAAATCCTTTTTCTACAAAGGATTTCTCATTTTCATTTAAGATCATGCCGAGAATCTGTTGTGCCAGGTTCTCATATTGGTGGAGATCTTTGTCTTCTTCTATGACACTTCGTCGGCTTTTGTGGCCGATGAACAAGAAAATGATTAATGGCGGGAGGATACACCTTCGCCCAGCGCCATAATGGGAGAAAATACAGCTAACAAGCTGTGTGGTCTAATATGACCCTTCCTCTCTCCTGGACGAATCGCCATATAAAATTGCTGATTATCCCGAGCAAAGGAAGCTATGATATCCTTCCATGATCCATCATTGCAGAGGACATTTTTTCGAAGATGCCTCCTTTTACGGCTCCTTACATGCTGAAAGAGCATGATTTTTTTCTTCTTCCTCAGGTCAGCCCAATGGATCTCGGCAACCATATCCTTCATAATCCATTCTTGGTATATTTGTTGGGATATTAGAATATTCTACATAGGGTTTTAATAGAGTATTAATGTATGATGAAGGGTTATAAGGCTATAAATAGCCAAGAGATTATCAATAAAAAATATAACAATTACTCCAAAATATTCCACATAGTATCAGAGTCCAAACCCTAGCCACCACCTCCCAAACCCTAGTTACCACCACCGCCACCGCTGCCACACCTCCCACGACCGGTGTCGTACCTCCCGCTACCACCTTTGTCGCACCGCTCGTCCGCCACCACCATCGTCGCTCGCCCGTCACCACCACCGCGAAGCTGCGACTCATACGGAGCCTTCTGCCGTTGTTTCTGGCGTCTCCCATGGGTCATTTAAGACGTTGACATCGAAGGCTTAGATATGATGGGGAGAGACATGATCGGATCTAGAAAAGGACGAAGAGGACGAACGTGAATTGTAGGACTAGTGTGCGGCGATCGGAGAAGAGAAAGATCGATGGAGGAGATCATCAAGAAGTTAGACTCTGCAGAGGTCGCAACGTTGATGAAGCTGATGAAACTGTCGGCTGGTGAGGGTACGACACGAATATTGGCAAAGTTGGAGCTTCCATCCATCGATCTGAAGCTTGATGGACTGGCTACCTACCTGAGTTGGTCACGACGGGTGAGAAAAACTCTCACAGGGAACAATCTGGAGGGTTTCTTGTCAGAAAAGAAGACAAAGCAGGATGAGAGCTCGACAGGACGCAACGAGAGAAAGTCCACTTATATGGTGGTATATATTTGGCTCCTCAATTCTTTAGTCCAGGATCGTCGCCAAAGTGGATGGCCTTGAGATTATGAAAGACGTATGGAAGAAGTTAAAAAGAACCTACGATAATGTGGGGAATAACTTAAGGGTTTTTCAGATCAAGGGGAAGATCAATGACACCGTATCGGAAGAGAAGACGGTACAGGAGTATGCCACAGAGTTTGAGCGTATGTAGTTGGATTATGTTTACTTCTCAGATCGGGCGAGATGCGAGGACCCGAAGTGTAAGTAGAGACAGGTATGTCTGAAGGAGAGGACGATAAAGTTTCTTAAGGGGCTGGCCGCAGTATTTTCTCAGAGGACAATACTACTTCTATCCCAACCGAAGATTCCTATACTTAAGGAGGCTATCTCGGCCATGATCAAGGAGAAGACTTGTATCAAGCTACATGAAGGGACAGGTGGTCCTCCTGAAGTGAAGACAGCACTGGCAGTTGCCAATTCAGGTGGCACATGACCTAAGGGATACCCCCGGCAGTGTTACAACTGCGGAGAGGTAGGCCATCTGAGATATGTTTGCACCAAACCACCCAAGGAGAGAGATTAAGGTGACGGATGTGGACAGTTTGGAGGACGTAGCCTTGGTCATGGGAGTCGATGGGGTGGTCGAGGAGGTTATCGGGCGAACCAGCTGTAGAAACATGAAAAATATGCTGGGAATTATACGTGTAAAACCCCTAACATACATGAAGCACGCGTAAAACTGAAGCTTCAGAACTATACACATAAAACAAGACTTCAGTGCTGCCCGCGTAAAGCAACGCTCCAAGCCTGTTTTGGCGTAAAAGGTTGCTACATCGCCCCTCCGGCGTAAACTATGTCTGCTTTTAATACAGCGTGAAGTTGTACGAGAAACTCTTCGTATTCCTCGAATGAACCTGTCAGATAGAACAGTGAACCTGACTCCTGACAAAGAGTACTGCACGACGATCGAGAGGACGACTATAATGATGATTCTGCACAGAGACCCAGACTATCGTTTAGTGGCAAATCCTTGATATAAGTCATTTTTACGCATTCAAGGAATACACTGCCTATTTTACACAGGCATAAATGAGCCTTTATGCTAAAGATGAGATAAAACCAAATGCCACATTAAAAGCTATTCTTCATATAGAACTCGAGGCACATCTCTGCAGTTAATGCGCGAGATGGAGGCAGATCTCTGCATTTAATGTACGAGATTTGGTTCTACTTTTAATGACTGGGAGAGCTAAAATTATGGCTAATATGCTTACGTCACTATCCCTGCATATTATGCCAACCAGGTTATTTTTAACTATTGGAGCACGCCGTATGCTATCTCCTCGAAATATGCCAACTAGGCTATTTTCAACTATAGGAGCACGTCGTATGCTATCTCCTCAAAATACGCCAACTCAGGCTATATTTGCAAGGTACGTGATAAGGCTATTGGGCCTAGAATACACTCAAGACCTCAGTCAGGAAGGATAACTGGCTAGTTTATGCTGGTTACCTACTACCTATTCAGCATCAAGCTTTACGCAGAATTTGGCTTTTACGCCAACAAGACAGATACTTGGCTTTTACGCCAACAAGACAGCTACTTGGCTTTTACGCCAACAAGATAACTATTTGATTTTTACGCCTTCGAGACAGTTATTTGGCTTTTATGCCAACCATCTTTACGCGAGGGGCAGTTACCTATATGGCTTGCATGTCGTAGTCTTCGAGAAGAGTTATACGCGTCACCTCATAATTGGACACGCGTCACATGCGGATTCAGGAGATCATTCAGACGTGGGTAGCAGTTGTTATAACCGTCGCGTAAAAGGTGCAACTCTCTCCACTAATCGGCCTTTAAATCTACTGATCAGTTACTGTGACTGATCTCTATAAATAGAGACTTCCAGTCGTAGGAGGAAAAAGGCAAGTCAGCAGGAGGTGAAGGCAGCGAGGTCAAAAAGATCGGAAAGAGAGGAGATCAGAGAGAGAACACATACAGAGAGTGTTGATTGATAACTTTGGCAACGAGAGTTCAATCCCTCCTGCAATCTTTGAAGCTTCTTCTTCTTCTTCTATAACACTTCTTCGTCATCGTGTGGTCCAAGGGACAAAGTGATCGACCGCATATCAGACTTCTATAGCAATATTTCTCTAAAATTATTTTTATTGTACTTAACATCCTTGTATAAGATTAATTGTACTTCTTTTTCTTATTTGTAAACAAAGAAATGGTTTCGTATAAACCTAGTTTCATTTCTTCTGTTAATCATCAAACACCTGCTGGTAGCAAAATGCGAGAAGGGAGCTAATGGTGCCTATACTAAGGAGGATCAGGCACTACTGGGCATGCTGGAAGTACTCAGGAGAAAGCAGAGAGAGTCAAGCGATGGAGACAGGAGGAGTGGGACTGAGGAGGCATCTACCTCAATCTTCACCAAAGGCAACGCTGCCATGTATTCCCATTTATCGAAAGGTACTGATGACTCACTCGCCCTTGTATCTATGTCTTCCCTTAGATCTTCGGACTGGATTATCGATTCGGATGCATCTCGACACGTGACAGGGAATGCTAGAGAGTTCTCTTTTTACACTCATCTAGCATCTACAGACAGCATTCAAACAGTCGATGGTATTTTTCAGCCAGTGGTCGGTAAGGGTACTGTCGATTGTACAGGTTCAGTAAGATTATCCAATATTTTACATGCTCCTTCTTTTCCAATCAGTTTTTTGTCTATTAGTTCTATAATCCTCCAACTAAAATACATTGTCTCTTTTGATATTCTTAAGGTGATCTTTCAGGAGAAGGAAACGGGACGAAGACTTGGGACTGACACTTGGCATGATAGACTGTTGTACCTGGATCGGGAAGGATAGATTCGGCATTGGTGTGTATGGCAGAAAGGGCAAAAATAGGAGGACCAAAGATGAGTGCCAAGGATACACTGATACTCCATCACAGGCGGTTGGGGCACTCCTCTTTTAGTATTTTAAGTAGGTTGTATCCATCTATTTATGAGAAGGTAGATAAGGAGAAACTAGTATGTGATACATATGATTTAGGCAAACTTACTAGGAGCTCATATATTGGTGCGGACCATAGGAGCTATTCTGTTTTTGATATTTTAAAATATGATATCTGGGGGCTGTGTGCCATAACTACTATGAATGGTTACAAGTATTTTGTCTCTTTTATTGATTGTTTCTCTCATATCACCTGGATGTATTTAATGAAAAAAAATATGAGTGAGGTCTTTGCCTATTTTTGGGACTTTTAAAAATATGCCCAGACTCAGTACTGAGCAGTGGTAAAAGTACTAAGGTCTGATAATAGAACAGAGTATACCAACAAAGCACTTGAGGAATACCTATCAGCCTAAGGGATACAGCATCAGACTACTTGTGCATATACACCAGCACAGAATTGAGTGGCAGAAAGGAAGAACAGACACCTTATGGAGGTGTCAAGGAGCATGATGATTGCCATGAATGTCCTACAGAGTCTATGGAGGCATGCAGTATTGACAACAACTCGATTGATCAACAGGATATCCTCGAAGGTACTGGGATGAAAGTCTCCATGTGAGATATTGTAAGGAAATAATAGTGGGATACTCCCACTAAAGGTGTTTGGCTGCGTATATTTTATGAAGGATAATAGACCGTCTGTTGGGAAACTTGACCACAGAACAGTCAAGTGTGTATTCGTGGGCTATTCGGCAACTCAAAAGGGGTACGTGTGCTAGATCCCAATATAGAAGAAGAAGTTTGTGAGCATGGATGTTCAATTCAGGAAGTTTGAGCCATACTACCATCAAGAGGGAACCTCATCCATGAGCAACTCACCTGATATTGAGAGTATGAGGTGAAAGAGGGATATTGGTGAGATTGTGGTGACCGATTTAGTAGTATGACATGGAGGAATGTTTGAGGAGAAGCAGAAGAGTGAAGAGGAACAGGGGGAGGTGATGAGAGGTGTTAGGCCCACGAGTCAGGGGGAGTTACTTACCTATAGCAGGAAAGGAAAAGAAACTGCAGGACCAATACCTATAGTGCCAATGCCAAGTCCCTTGCCTGCGTCCGTCTCAACTCCTGAGACAACTACACTACCACCAGATTTCCCTTCATGTGATATCATTCTTCCTACTCCCACACCATTATCAGTACAGAGGACCACTCACAGCAATACAAAAAATCCTCTTGATAGATATGGTTGGGACCTTGCTCACTTTGTTTCATATAATAATATATCTTCTTCTCATGGAGCATTTATTGCATCTTTGGATTATATTATTGTACCTAACAATTGGCAGGTTGCCAAGAATGATCCAAAGTGGAAAGCGATGATGTACGAGGAGTTAGACGCTCTTGAGAAGAACCACACTTAGGAACTGATAAAACTGCTAGAGGGAAAGAAGGCAGTCGGATGCAAGTGGATCTTTACTATGAAGCAGAACTCAGATGGAAAAATAGAGCGCTATAAGGCTCGACTGGTAGCAAAAAGATACAGTCAGACGTACGACATTGACTATGATGAGACCTTTGCACCAGTAGCAAAAATGAGCACCGTCAGGACTCTGATTTCTTTGGCAGCAAATGGTGGATGGAAGCTACACCAACTGGATGTGAAGAATGCGTTTCTTTATGGGGATATAGTGGAGGAAGTGTACATGGAGATACCATCAGGATTCTGTACCGATAAGATAGTGGGTAAAGTCAGCAGGTTGAAGAAGTCCCTCTATGGACTGAAGTAGTCTCCTTGAGCATGGTTTGACAGATTCAGGAGGGCGATGATAGGGATAGGATATCAGCAGATCAATGTTGATCGTACTGTATTCTTCTGTCGGAGTGGAGGCCACATCACCATGCTTGCGATGTATGTGGACGATATAATTATCACAGGAGATGATGAGCAGGAGATTGTCCGACTCAAAGGAAAGCTTGGCAAGGAGTTCGAGGTGAAGGACCTTGGCCTTCTTCGGTACTTTTTTGGGATTAAGATTGCTCGAGAAGCATAGGGGATTGTTCTTTCTCAGAGAAATTATACGCTAGACCTTCTCACAAAGACAGGGATATTGGGATACAGACCTGAAGTGACGCCGATCAACCAGGGGTTCAAGCTGTGTGATGAGGCTGAAGAACCAGTTGACCGAGACAGATACCAGAGACTAGTAGGTAAGTTGATCTATTTGAGCCACACACATCCTGATATCTACTTTGCAGTGAGTGTGGTGAGCCGCTACATGCATGAACCAAGGAAGGGTCATATGGACGCAGTGTACCAGAATCTAAGATAATTAAAGGGTGCCCCCGGAAAGGTGTTGATTTTGAGAAAAAATGATCACTTAAGCATCGACGGATACTGTGACTCTGACTGGGCTAGATGTACTGATGACAGAAGGTCTACCTCGGACTATTACATATTTTTATGAGGCAACTTGGTCTCTTGGAGGAGTAAAAAGCAGTTGGTGGTGTCCAGATCGACAGTTGAAGCAAAGTACAGAGCTATGGCCTTGGGAGCTGCAGAGCTGCTATGGCTGAAGAGTATGCTGGTGGAGCTAAAGCTGGATCATGGAGCCAAGATAAAGTTATAGTGTGACAACCAGTCAGCCATCAGTATCGCCAATAATCCAGTACAAAATGATATGACCAAATACATTGAGATTTGATAGGTTCTTCATCAAGGAGAAGTTGGACCGTGGACTACTGGAGCTAGGTCATGTTCCAACCAAGGAGTAGGTAGCAGACAATATGACAAAGGGACTTAACTCTGCAGATATGATTAGAGGATGCGATAAGATGAGCTTAGTGAATATCTTTCGGTCATCTTATGGAGGACTGTTGGTATATTAGAATATTCTTGGTATATTTGTTAGTATATTAGAATATTCTTGGTATATTTGTTGGGATATTAGAATATTCTACAGGAGGTTTTAATGGGATATTAATGTAAGATGAAGGGTTGTAAGGTTATAAATAGCCAAGAGATTATCAGTAAAAAATATATTAATTACTCCAAAATATTCTACAAGGCTCCGCTACGTCACCAACATACTGTCCATAATGTGAAGGGATCTTATTATCATCATAGTCACCTAAATATTATTATACAATCAGGATTGGAACGAGTACATCAAAGTAAAGACAGTTCCAACACATGGTATAAACTATACAATAATAAATAGTAAAGAATATATGATGGCAATAAAACTGAAATCACAATAAGGCAACCAGAATAACTAAATGCTGAAGTCCTATCATGGCAATGAAGTACAATAATCATAAGCAACCATAAAAAATAACTGCAAGTATGGGAGAAACAAATAGGTATAAACTAATCCACGTGATTTAAATTACCTTGTCGACATGTGAACGACCAAGGGTAAAATTCGACAAACCACACGTGTCGTACATGGCTGCTATTATTCCAGTAAGACCATGGGATGGAAAGGATAGTTCACACGTCCACTAAGTATTTTTTCTCCCGACTAGTAAAACATAGATTCTGAACCAAAACGATAAAATAATAATAGTCCAAAAAGTCACATATCTCATACAAGAATCCACCATTTACTAATCCGTGTAACGAGTGTCAATAATCAAATAATCAACAATACTAAGCATACATTATAAAGACTATCAAGTACTGAAAGTAATTACGAAAATATACTCGCTTGTGGTCCTTAATTGTGTACGAATCAGGTCTCAAATCAGAGTTCAAATTGCCTATGTAGTACGAATTACCATGCCAAAAGATAATTTACCTTAATTTGTTAAATTATGAAATAATTACTTTAAAATCGTATTTTAATTCTATTATTCTAATTTTTTTATTAAATCTTAATTTTTTATAAAGAAACAAAATTTGGCAACTTGAGACTCGTGGCACACAAATCAAGACCTTCTGTTGACCAAAAAGTCAACCAACATAAAATCTAAATTTTTATGTATATTCCTGTAGATTTCAGCGCTACTTGAATGGGAATAGACAAATTCATAAACTCGCAAGTTGGTAAAAAGTTATGGCCAATATGGCGCTCAGATAACTGTTTCATCGGTTCAGTGACTACATCTAGGTTGCATAAATTTTACAGAATAGTAAAATAGAATATTTAATTCTGATAAAAATATATGTCGTGTTTTATCATTTCAGGTTTCTTAAACTTTAAACGGTTCATGATTCTAAGTTCGGGATCTCCCGAAATCTTAAAAACACCAAAATATATCAGATTTTGGACAACTGGCACTCCACGAATTTTCTAGAAAATTAGCTTTAGAATTTATAAAAACAAATTACATATTCTAGAAGCTAACATTAAGATAGTTCCAACGCAAAAAGAGGAGACGCGATTGAAGTTCGAAGCTAGGAGCAATGGCTACGCAAATTTGAAGAACCCTAGATGAAATTTTATCCTCAAAGTCTCTCTCTCTCCTCTTTAATTCGGCCATATATATATATATATATATATATATATATATATATATATATATATAGCAGATGAGCCGCGGCTAAAGGGCTGCCACATGGCAGGATCACAACAGATCCCGCTCTGAATCGAACGATATAGAACCGACCCGGCTCGGCTAAGCCGAGTGCGGCTCCGACCCGGGGTCCGGCTCAACGCCGAACTCACAAATGCACCCGATCCAGCTGACTAAGTATGCACACAGCCACCGACAGTTGGGGCCCGCGCTGCACAATCAACGACTGACAGTGTATTAGGATTAATTCTTTTTATTTTTATTTACATAAACTTTTTTAATTAATATTTAATTAAAATAACTTCAAATAAATATTCAAAATATCCAAAAAATTATGGAAAAATTCTAGAAAATATATAACTGAATATTAAACCCTAAAACAAATTTTGGGGTCAAATTTTTCCTCTAGGTTTACCACAAAAATTCTTAGAAGTCATAGAGAGTTTGATTTTAATTAATAAAAATTACAAACAAATTCTAGAAATTTCATAATGGCCTAACAATGGTTCCAAACCCTAGAATGAGCTTCAATGAGTACTAAAGATCTAATGTTCCCTTATTGTTGTATAAATCCTAAAGGTGTACGTATTATTATTTAATATTTTTTATTATTAGTATAATGGTGAAGTGGGTGTTACAAACCTACCCTCCTTAAAAAAATTTGTCCTCGAAATTTAAGGTAGAACAAGTACAAGAAGGAAAAATATCTCATGGTGCAAAAAGATAGAGGTAACGCTCACGCATCTCATCTTTCCACTCCCAAGTAGATTTGCAGGGGGAGTGATGCCACCAAGCGATGCGAACCAATAGAATCGTCTGGTTATGAAGCACCTTCTCTCTGCGTTCTAGGATCTCCACCGGCTGCTCCGGATAACGGAGACTTGGTCCAACCTCGAGCTCTGAATGGTCCAGTACATGACTAGGATCTGCCACATAATGCCTCAGCTATGAGATGTTAAATATGTTTTGTACTCCTTCCAAAGTAGGCGGTAAGTCCAGTCGATAGGCTACAACAACGACCTTCTCTAGAATACCAAAGGGTTCGTTGAACCTTGGACTAAGCTTCCCAGATCCACCAAAATGAATCATACCACATGTCGAAGAAATCCTCAAGAACACCAAATTACCAACCTTGAACTCTAACGATCTTCGGCGGCTATCGACCCACTGCTTCTATTTGTCCTGGGCCATGCGAAGTCTCTCTCTCTCTAATCTTCTTCACCTTTTCTGTAGCATCAACTGCCACCTCTAGTCCCAAAAGTGCTCTCCCGCCCACGTCGTACCAAGGTAATGGAGTCCGACATCCCCTTAGTGGAAAGCCTCAAAAGGAGACATCCCGATACTGGCCTGATAGCTATTGTTGTATGCAAACTCTTCCAGGTGAAGATGGTCCTTCCATGAGCCACCAAAATCTTGTACACATGTTTGAAGCATATCTTCAAGTGTCTGAATTATCCTCTCTAACTGTACATCAGTCTGAGGGTGGTAAGTAGTGCTAAATTTGAGTTGGGTACCCAAGCTAGAATGCATACTCCTCCAAAAGTGTGATATAAATCTACTATCCCGCTAGGAGATGATGCTTATTGGAACTCCATGCAGCCTGACGATCTGTCTCACAAATAAATCGACGAACTTCTCCATGAACAATCTTACTTTGGAAGGCAAAAAGTTGGTTGATTTGGTCAACCTGTCAATTATGACCCTAATCGTGTCCTTTCCTCCTGGAGTGCGTAGAAGTCCAAAAACGAAATCCATTGTGATATGTTTCCATTTTATCTCGGGAATCGGTAGTGGTTGGAGCAACCCTCCGAGTCTCTATTGTCACGTCTCGATCTCCCACAGGCTAATCGGCCGCCCCGCTAGGCGAGAATTACCGTGCCAGCGCTCCCGCAGGACGATAGCTTGACCCATCTGGGCGTGATGTCGTACGAGCGTGAGCCACACCCGTGCAAGGCCGTGGTTCATTGGCTGGTGGTAAGAGATCTAAGCCACAGAGTCGTACAGATTATCCGAGTGCAGCAGAATTATATAAACGCATCGGCGATTGATAACAGGTTCACTGAGTCGACAATAGCGAAAGCATTGAATAACACAAGTTGAAGTAAAACTCTTTATTGATATAAACAAGTGTTACAGGCGACGCTTGGCCGAGATTATAATTCGCTCAAGCTTTTCTCTCTCAAACAATAAAAGCGTGCCAAGTGGCTACATTTATAGAATGATATACAGGCGATGTTCCAACATTATGTCTTATATATGTGCCTCAGTTCCGGACGCAGCGCTCCAAGACTTCAGAGTGAATATCCATGCCTTAGCACACACGAATGAGGCATCCGCACCGAACGAGGTTCTCCCACACCTTGCAAACAATCTGGTGTATTATCAGTACACGAATGCACTGGTGGGGAGGCTACTCGCCCGCTCGACAAATCCAAATACGTAATAAAGGTTCCGTGCACCAACTATTATGTTATCTTTTTAGTTGCCTTAGGATCAGTTTCATGGCAAAGATTGAATAGTCTAACTCGTATGGCAGTGCGCTGTATGATATAAAAGGAAACACGGCGAGACTTACCAACTTACCATTTGTCCTTCCCTGTCCAAGGCAAACCAAGTTAATTTTTAAGCACGAGCACGTAAAAACATTCAGGGAAAATAACATATACAAATACTGTGTTGTGAGCGAGATTACGATTTGGGTGTACGAGTTACAAGAAATATCAGGCGTATTGCATACGATGATCAAGTGCTCCATATGTACGATTGTGTTATGATCGTTCAAGTATTTCGGATGTTCTTGATGTGATGCAATGACTCACACACGGATAGCTGCTAAGCGAGGATAACTTATCTATATGAATAAGAGGTCGCTGGCATAGCCATAAAGGATATTAGTCACTAGCGAGAATGGTATGCAGTGAAAGAACGTCGTGCGCTATAAGCCATCTCGTCCAGTACAATGGACTATACAGTGGAGATCCATCCGGACCGGATCGACCCCGGTGCCCCGGAGGCCACCCGTGGAACTGAGATCCGAAGATCACCTTTTTCAAGTTGTCCACGATATACACGTCAGGGTCTTTCCAAATCCATAACTTGACATAATAATCCATGATTCTTGTTCTGAACCGAGCATTTGCTCCATGAGCTGTGATTCTTTCTTTACTTGACATGATTCTTGTTCAGATGTAAACTGGATATGATTATCATTCAATGTAACTTGACATGATTTCCATTATTGATTCAACTTGCCTTGATGCATGCCCCTGGTTCGGGGATTGCCTTGGTGACCAAACGGTCACGGATACTTGTAGGTTCAATTGCACAGAAGGACTATTCGATAGTCTTCTGGGTGACTCAATGCATGAACGATACACGATAGTATTACTTGTTTATGGCATAAGTTCGTATGGCAAATATTGAGTCTAAGAAACATTACAAGTTAACTTATAAGAAGGCAAGAATGCAATTGTGTAAACATAAGCATTCATGTTGGCTCGGGCCCGAAGGTAAGCCGATGAGTGAAACCGTAAAGGGACTTACTGAGCGACATGATCTAGGGTCGTGCAGCGTAAACAAGTGAATAATGCACTAAGAAGAGCATATATATATTGTTCCACTCGAGGCATAGCGAAGTCTAATTGCACAAGGCAAAGGTAGCATACGAGGGTCTGAGCAATATTTTATTTTCATATTCTAACACAAGCAATGCAAGTTAGGATTATTCCCTTAGCTAGGTGCATTGTATTCTTATTAGCATGCAAGGGGTGATTCACCTAGCGACTAGCATGTATCGTTCCATATTTTAGGTGTGCTGGCTAAGCAAAGACAAGTTTGCCATAGCCACCCACCTTAGCGATGATTCGCTTCGGTTGAGTGATACTTCGAGCGAGCCTCTAAAAGCCTAAGACGAACTCCTGTAGGGACAAGTCTAGATATGCTTCACCTTAAATGAGTATTCTCGCCTGAGCAAAATGGGTCGAGACATGGCACCTTTGCCGTTTGAATCGGCAGTCCGCTTGAGCGAAACGGGGTGTTACATCTATCGCTCGGCTTTGACGTACTGGTATACTAGACACCTGGAGACAAAATGTACTACCTCTTTCTTTATCCCATACCACCATATGTGTTCTCTCAGGTCCTTGTACATCTTGTTAGCTCCCGAATGTATAGAATACTAGGAACAATGAGCCTCCTACATCATCTCTTCTCGCAGGTCACCATTAGGCACACATATTCTAGTCCCGTGCCTCAATGAACCATCCTCTGCAATAGCGAAGTCCTCCAACAATCCTGCATTCACCTGAGCTCTAATGCTTCATAGACTCTCATCATGATACTACATCTCTCAGACCTTGTTCATCAACCCAGACTGAATCTGCATGCCTATCATTTGCATCTCCACTCCCGAAATAATAAACTCGATGCCCAAGCTATCCAAGTCTTTTAGCAAGTGGAGATCCATCATCAGGTACATAGCTACTGGGTACCTGCTCAAGGCATTCGCAACTACATTGGCCTTCCTTAGATGATACTGTAGTAAAATATCGAAATCATTCATCAGTTCTAGCTACCCATGTTGCCTCATATTCAGCTCTTTCTGCGTAAAGACCTATTTCAAAATTTTGTAGTCAGTGAATATTTCCACACGCTCTCCATACAGGTAATGTCTCTATAGTTTCAGAGTGAAGATCACCGCTGCTAATTCTAAGTCATGAGTGGGATAGTTCTTCTCATATGGCTGCAACAGTCTAGAAGTATATGCCACTACCTTCTTGTTCTGCTATAGAACACATCCCAAACCTTTTTCCGAAGCGTCGCTATAGATAACAAATACACCTATTTTTGATGGCACTATCAAGACAGGTGTTGTGGTCAACCTCTTCTTTAGCTCATCAAATGCAGCCTGACATTCCTCAGTCCACACAAACTCCACATCCTTCCGAGTGAGTCTAGTCAATGGCTCCGCGATCCGATAAAAATCTTTTATAAATTTTTTGTAATATCCGGCCAATCCTAAGAAGCTTTTGATCTCTGCAATAGAACTCAGAGTGGTCCAAGACTCTACAACAACAATCTTCTTCAGATCTACCGATATTCTGTCTCCAATTACCATATGCCTAAGGAACTCTACCTTATCCTGAAAAACTCATATTTTGAGAGATCACATAGAGCTTCTCCTTTCTGAGGGTCTCCAGCACAATCCTCAGATGTTCCTCGTGCACCTCTGGCGTCTTTGAATAGATGAGAATGTCATCTATGAGCACCACTACAAATTTATCAAGGTATTGATGGAACACCTTGTTCATCAAGTTCATGAAGACTAGTGGGGTATTAGTCAACCCAAACAACATCACCATAAACTCATACTGGCCGTATCTTGTTCGAAATATAGTTTTTGAAATATCTTCCTTCTTCACCATCAGCTGATGATAGCCAAGCCTTAATTTGATCTTCGAAAATACTCTCGTGCCGCTCAACTGATCAAAAAGATCGTCTATCCTAGGTAGCAGATATTTGTTCTTGATGGTGAGGCTATTCAGGGCCCTGTAGTCGATGTCCATTCGTACCAACCCATCCTTCTTTGGTATAAATATTAGGGCTCCCCAAGGTAAGAAAATTGATCTAATAAAACCCTTGTCTAGTAATTCATCAACTTGCTTTTTCAGCTCTGCTAGCTCACTATTGGTGATCCGGTAGACCTGCTGCGACACCGACTTTTCTTCCAGTACTAAGTCAATAAAAAATTCTAGATCTCTATCTGGTGGCAATCCTGGCAACTCCTCGGGAAACACATCTTGGAACTCCGCAATAATGTGATATGGCAAGCCCTTCTCCTTTACCATAGCTGCACAAATAATCCCATCATCTTGTTTTGCTGCTCATCTAATAAACTCAAATTCTGGCTCTCTTGGAGGGTGGAACAACACACGTCCTTCCCCGACTGTCTATGCTATCATGGTGCCTACTCAACCAATCTATTCCGATGATAACGTCAAAACTTAGAAGTGGCATTACGAGTAAACTAGCATCCAAATCATGACCTCCCAAGGTAACACGATATCCCTTGCAAGTATCATTGACTAAGATAATGCCTCCACCAGTCGTGATCTTGCAACTCCTACCCAAGGGTTCTGTTACTAAACTATGCTTAAGCACAAAGGATACATATATGAAGCTATGCGATACACCAGAATCGAATAAAGTAGTAGCTAGAAATGAGTCAAGAAGAATAGAACCTGCTATCACATCACCTATGGGTTTTGTCCCCTCGACCGTCATTACAAAATATTGGCCCTACTAGGGAGCTCCTCTATGTTGGTACTAGGCAAACTGTTGCTTCTGCGTAGGAAGTGGTGGTCCCCTCGGTTGCTGGGCTAGTGGTGGTCCAACTGGTCCTTTCTGAGCTGAGGTTCCACCTATATGAGGTACGGTAGGCCACTCTGTCATCTAATGTGCAGGCGATCCACAGAATAAGCACACACTCAATCTCTTCCTACAGACCTTCCATGAGTGCCCTGGCTTCTTGCAATAGTTGCATGGGGAAGCTTGTTGCACTTGCCTCCGCGGCTGCTGCTGCACCTGCTGAACTAGTGCTCTGACTGGGGCACGATACTGCTGCTGTTGCGAGAAGGTCCTTAGGTGGAAACTATGGAGGCTTTGCCGACCCCTGACTACTATTATCGCTGAAAGCATCCTAGTTCCTCTTGATCCGAAGGCCTATATCTACCTCGACTCTCTAAGCCTCTGCCAATATGTCATCAAAAATGGTATGGGCCAAATAAATATGGACCTTGATCTCCTAGATCAAGCCCTCTCTGAACCGTCGAGCCCTATCTTCCGGGTCCCTTACTATGTACTCTGCAAATCAGTTTAGCCTACCAAACTCAGTAGTGTACTCATCCACAGCCATCCCGTTCTGCTCCAAGTTCTGGAATTGCTTCTCCAGAACTCCTTTGGCCACTACAGAAAAGAATTTTCTCTTGAAGAGGTCCTTGAACTGGTCCCAGGTCAGATTGGGATCCGAAAGTCTGGGCTCATTTCTGAACCAAGTACGAATGATATCGTGAAGCTGCAAGCCCACAGCTTCAATCTTTAGGTCCTCTAAAAGTCAAAAAACCCTCATGGTCCACTCAAAACCCTCGAGCCACTCACTAGCGTAGAGGATTCCCTCGGTCCTCGTAAACGTCCGTGGCTCCATCTTCTTGAAGTCCTGGATGTTACCCACCCTCGGCTGAGCGGGCTACTATTGCGGATGTTGGGCAACCCTCTCCATGGCTGCTAGGGTAACCTGCTGGGAAATATATTGGGCATTTTATATTCCTTTTCTCAATATTTTTGTCTGCTGCTTTTGAGCCTCTGTCTGAGCTTTTTGCGCCTCCATCATGCTTCTGAAAAGATCAAATAGTGGCGGAGGAGGAGGAGGTGGAGGAAGGCCTCCAGATCCAGTAGATGAGGCCTCCTGAGATCCAGAAGGTGTCAGAAGAGCACCATTAGCTCTGGAATCGTGCGCTCTAGTCTTGGGTGGCATTCTGAAAGGTTAAAAAATATAAGGACTCAATTGATATGGCAGGTAATATAGTTTTGAAGAAGGAAAGAAATCATGAGAGATGTCCGATAACTCGAAGGAAAATAAGGGTTAGCAATTAAACTTAACAGAATCCTAGTTATGATTGAGTATTTTCCTATTCCTAATATCTTATATCCTATGACAGGCTCACAGAAGTAAAACTAACTTAAGTACCACCACGAGTTCGCAACCTTGTGCGAAATATGACCTGCATAGGCCACCATAAAAATGTGTCATTACCCGTACCCTAAAATTGTGCATGAGACATGGGCACGCCCAGCCTACGCTGCAGTGTTGATGGTAAAACGTTGTATAATAAGCCAAAAGTATAATCTATAACTAACAATATATATATATATATATATATATATATATATATATATATATATATATATATATATATATCCATACTATACTCAATCACAGATACCGAGATAATAAAATCATAAGGAGTTAATCAAATAATAGTCTCAAAATTATGGGTCCAAAATAGTCTCCCAAATAATACTAAAGATCCAAATGATAATATCCAAAATATAACTAGAAGTCCCAGAGAACAATCTGGTCCAAAAAAACTAACTAAAATAACTACCCTACTAAACTACTCAAACGCAACCGGGGTTTGAGCTGCTAACTCTCCATGATCCTCCTGAGGGGCAAGATCAGGCTCTGCTACATCGCCAACATACGGTCCATAATGTGTAGGGATATCATCCTTATCATAGTCACCTAAAATATTGTTATCCAGTCAGGATTGGAACGAGTATATCACAGTGAAGATAGTTCCAACACATAGTAGAAGCTATACGACAATAAATAGTAAAGAATATATGATGGCAACAAAACTGAAATCACAATAAGGCAACCAGAATAACTAACTGCTGAAGTCCTGTCATGGCAATGAAGTACAATAATCATAAGCAACCATACAAAATAACTGCAAGAATGGAAGAAACATTATTCTACGATAAAACTGAGCAATGATTCCCACGGTATATTTTTTTTGAAGAGAGGCGAGCGAAGTGAGCTGCGAAGTGAGGCAAACACTAGTGAGGAAGGAAGGGACTTCCCTCTCTGTTGTAAACAAAGTCAAGTAAACTAGTTGGCATCTTTCTTTAAGAAAACTACAAGTCTCCAAGTCTTAGTTAGCACTCTATGGCTTAACAGCACCTTCGCTCTACTTCTTCCCTGTAGCTGTAGCACTCGTATTGCGAGATGCAAAGCCAGACCAGCTCCATTAATCAAAGCTAAAAATGGGGTAGGATATACGATTATGAAAGTAATAAGAGGTGCTGTTAAGCCCTGCACCCGGCTACAAGAAAAGAATTTTGACTTTTTCCCCCCCTTTGCCCTCTCACTAGTTTACTCCCGATCCGAAGCACCCCTTTTCCATTCATAGAGAGACCCAATCGTCAAAATCAATAAAAAGGCCATCATGGACCAAGGCCAAAACATGTGTGCCGAGCGTGCGACCCATCAACCTACTAGCAATGGGGGAGAAAACATAGCATGTCACAACAAAAGTGTCAATCGAAAGCAGAGGCCGCTAAGGTTGAAGAACCAACCTAACAAGAGTTACACGACCTGCAGCCCCTGGAAAGCAGTAGCCCTTCTCTCACTTCCCTCACATCCCGGAAAAGTAGCACGATTCACATTCTAGTAGTTTATGAGTGAAATCCCACTCTCATCAGGAGTGTTCTAGCTTCCATTACTATTCATACCCTGTTAGTAATCCTTGTGCCTAAAAAGTTGATAACTCAGATAGAGAGAATTTTCTTTACATTTCCCCTTGAATGACACCTATCATATCTATTATCCCCTGTCGAATCAGGGAAGGAAAGAGAGAGGGAGACCCCTGTTAGTCCCCACGCCATATATTTAGGGTTCGGTCTTCACGCATGTGTGTATTCTTTGCCGCGGGTAGGCGCGTGTGATACGCGTGCATACTTTTTTTGTTCGAATCTTTTATTCATTTCAAGTAATTGGTTGGTCGTAGAAATGTCCTGGTACAAAATTATTTGGACTACAAAATCAAACCAGATTATCGAACATGACCTTGGTCATGAACATCGTAAGGTGCTGCTCTTCGCGAATCCCAGTATACCCCAGGTTGTGATGGGTAAACCCACCACTTCATTTTCATATAGGCCCAGGCCAAGTGCCTCTTCCTGTCATCCCAAAGAAGAGGAGAGAGTTTGTTTACAGTAAAGTGATTTAGATCTACCAGGCCCCCAAGGGTGCCAATGCCAATAATTGTATATCCAGAATGATGTTCTGTTCTAGACTTTCCAGCTATAACTGACCTCTCCAGCAGAACTATCCCTCGGACCCCAATGTTGTTGTACTTTACTTGACTCTCCCCCGCTTGCTGCTCGCTGCTCGACGCCAGAATGATAAAAAGCTTAACACCTCAATGATTGCTGCATGTAAGAAGATAATCTAAGAATGTTGATCTATCTTTTCCAGAAGTCACTCGAGAGAGACACGTTAGTTTGCATTATTTCCTGTTTACGAAATGAACTTTGGACGTTTAAAAATGTAGTTTCTAGGTTCCTACACCAGTACAAGCATCAGATCGATCACCTGCCATCATTGGTTGAGCTAATGAACTACGATGATTTGTTCTCTGTTTGGGGCATTAATTTATCTACTAAAATATCGCCTGCTTCTATCCAAGATCCCAGCATCACAATTCCATTTCTTTCTAAATTGTGGAGTAAATGAGCTTCTAAATGTGGTATATCCTTAGTGATTCTTTCGGGGCCTTGGCTTGTCATATGAGCCTGAATTTCATATTTTCGGATGTGAAAAGAAGTATAAATATCTTCATATACCAGTCGTTCGCTTAGCCGCTTTAGGCAACAACCTTCCATTACAGGCCTTTCAACTCATCAAAGGAAGGATTTGACTGGTTAATAAAGACTTTCTCAGTCGACACTACTTGGAGAATATATATACTTGTCGTTTAAGTGGAACACTTTTCGACTGTTCGTCGCCTTTCTCTACTACATACAGTTGTTTTAGGCCGAACACAAGCTTTTGGTTTTTTATGTTGTCAAATAGTTGAACAATGAAAATAGATGGCGAGTGCCTGATCGAATTGATCAGGTTGTATAGGAACAAGGTTCAAATCTCTCGGTCTATTAGGATGCCTCAGCTGCATAATAGGAATAATCTAATCTACGTGATTTAAAATACCTTGTCGACATGTGAACGAGTAAGGGTAAAATTTGGCAAACCACACATGTCATGCATGGCTGCTATTATTCCAGTAAGACCATGGGATAGAAATGGTAGTTCACACATCCACTAAGTATTTTCCCTCCCGACTAGTACAATATGGATTCCAAACCAAACACGATAAAATAACAATAGTCCAGAATGTCACATATCTCATAAAAGAATCCACCATTTACTAATCCATGTAACGAGTGTCAATGATCAAATAATCAATACTAAGCATGCATTATAGAGACTATCAAGTACTAAAGTAATCATGAAAATGTACTCGTCTGTGGTCCTTAGCTACGGTACGAATCAGGCCCCAAATCAGAGTTCAAATTGCCTATGTAATACGAATTACCATGTCAAAAGATAATTTACCTTAATTTGTTAAATTCTAAAATAATTACTTTAAAATCATATATTAATTCTATTTTTCTAATTTTTTGATTAAATCTTAATTTTTGTCCAAAGAAACCGAATTTGCCAACTTGCGAGTCGTGGCACGCAAATCGAGACGTCATATTGACCAAAAAGTTAATCGACATAAAATCAAAAATTTTATGTAGATTTATTTAGATTTCAGCTCTACTAGAACGCTGGATTCGGCGGATTCACAAACTCACAAGTTGGTAAAAAGTTATGGCCAATATGGCACTCAGATGACAGTTTCGTCGGTTCCCTGACAACATCTAGGTTGCACGAATTTTACATAATCTTAAAATAGAATATTTTTAAACCCCCAAAATTTTAAATTACAATTTTAGTTATTTTTTATTATTTATTTAATTGTTGGATTTCTTTAAATTATTTTCTCGGTTAATTGGGAAATAAATTATTTTAATTATTTATTTGTTTAAATATTTATTTCAAATTTATTTCACAAAAATATATTTTTTCTTACTTAATTTTTTTTAATAAGGTATTATAAATTTTTACTAGAATTTATTTTATTTGCAAATATATCTTTTGTATATTTTTATTTATTTTCCCCCATATATATATATATATATATATATATATATATATATATATATATATATATATATAGTAATTAATTGAGTAAAAGAAAATAAAAAAATAAAAAAAAACATTAAAAAATTATAATCAAACCATTTACCCAAATGAACCATTAAAACTCTTAGCACACACCCGCCACCAACAACACAACAGGAAACAACAACAAAAACAAGAAAATAAATTCTCAACCTTAAGCCCTAACCCCAAACTAACCCTTAATCCTAACCATTACACTAATCATAAAACATATTTCTAACTCTACAAACCCGTACTGGACCCCCCCTTAACCTGCGACCCCATCTCGGCCTCTTTCCCTCTCGATCTTTATATATCTATTTATAGCTATAGCCAAAACTAAGCCCTAACCCTAGTTCTCTTCCTCCTCCTCCTCCTCCTTGCTGCACCGTCCCCTACCCCTTCTCGCCGTCGGTGATCGCTACACATCCGGCCGACCGTCGACTGCACCACACCCACGACAGAACAATACTCCCCCATTAACCCTACTTCGAGGTAACATAACTCCCTCTTCTTTGTATGATTATTTGAGCTATTTCTTCGTACACACTCACAACATAACTCTTTAGGGATCCCTTTAAGTAGATTGATTTTTGGAGCCCTGGATTGATCAAAAAGTCGATCGAAAGTGGGACAAAAACTGCTCCAAAATAGTTCAAAAAATTAGTCCAAGTACCCATGTTCATATCCAGTTTTCTACCAACTCGTTAAATATTTTCAAAATCCATTTAAAGGAACTTATTCACAACATACCCAAGATTATTTTAATTTTTTAATTTTTCTTAGTTTGCCTTATTTGTCAAATTATTCTATTTCTAAAACGACCAAGAACTATATTTTTAAAACCTAAAAATTTGTAATACGGAGTGCGCCCCGCAAAATGGTACTACCTCGTTATGAACCAATTATACCGAAAAGCGCGTATGGTATATCCTGACATATGGGCTTTCGCGAAAGTTGATTTGGGCGTGTGTACGCGCCGAAATCAACCCGTATCCGTACAAAGTCTCCCAAATCAGTATTTTTTAAAATGCCCAATTAGTTTTTGTACACTCGTTAGATCACAAAGAAACTTGTGCCGCTAGACTCGCAACAGTTGACTTGTCCCGTGACCCTAGTTTCGTCTGATTCTGAGACAGTCAACGAATCGACGTTTCGCGGGCCCCATGATTCGACTTAATGAGCAAATTTGTGATAGAATTACCGTAATCCAAAACTGGACATACCATTGAGTTCGCATCGTCAATTATAATTTGTTTGACCTATAATTTGTCCTATTTAGAGACCTTTATCCTTGGCAGACTTTTCGGTGCAAGGTGGGGGCCACATGTGGACTTTATTTTGGCCAAAAATTACCATTTTGCCCCTATTTTCAAATTAGAGGAATGGTAGTATTTTCTGACTATCTCGCTTATTTCGTGATCATTGGTGATGTCTATTTCAGCTTCATGAGACGTTTGTTCAGAATTCGTATCTTTCGATTCCTCGTGGTTGTTGTTTGGACGTCATTACTACACCAAACCCTTGCCAGGCAAGTATACCTTATCACTACTACTGTTTATTTACATTCATATCTACATATTTTATTTCTATCATTTATTTTCTTATTTATGTATATTATTAAACTGTCCGTCTAAGAAAACTTGGGTACAACGACGGATGATGTCGTCTTTGTTTCTTATTTTAATTGTTATGAATATTGACCTAGATTTAAGAGACCATCCCATGATTGTGAGATATTTTTATATCTCCTTCGGCCATGACACTTTTGTTACACAAGTTGTGAGTCCCATATAGATCACAGACTTGCGTATTATCCGGACGGCAATGCATAGGGGACGTGCGATAGGAGACAACTGCTAATAGATTTGCATGCTAGAAGACTTGGCAGTTATTTAGAGGTATTATCGTGTTATAGAGATGACACAAATAGGAGCATGGGGTGGGAAGAACAGCTGTTGGCGTAGAGGATCTTATTCTTTATTTACTTTTCTCTAGATTGGCCACTAGTGACTCGGTTGAGCACTACCTGTGTCGAGCACCTGTATGTGTCGAGAGCTTCTTATTAGGATGTTGTCCTCAAAAGTGTATTTCACATAGAATAGTTAGGAGACCTTTTTGGATGTTTGTTTTTAGTATATTATGGCATACCTTTATGTATCTTGTTACGTCCCTCTGAGGACCTGATCCATTTCTAAGTAAAGACGATCAGGATTATCCGTAGAAGTACGGACCGGGACCTGACGCATCATTTTCTGTCGAGGAAGTCTTACCCTTTGAGTACCCATGACTACTTCATAGTTGATGGATCTTTTTGGTGTTATTTCTTTATTTGATATTTTATCTTATATTGGAGTTTCGTTCTCCTCTATCATTTTAGCTGATATAGTCATTTGGTAGTGAATTTGTCTTCACCCGACTATTATTTCTTTTATTGCTTCATACTTGAGACTTTTAGTATTTATTTTAGTACTTCTCTACTTGTGTTTGTGGATAAGATATAGCTTCCTATGACTTGTGTTGACAATATATATGTATCACTTATGAATTGTTATTCATAATACATCAAACTTATGTGTTATTGTTTCCATATATTGGAGTTGCCATATACATACAGCTAGCATGCTTACGTATTTCTAGTCCTACGTATTTTGGAACTAGGGCGTGATACTATTTAATTCTGAGAAAAATATATGGGGTATTTTATTTTGTCAAATTTCTGAAACTTTAAACGGTTTATAATTCTGAGTCCGGGATCTCCTAGAATCTTAAAAACATTAAAATGTGTCAATTTTCTAGAATATTAGATTCAAAATTGATTAAAAAAATTTACATATTCTGGAAGCTTAACACTAGACGGTTCCAACACAAAAAACAGGAACGCGTTTGGGGTTCAAAACTAGGAGAAATGGCTACACGAAGTTGGAGAACCCGAGATGATATATGCGCCTCAAAGTCTCTCTCTCTCTCTCTCTCCTCTTTAATTCAGCCAATAAAAAAACCCTAACCAAACACACACACACACACACACACACACACACACACACACACACACATATATATATATATATATATCAAATGAGCTGGGGCTAGAATCGAATGGTATAGAACCGACCCGGCTCGGCTAAGCCGAGTGTGGCTCCGACTTGGAGTCAGGCTCAGCACCGAACTCAAAAATGCACCCAAGCCAGCACTGACTCAGTATGCGTGCAGTCACCGACAGTTGGGGCCCGTGCCGCACAGTCAGCAGCTAACAATGTATTAGGATTAATTCTTTTTAGTTTTATTGACAGAAAGTTATTTAATTAATTATTTTAATTAAAATAACTCAAAATATATATATTAAAATATTAAAAAAATTATGGAATTTTTTTAGAAAATATATAACTAAATATTAAACCTTAAAAAATGTTTGGGGTCAAATTTGGCCTCTAAGTTTCCCACAAAAATTCTTAGAAGTCCTAGAGAGTTAGATTTTAATTAATAAAAATTATAGGAAATTTCCAAAAAAATTTAATCACCTAAACATGGTTCCAAACTCTAGAATGAGCTTCAATAAGTACTAAAGATCTAATTTTTCCTTATTTATGTATAAAATCAAATGGTGTACGTATTATTATTTAATATTTGTATTATTAGTATATTCGGGAAGTGGTTGCTACACTCCATGCGCTCCATACGACTTTGGTCCTATGCGTTCCAGACTTCATGCATTCTATGTGTCTCCGGCCCCATGTGTTACATATTCCATGCGTTCCATCCGTCTCTGGCCCTATACATTCTAGACTCCATGCATCTCATGTGTCTCTGGCCCCTTGCATCCAGACGCCATGTGTCCAATGTGTCTTAGCCTCCATGCGTCCAACGTAGCAAGGTTTCCTGAGACAAAATCTTTTTATTGCGACTGGATTGATTCTCTCCAACTAAACACGGATACGTGTCAAGCTGACCAAGTCACGCAAACAAAAGACGAGAACCGCCAAGATCTCCAACAACAACAAATCCCAATAAGACGTCTAAGTAGCAGCTTGCCCTAGACTCAACCTATAATATGTGCCTACAGTTGCAACCGTATTCTGTTGAAGGAGTCCCATGTGTCCACCAAACAAAAGCACAAACGACATCTATAGCCCATCAACATGATGGGTATAAATAGAGGCAACTTAGACGTCCAAGGGCTGACCTTTTTTCTGCTTTAGAGAGACCATACCCCTCCAGGCGATATACATACGTGCACACAAGCTCAGGAGAGAGAAGAGAGCATCCCTCATTCACTCATCGGACTGTCAATAGAGTAAAATATTTGCTGCAGTACTCGATCTCCATCATCACATTACCAAGATATAAAATATTGTACTTAGATTGTCTGTCTAGAATTTTTGTACTCTTTTTGTTTGTTATTAAATGAAGGTTTCCTAAACCTATTGTATTGGCGAACAACTCTAGCAATGTTTCAGAGTATGGCAAACTTTCTTGAAAATGGAACATAGATACACTTTGGTTCAACTTTGCAAAGACAGGCATAAAACTCTTACATTTCTTCCCCTAAATTTAATACAATGAATCTGATAGACTGACACAACAGTCGATAAGATCAAGTCATTATGACAAGATATTTTTAGCACGCAGACTCTGGTTGTAGTTTAGTGGTCTATCCGGCTAAACTCTTACAGAGTGCGCCATTGAGCCAAACTCTTACCGAGTGCTCTATTCTGCCAATCTCTAATAGAGTATGTTGTTGCAGCCACTATCCTCAAATCTCATCAAAATGCGCCAATATGGTCGTTGTCTTGAAAACTTTATTAGAGCGCGCCAATTTTGCCAAATTCTTTCAAAAGTGCGCCTATGATCTTAACTTACAGTGAGAAGTTATGATTATATGTCTTTCATGCCATATTTCTTGTAAGACGTGCACAATATTTTTCTCGTATAGGAAGCCACGTATCAAGCAAGCAATATATTGTGCACCCACTCAGCAGAATGTGGGTTATAAAACCTTCAAAACTATGCACACAATGGCAAATACAGTATAAATTGCCCAAAGTGCGCGCACAACTCTATATGCCGCTCCTGAAGGTTATAGATACCGGATCAGTTCTCTATTCACACACACGGACAAAGGGAGAAGGACAGAAGCTCTATGTGACAGTGCTGCCGAGGCTTTGTTGCTCAATTTCTCTAAGTGTTCTAGCATTTCTTCTTTGTGTCGAGTGGTCCATGGAGTAAAGTAATCGATTGCAGATCAAATCTTCATAGATATACTTTCCCATAATCATTATACTTTAGATTCTTGTATAGGATTTATTGTAATTTTTTTTCCTTTCAAGTTTATAATACAAAAGTCATATAACTTTTTGTTCAAGGAAAACACCCATCCATTGGAGTATCAATGATAGACCATATGTATCCATGCATCTCTTTTATAGAATCATTAATGTATACAGCACGTCTACAAGATACTTCGTACATCCCATGACTATTGTCCCTGGTACTCATTCTTTCTTTGTTTCTTTGAACTATCATCTTGCCCATCATCTGCGAATGAACCACCCTCCTGATGACCAAGTTGTAGTTAGCTTGCTTTAGACTCTATTCAATATGCTCAAATAATGATGGCTTTCTATTAGTTGACTCCAATTAATTTATTCTTTTGTGTTTTATTTAATCATGTCTTTGGTTGTCCTTTAGGATGTGCAATAACGGAAGACTCTTTCAATCGAGTAGTTTCCTGGTTAGCAAGTTCCTGTAATTTAAGCACATTGTGGCAATGAATAAAAATCCATCCTCATGTTCTTTCATTGATAATATAGACAACTATCTTGACCATTTATCAACAACTATAATGGAATAGGTCTTGATTAACGTCGATATTCATTAATCTCATATGTGCAAGGTAGACCAAATGAATGTATACCACAGATTGCGAGATCATAATCAATGAATTTCAATCTCTTTATCTCCTTAAATAGTAAATCTAATGCCTTGTGAGATAAGACATGGGATTAATGAATCCAAGATTGACTCATTCCTAATTTATACTTTACAATATTGTAACTCATCTCAAATGATACCTTAGTCTCATTGAAAGTCAGCTCCAATATTAAATTGACCACATTCCAAATAAACACATAATTACTGACTGATGATCGTAGATATACCTTCAGGTTTAAGTGTTGTCCCTCATTCCCGGTTGGAAGTTGTTGTGCCATAATGCTTCACAATCTCGTGAATCCTATGGTAAATTATTCTAGGTATCTTTGATATAAGAAATATAGGTCATGTTGCTTGTCTTCTATTTTTCTTTGAAAATGTACCATGCTATTTCATAACTGTCTTCAGAACCTGCTTGCCATACATGTTTCCAATCATGGTAGAATTCATCAAAGAGGTCCTTGTCAATTTTGCCATCCACCTTCTCAAACTTGCTCTTGGACTGTATTTGGATATTCCTATATATATGATAAGTGCATAAAAGTTATTTGTGTGAGGAAACACGATTCTATAGCATTCATTATGGCATATTCTCGGTCGATCACAAAAATAAAGGACTTTCTGTACCCAGTGTAAAGTGACTTAAGTTATTTCAATGTTTATGTGTAATCATCAATCATTTAATGTCTTGATAAAGTAAATGCCACTGAAAAAGACATTCTAATAGAACAACATAAAAAAGTATCATCTTAAATTTATTTGTCTTGTAAGTACAATTAAGGACTAATATGCCAGAGATGGATTGCGCAGATGAGCCTAACAGATTGAAAGAATGTTATTGTTCTGTGAATTTTTTCTATGAAACTTAACATAGTGATGCTCGGAAAGCAACTTCATCACTTTCTGCATTGTTATTCTTCCTCTCAAACTATTAGCTTTTGATTAGCATTTATGTGTCTCATTGTTGACTTATTATTCTCATTTTTTCTGTCGTATGGTAGATAAAACTTGTCGTGGTGTAACCCGGAGTTGGACAATTGCACAACTAGCTCCCTCTCATCCTGTGTCAACCAACTAGCATACGCATGAACCGCAAGTATGTCGACAATAGGATAATTGTGCAATCCATTCTTTACTTTGACAATCCACTTCTTTATAATGTTGGCAATCTACAACTTGAATGGACATCCATATTTTTTTGTCCTAACGCTTTTCATTCTTCGATTTATTTCTTTGGTAGCCATATCTTTTCTATGATGATACCTGAACACACTACTTCTCTCACATCAAAGCTCTAAACATTTTTGTCTGACCCGATTGCTAATCGATATTGCAATGACGATGACTGTGTTATGTTTTGTTCTAACTTATGGCACCATTTCGAACTTTTTCACGAGAGTCGAACATTTTATCTGTTGCGAATAAATGGCCAAAATTGACCCAAATATGAGTATGTACAACAATATCTCCAGACGACATGCTCTACATCTTCAAATGGAAGAAAAAAATTAAGTACAAAAAAGTTTAAAACAGAACCTGAAGACTTGAGCTGTCAGTCTTAGGACTGCAAAAAAATTGGTATTCCTCACTACAACGAGGACTACCAAAATTTTGAAGCTTAAGATTAATAGTTTCGGTCTTTAGGACTATCAAAATTGTAGCAGTCCTAACAATAGTTAAAAAAAATTTGGCAGTCCCAAGAATGACGGTTTCGATTTATGCAAAATTATAACGATTCATTAGGGAATTAAATTACCAAAGCTTTTTTGGGAGGTTCAAAAATATGAGATAATGTATCGACGAGCTGATAACTTCATTGAATTGATTCTTTATCATTTTTTCTACATTATTGGGAGCCTTTTTCATTGGAGAATAGCTAAGGGCTTAGATTTGTTAGGGTTTATAGGACTGTAATAATATTACTATTAGAATTTCGGAAATTAGGAAAATAAGAGGAAGACAAATGAAAAGAGAAAAAAATCTTGTATACTTTAGTTTATGTCTATTAAATTATTAGTGGACTTTAGTCCCACATCGGATAAAATAATAGAGGAAGGAGCTAGTCTTTCCTATATATATGTACTCCTCTTATTGATAATGAATCATCCAATCTATTCCTTTCTACATGGTATAAGAGCCAAAATTCTAACTCCTTTCTCCACATAAAGAAAAATTATAATCCCCCTTCTTTCACCCGACCCCCCATCTCGCTCTGTTCGAGTGGAAGCCCCCTCGCCTCCCCCTGCCAGAGTGTAAGCCCCCCATGCTGTCGACCTTGTCCTTGTTGTACGCCGATGTAGGTAAGTTATTTTTTGGGTCGTGAATAATCAGAGAGGAACTCTTGTATGATCCTTTGATTTCGATCTCAACGTGTGTTCTAAGATTAAAAAGCATACTCAAAGGTTAGAAAATGGTTTGTTTGCATGAACCTATGACTTTCAACGAGGGTATCAGGTGTTAACAAATAGTAGACCTAGGTTTGCGTAAATCTTTGTTCCTGATCCGGTATCCACATCAGGATCTAATAGAAAGTAACCTGGTTTGCTTGTCTGTCCTGGCTTGTGTGATCCACCTTCCCTCTCTGCTTTTCTTGCACAAGCTAGTTTTGCCTACGCTGATCACGCATTGGCAAAGTTGATGTGATTATCGGGTCAGAACGACCAAATGACAGTCGAATCGAGAATATTGAAGGATGACGAACACTGAGGCGAATAGCAGTGCTACTAAGACCAGTGCCAAAAATATAATGGCAGGGACATTGGGCACTGGTACGATGATTTTATCGGTTTAACTTGTTGATAGACGGTTGGATGGACCAAATGGTTACTCGACATAGAAGGAAGAATGTGGAGAAGAGGCTTAAGGGAATATCGTTGTCAAAAATTTTGACTGACAAGCTCCCAGCAGTGAGTGGTCACACATACGAGCGGTGGAAGAATAATAACAGTCGACTGTTTACACAGTTGATGAATTCGATAGAACCATCATTAGAGGACATGGTTCAGAATATGGACTTGTTGAAGGAGTTATGGAAGGTTTTTGCAACAATATTTGATGGCAAATACGATTTGTCTTACATCTATGACTTGGTCGTTAATGTCTACTGAGATGATCAAGGTGAAAAGTCATATATGGACTATTTTTGTGCCTTCAGGGCACTAATTGATGAGGTGGATCGTGTGCTACCCTTGATGACAGATATTAATGAGGTAAGAAATCAATGCCAGCATCTTTACGTCAAGGCGTATCTTGCCTCCCTTTGTCCTGATGTAGACTCTTTCCGGTCTTAGATTATTGCTGGGACTAAAGTTCCATCTTTGATGGAAGCCCACTGTCGTGTCCTACGGGCAGAAAAAGTCATTGAGACTTTTTTGGGAGGTGTCCCTACTAATCGGTCTGTCCTGGATGTTACTCATGGTTGATTTCGTGGAGGTTGTGGTGGTCAACGTGGTAGCCAAAATGCTGGCAATGATGGTGGATGAGGCAACGACGGTCGTGATGACAGAAGATCGCACATATGCTTCAATTATAGTCAACAAGACCATTTTCAGTGGCAGTATCCTAAAGCTCTTATCGCCAATATTGTATTAGATAATCCTGATGGGATATCTGTACAGATGACGGAAGTGGCCTATGACAAATTTACTAAATTTCAAGCTCAGCATCATGGTGCAGCCTCCATATCTTGATCCATAGTCGAGTACTTAGCATCATGTGTGATCAAGTCAAAGTAGTGGATGATCGACTCGGGTGCATCTGATCACATGATAGGTGATGCAGGTATACTGTATGATTATATATTTGTCGGCCGTATATCAGATATTACTGTTGCAAATGGTTGTCCCCTGAGGGTTCGTGGAAAAGGAAACACCCGTCTTTCTCCTGGTTTGCCACTCAGATCAGTTTTACACATACTGATAATCTGTTCAATCTCTTATCCATTAGTATAATTACACGTGACTTATAATATTTTGTAACATTTTTCTGATAGTTGTATTTTTCAGGACCTAAAGATTGGGAGGACTATCGGTATGGGGCATTTGGTTGGTGGCTTGTACTTGTTTGATATAAATTCTTTTGTTGCCTGTGCCTGCGTGAAACTTGATCCGTTAGAGTTTCATTGTCGGTTAGGTCACCCATCTATCCAAGCACTCCAGAAGATGTATCCGTCTTTGAATTTTTATGTTTCGTTTTATTGTGAGTCATATAGTTTTGCTAAACATCACCGGATACCTTATACGGTGAGTCTAAATAAAGTTGCATCAGCTCCTTTTGAGCTAGTGCACTCTGATATATGTAGACTGTGCCCTATTGAATCTGTGATGGGCTTTAAGTATTTTGTTTCCTTTGTTGATTACTACTCACTGTTTGTCATTAAAATTGGGATTCCTTTAATAATAAACTAAAGAAAGTATAAAGAGGTCCTAGACATACAATATAAGTACAATTTTTTGATTCTGGGGTGTGACGATAGACAAAGAGTGCTGTAATGGCTCTTTTACCCGGTGACGGTCCGATGCGGGAGCGAGAAAGCTCTTATATGTTCTCTCTCTTGTGCCTGGGGATATTTTGGTCTCTCTAAAGCATAAAAAGTTGACCTTTGGGGCGTCCTAGTTACTCCTATTTATAGCCATCATGTTGATGGATTATAGCCGTCGAATATGCCTCTGTTTGGTAGCCGCAGGGGGCTCCTTCAACAGAATATGATTGCAACTGTAGCCGCATAGTATGGGTTGAGTCCCGGGCAAGCTGTCGCGTAAACGTTTTGTTGGGATTTGCTATTTGTTATAGATTATGGCGGTTCTCGTCTTCCGTTGCTTGACTTGGTCAACTTGACACGTAGCCGCCATTTTGGTAAGAGAGAATCGCAGCAGAAAGATTTTATCGTATGAGACGTGCAGTATCTGGAACGCAGAGGGCGGAAGATGCCTAAAGCATATGGAATCTGGGACATCGGGGCTAGAGACGCATGGAACGCATGGAGTCTAGACCGCATAGGGCCAGAGACGCATAGAATGCATGGAGTCTGGACCACAAAGGGCCAGAGACGCAAGTAATGTACGCATAGAATCTAGAACTCATAGGGCCAAAGACGTATGGTGTCACGCCCCGGTTTTGTGAAATCGATAGTCGTCCCCCGAACGTGACGCCGTGCGTGCCTAGGTTGCGCACCGCACAAGGCTAAGTTATTTTCTTTTGCATAACGAGCACATATTCAGAGTACGCAGATATTTGAAACACAAAGTTAAAAAATGGAAAATTTCTCTTTATTGATAATGAACATATTTTACAAACTCTTGAACGAGTCAGATAACTGCCACACGGGCTAACAAAAGTGGACTCAAAATGAGATAGCTGTCATGTACATTACATCATTTACTAAAACTTCAAAATGTTAAAGACCTCTAGGCGGGACAATCACTTTTTCTCAAGGGCATGAGTTATAGTTGCTAGCTCCTGGGTCTTCAAAATGCTTCTACTATGGCACATTCTGGGCGTGCCGGTTGGCGGACTGGAATGGGAAGTAGCTTCAGCTCCTCGTAGGATCTCCTTGGTGCGGGAAACCTGTTTCAACGAGTGTCAGTACATCAAAATACACTGATGAAGGCGAGCTAATCCAACTATACCAATCAACACATTGTTTATATGAAGCATGCAAGTTATTTGTGATCTTTCTATCTTGCCTTAGTTTATTTTACAAGCAAGCAGATATGTAATTTACTGAAATAGACCTGCCACCGCTCGGTGACCTTTACCTGCCCATTTGAACCACCTGCACAATACTTACCATGTCCTTCCCTACCATAAAGATACAAGTTAGCTTTCACAGGTTTAAGTATACGAGATGATCACTGGCATGATGCCATAGGGGACAAGTTATAGTCTATGAATGAGGATGGTATGCAACAAAAGCATGTGTGGCGCTATACGCCATCCCATCCAGCACAGGAGACTAAGCAGGAATTCCGTCCGGATCGGATCGGTGCCAGTGTCCCAGCAATCGTCCGCAGGAAATAAGACCTTATGCACAAGTTGTCCATGATCAACGATGTTCATATTAAGTTATCAATTGATGCAATTTAAGGCAACTTGAGTACGAGACAAGTGGCATGGCATAATTTATTTTGCATAGTCTTCCTGATAAGTTTATTGCATATCAAGGCATATTCTATACATAGCACAATTATAGAAGAAGTATGCGTTCTAACTTAAATTGAAGCATATGAAGGACATTTTAAATGAGTTAGCATGCAATAAGGTAACCGTTCAAAAGTTGAATGATAAGCATAAAGTAGTCCAAGTCTATTCCTTTTTATCTTGACATCTTTTAGTTATTATGGTATTGTTTGATCGGGACAAGCAAGAATGCAAGATTTTAGATGTGAAGACTTGCAAGAAGGGTCAACTGAATTGAATATAAGCCACTCACAAGTTGGTTGGCAAAAGGAAAGGAAAGAGGTGCTTTAGGACTCCGCTCGCACGTCGTCTACTGCAAGATCACCTGCATTGCCACGAACAACTGATCAATACCTCTTCTACTCTTTCCAAGATCAGAATTTAAGTGCAGTTCAATGAAAGAAAATAATAAAATCCATCGAAACCGTTCATGAAAATGCAAACAAATCTAAAAACCAACTCAAAGCACGAAAGTAACAAGTCGACAGCGAAAACTAGGCAAAAAAACTTGCAGCAGAGATGTCCCTCTTGACTCTGCCGCTAAGTCCATCCTCGGGGCACGGTCCACTGAATATGAAAATTGATTTCGAAGAAGCAAATCCATAACGAGGATAAGATCTTGTTTCAATCTATCCCGATCGAACGATACCGACTTATATTTCTTAGCCGTACTCCCCGAATAGGGAGAACGGGATACCACATCCTAACCAACTAATTGGAAGTTTCATCCATGAAACTTAGGAATAGAACCTACCACTATGAAAAAATGAAGGTAACCTTTCCTTCATCTCAGACTCAAGCTCCCAAGTAGATTCTTCGACCGAATAATTTCTCCAAAGCACGCCTACGAGAGAAACCGAACGACTTCGAAGCAGCTTCTCTTTATAATCCAAGATCCGCACAAGATATTCAACATAAGCCAAGTCTGCCCTTAGGTCTATTTGATCAAGATCCACTATATGAATTGGGTCATACACGTACTTCCTAAGCTGTGAAATATGGAAGACATCGTGCACTTCAGATAGTGACGGTGGTAGGGCAATCTGATATGTGACTGGGGTGACTCGCTTTAGTATCTCGAACTCACCTACGAATCTTGGACTTAGCTTTCCTTTTAGTCCAAATCTGGTAACTCCTCGCATGGAAGAGACTTTAAGGAATACTCGATCACCTTCTAAGAACTCAAGAGGTCATCGATGCGTGTCTGAGTAGCTTTTCTGATGACTCTGTGCTACCTTCACCCGTTCACGGATCAAACGGATCTTCTGGACGGTTTGTTCCACAAGTTCCGGGCCAAGAATTTGCCGTTCACTAACTTCATCCCAACATATCGAGGATTTGCACTTTTGCCCATACAATACCTCATACGGCACCATCTAATGCTGGATTAATATCAATTGTTGTATACAAATTCTGCTAACGGTAGATTCATGTCCCAACTAGTCTTCAAGTCCAAGGCGCAGAGTCATATCATATCTTCAAGGATTTGGTTGACCCATTCTGTTTGTCCGTCTGTCTGAGGATGGTAGGCAGAGCTGAACTTCAACTTCGTCCCTATTGCTGACTGAAGGCTTTCCCAGAAGCGCGATAAGAATCGACCATCTCTATCGGAGACAATAGATACGGGCACGCCGTGGAGTCGAACGATCTCGTTGAGGTAGATCTGGGCCCGGCGATCGATACTCCAAGTACTTTTGATAGGCACAGAAAGTAAGCTGACTTGGTGAGTCGATCAACGATGACCTAGGCGACATCATTCCCTCTTTGCGTCTTCGGCAAACCAACAATAAAATCTATTGTTATATGTTCCCATTTTTACTCCGGTATAGCAAGGTTCTACATCACTCCGCCCGGCTTCTTATGCTCGGCCTTTACCCTCTGACAAGCCATACATTGCGACACGAACAACGCCACATCTCTTTTCATGCCGTGCCACTAAAATATCGTACGAAGGTCTCGATATATCTTTGTGCTACCCGGATGTGAAGTATAACTCGGATAGTGGGCTTCGGTGAGTATCTCTTTTCTGAGGGTTGCATCGTTAGGAACGCACAATCTTTCCTTCACCCGCATCATCTCATCCGTGCTTACCGTAAAGTCGGTTGCCTTCTCTGCTGAGATAAGACCTTGCATCTTTTGTAGGAATAGGTCATCCTTCTGAGCAGACTTGACTTTTTCTAATAAGTTGGGTTCGAGGCGCAGCTGTGCTACTTGCTAACCCTTTTTGTATCTGATTTAAAGTGTAATGCTTAAACCTTCAATATCCTGATGCAGCTTGTCATCGATGGCCAAGCTCCCAATGAACACTCGACTCAGTGCATCTGCTACAATATTACCCTTGCCCGACGTGTACCTGATCCTCAAGTCAAAGTCACTAAGGAGTACAAGCCAACGCCGTTGCCATAAATTCAAATTCTTTTGGGTATAAAGATATTTTAAACTTTTATGATCCGTATAGATCTCATACGGCACACCATTGAGGTAGTGACTCCACAACTTTAGTGCGAACACTACCGCCGCAAGCTCCAAGTCGTGCATTGGGTATTTCTTCTCGTGAGGCTTCAACTGCCTCGACGCAAAGGCTATCACCTTCTCCCTCTATATAAGGACACATCCCAAGCCCTTTCCTAAGTTGTCGCTATATATCTTAAAGTCATCGGGGCCGTCCGGAAGGGTAAGAATTAGTGCTGAGACAAGTCGCTGCTTTAACTCCATAAATGAAGCTTCACAGTCATCCATCCACGCGAACGTTACTTCCTTCCGAGTGAGCTGGGTCAGAGGAGAGGCGAGGTAATTCTTGTAAAATCCTTTATAAATTTTCTATAGTAGCATGCTAGACCAAGGAAGCTTCGAATGTCGCTAGCTAACTCCGGCCTCTTCCATTTCACGATGGCTTCTATTTTCTTTGTGTCAACTGAGATGCCCTTTCCAGAAATAATGTGTCCAAGGAAGGATATGTTGTCCAACCAGAACTTGCACTTACTAAGCTTCGCGTACATCTTGTTGTCTCAAAGAGTTTGAAGCACCATCCATAGGTGTCCTGCGTGTTCATCCTTATTCATCAAGTACACCAAGATGTCGTCTATAAGTACCACCATGAACTTGTCGAGGAATGGTCGGAACACACGGTTAATCAGATCCATAAAAGCGGTAGGAGCATTCATCAGTCCAAATGGCATAACTAAAAACTCATAATGGCCATAGCGAGTTTGGAATGCTGACTTTGGCATGTCCTCGGGCTTAATCTTCAACTGATGGTAGCCCGAGCGAAGATCAATTTTTGAAAACACCGATGCTCCTTGCAACTGATCAAAGAGGTCGTCCATCCTGGGCAGGGGATACTTGTTCCTGATAGTGACCTTATTCAGCTCCCGATAATCGATGCAGAGTCATAACGTTCCGTCATTTTCTTTACGAAGAGTATAGGCGTGCCCCAAGAAGACACGCTTGGACGGATGTACCCACGATCTAGCAGTTCTGGAAGTCGACACTTTAACTCTTTTAGTTCAGCAGGGGCCATTCTGTACAGAGCCTTGAAAATTGGCTGAGTATTTGGGAATGTGTCGATGGTGAACTCGATCTCTCGATTAGGTAGTATACCAGATAGTTCGCTCAGAAACACATCAACGGATGAAGACTCAACGTTTGCGTAATCCAGGTGCGTGTCCCAAACCGACGCTAAGTATCTCTCGTAGCCATAGTGTAGCATCCGTCGAGCAGATATCATCGAAATCACCATGCAGGCCCTGGACGCATCTGTTGCTGGACTACTCGTGTAGCAGAATTTGGTTTCTCTAGGTAGACGGAAGATGACTCATTTTTCTGCACAGTCATAGTTGCCGAGCAAGCGTCGAGCCTATCCATCCCCAAAATGATATCGTAATCCCGAACATCTAGGACTAAAACATCGAGCGAGGGTTTTCTTCCATCGATACAGATGTGACCATCTTGACATACTGAACGGACATGTATTTTCGTTCCCGACGGGGTGCTAATACTAAGATCTTGACTTTAATGGTGTCATTTCTATATTATTTTTTACGGCAAAATTCATGGATATAAAGCTATGCATTGCACCAGAATCAAATAGTACATGTGCAGGTATGTTATTGAAAAATAATATACCTGACACAACGGTGTCCGATGCCAGGACTTCTTCCCGTGTCATAGTATACACCCGACCTTGAGCTTGACGGCGCTCTTGCTGCAACGCGGCTCAGTTAGCCTGAGGTATTAAGGCAGAATTTGGATATTAAGGGCGACGATTTGAGGGGAGTGGACAATCACCAATCGTTTGGGTTGGATCGCCGCAACGGAGGCATATTCCAAGCTTCTTACGATAGTTTTCGGCCGTAAAAAATGGCTTCTTACAGAAGGAACATGGCTGCCCTGGGTTTCCCTTTTGCTGACCGCCATTGTTTGGATGCTTTGCAGCGTTGTTTTCTTTCTCATTGCTATAGCGCTTGTGATTGGAAGTATGCACAGTGCCGGCAGCAACTGAAGGATACTGCGGTTGGAGGGAAAGGGCATGGTTGAGAACTTCCCGTATAGTCTGGTATTAGGGAACGACCACATACGCATGGATGTCAGGTTGCAGGCCACCTTCAAATCATCTGGCATGAATCGCCGCATCCGGTAAATAGGAGCTTGCAAATTTGGCGAGACGGTTGAATTCGACAGAATACTGCTTTACTGTCATGCTGCCTTGCCATAGTTGCACAAACTCGTTCTCCTTCTGCCGACGTACGGGAGGGGGTATGAACTCCTCTTCGAACGTGCCAAGGAAGGTAGCCCACGCGCTCGTCTCTTCTTTATCGTCAACTGGAAGAGATCTTCGATGCACGTCCCACCAATCATGTGCGTTCAAGCGAAGCTATAGTTAGGCACACGCGACTAGCTTCTGCTAAGGTACCTCTAAAAGTTTGAAGTGATCCTCAAGTTCTGCCAGCCAATCTAGAGCAACGATTGGGTCTTCAGTCCCCTTAAACAACGTATTGTAGACCTTCTTAAAGTCGACAAAATCGAAGGTAGTCACATCCTTCTTGCTTGGAGTTTGAGGCATTTCGACTTCAAGCACGGGTTGCTCCACCGGTGTCGCTGCTGTTGCCGCAGAATGGTTGGAGGCCAAGGTCTGCACAATTTGTTGTAGGATATCTACCTGCTTTTGTTGGACTATAAATCAGGCCTCTAGATTGTCTTGAAACTTGTTCTACCTCTCTTCTGTGCGCTTCTCGGCTAGTTCATCGCGAGCCTCATCTCTCTGTTGGCTAGCCTCAAGTATCTGCATCATCTTCTGAATAGGATCGACACGGGACATGGCTCGCTGACTTCCTGAACTTCTCGATGTGTCAGAAGTACTTTCTTGGGCTTGGGTTCCACCCGGTGCTAGCGATAATGTTTGCGCTTGAGTCATTCCTTCAAAAGAAGGTAACTTAAATTATGATCATAATGTATTATGGACTTATGTATGAAACGTATCTTATTTTGGCCAAATGAGTTCAAGAGTTCGTACAGGGAATAGATCGTTAAAGGAACTTTTTCGATGCGAGGGTCAAAGGAACTTAAAGCTGTGCTTTGATACCAATATGTCACGGCCCGATTCCGTGAAATCGATAGTCATCCCCCGGGTATGATGTCGTGCGTGCCTAGGTTGTGCACCGTACAAGGCAAAGGTATTTTCTTTAGCATAACAAGCACATATTCAGAGTACGTAGATATTTGAAACACAAAGTTGAAACATGGAAAAGTTCTATTTATTGATAATGAACATCTATTACAAACTCTTGAACGAGTCAGATAATTGCCACACAGGCTTACAAAAGTGGACTCAAAATGAGATAGCCGTCCTGCACATTACATTATTTACTAAAATTTCAAAATATTAAAGACCTCTAGGCGGGACAATCGCTTTTTCTCGAAGCTGCATGAGTTATGGTTGCTAGCTCCTGGGTCTTCAAAATGCTTCTACTATGGCACGTTATGGGCATGTCGATTGGCGAACTGGAACGAGAAGTAGCTTCAGCTTCTCGCAGGATCTCCTTGGTGCGGGGAACCTATTTCAACGAGGGTCAGTACATCGAAATACACTGGTGAAAGTGAGCTAACCCAACTATATCAGTCAACACGTTGTTTATATGAAAGCATGTAAGTTATTTATGATCTTTCTATCTTGCCTTAGTTTATTTTACAAGCAAGCCGATATATAATTTACTGAAATAGACCTGCCACCGTTCGGTGACCTTTACCTGCTCGTCTGAACCACCTGCATAATACTTACCATATACTTCCCTGCCACGAAGATACAATTTAGCTTACATAGGTTTAAATATACGAGGGGATCACTGGCATGATGCCATAGGGGAAGATTTTTAGTCTATGAATGAGGTTGGTATGCAACAAAAGCATGTGTGGCACTACACGCCATCCCGTCCAGCACAGGAGACTAAGTAGGAGTTTCGTCCGGATCGGATCGGTGCTAGTGCCCCAGCAACTGTTCGTAGGAACTAAGACCTTGTGTACAAGTTATCTGTGATCAATGGCGTTCATATTAAGTTATCAATTGATGTAATTTAAGGCAACATAAGTACGAGATAAGTGGCATGGCATGATTCATTTTGCATAGTCTCCCTGATCAGTTTATTACATGGGAAGGCATATTCTATACATAGCATAATTATAGAAGAAGTATGCGTTCTAACTAAAATTAAAGCATATGAAGGATATTCTAAATGAGTTAGCATGCAATAAGCTAACCGTTCATAAGTTGAATGACAAGCATAAAGTAGTCCAAGTCTATTCCTTTTTATCATGACATCTTTTAGTTATTATGGTATCGTTTAATCGGGGCAAGCAAGAATGCAAGATTTTAGATGTGAAGACATGAAAGAAGGGTCAACTGAATCGAATATAAGCCACTCATAAGTTGGTTGGCAAAAGAAAAGAAAAAGGTGCTTCAGGACTCCGCTCGTACGTCGTCTACTGCATGATCACCTGCATTGCCATGAACAGCTGATCAATACCTCTTCTACTCTTTCCAAGCTCAAAATTGAAGTACAGTTCAACGAATAAAAATAATAAAATCCATCAAAATCTTTTATAAAAACGCAAACAAATCTGAAAACCAAATCAAAGCACGAAAGCAACAAGGCGACAGCGAAAACTAGGCAAAAAAACTTGCAGTGGAGATGTCCCTCTCGACTCTGCCGCTTAGTCCATCCTCGGGGCACGGTCCACTAAATATGGGAATCGATTTCAAAGAAACAAATCCATAATGAGGATAAGATCTTATTTCAATCTATCTCGATCGAACGATACTGACTTGTATTTCTTAGCCTCGCTCCCCGAATGAGGAAAACGGGGCACCACATATGGTACGCATGGAGTCTGGACTGTATAGGGCCAGAAATGCATGGAATTCCTGGAGTCTTGACCGTATAGGGCCGGATATGCATGGGACACATGGAGTCTGGACCGTATAGGTTCTCCTATATGTGGTGCTGAATGCTTGTCAGAAGTAATTATTAGTCTGATGAGAGCTTATTGTCGCTTAGTGTGCTCATATTTTTTGAAGCACTCAGAAAATTATTTTTATCAGGATTCTGTGTCAGACATAATCCTTTTGTCATGCCATTATGTGGCCAATATTTGGAGCGCCCGGATGCAGCTTTTTCTTTGTGGCATGGTCATCCTGTGGGCTGGTTTCTCTGGAGTCGAATGGGGCACAGGGTTGTTAGGCGCATGGATACAGATTTTTTATGCTTCTATAAGACTCCCTTCAAACTTTTTAAACTAATAAGTTTGGAATACTTTGAATAAGAAGCATAGAGGAGATGTTTTGGGGCTACATGGAGGGCATGCCGCATATTTTTGGGATGCATGGAGGGCATGCCGCATATTTTTGGGCTGCATGGAGATGTTTCCTGGGGATTCTGAGCCATCTCACAATGCGGATCCCGAGGTGACGGTTCGCTCATGGGTGACAGCGTTCAAAAATTCAAGCGCCATTCTCATCCTAGGTTTCCATGCGGACTGAGACGGTTTGGGTTATAAAAGAGAAGAAGTTGGGAAAGAGATAGACTCTTTGCTAATTTTCTTCCTCCCCTGTTGTAATTCTCTTATGTTATCGTCGACGACTGCCATGGCTTCCCGAGCACCTTCTTCTTCCACGACTGCCAAGGATAAGGACCTAGCTATTGAGGCTTCGATCCCGCAGAAGAAGGGCACAGGAAGGGGGAAGACTTCCGCCGCCAAGGGTGACTCCTTGAAGATTCTTTCTTATGTGCAAAAGCCCGTCAAACGTAGGCTTTCCTCTGGGGGATCTTTGGGTGGACCTATTACTTCTTTCACACTGGAGTACAAGTAATAAGTTCGGAATAGGCCTTGACAGAGGTGATACGGACATGGAAAGTTTGGTAGACTTAACACCATTGGCGCACTTAGAGTTAAGTACATATGCTATGTTGAGGTGACAATCAACATCAGAGATAATGTGGACGTGATAATCGATAGTCAAACCCGGAAGGTTTGCTCAGAGGTGCGAAGGGCATGGAAAACCCTACCAGGGAGGATATGAGAACGATAGCTTTGAGGTGACGTAGACGTGAGCTGATCGATAGTCATACCAAGAGGTTAAGTACTATCCAGATATTTTTGGTGGAAGGAAAATAAAATGATCTAGACCACTACAAAAATATGATAAAATAGCGATATTTTTAGCAACATCATATTAAAATGTCACTAATATTAAAGATTTGAGCTACTCCAAAAATTAACGTCGCTATACGTCGCTGTTGGCGACATATAACGACGTTTAGCGACTGTAATTAAGTTTTTTAGAAGAATAGTCACTATAAGCTTCTTTAAGGTCGCTAAACTTTGTTGAGTTTTTTGATTTAGCGACGTTTAGCGCTGTATTAAGCGACGTTATTTTTTTGGTTTTTAGCGACGTCTATAACGTTGCAAACTTGATAATTAGCGACCTTTTGCGACATCTAGTTATGACATCGATATTATTATTAGTGACGTCATAAGTTGACGTCGCTATTATTATTGGCGATGTCATAAGTTGACGTCGCTAAACGTCGCTAAAATTTTTAATATAGGTTTCGATTCCTCCCCCTTCTGTCAAAATTTCCCCCCAAATTTTTAAACCCCCCCTCTTTTTTCTCCCTCTCCGACGAAGTGCCCCCTCCGGCGTCCTCCACAGCCCCCTACTCTGGCGCCCCCCTAGTGCTCCATCAGAGCCCCCCACCGCCTCCCCCACAGCCCCCTTCAGCGGACCTCGGGCTTCTACTCCTCCTCTTCCTCTAGGTAAACCCTAACCCGATCTCTCTCTCTCTCTCTCTCACAGATGCACATGACGTGACACTGACACAGATACAAATATGACATACACTGACACAGACACGACACCGACTGACACAGAGGGTGTAAACCCTAACCCTAACCCTAACCCGATCTCTCTCTCTCTCTCAGAGATACAGACACGACATGACACTAACACAGACACGATACACACACACTGATACAGACATGACACAGACATTAAGTAAAACCTCTAATTTTTTAAACCGTATTAATTATTTAATTGATTTATAACATTTATTAGCTAATTAGAAGTAATAGAATTTATTTAATTTTTATTTCGAGGTGATTGTGCAATAGAGGATTTATGGAGCAATTATAATTTTTTTCTTAATTATTTTCATGTAGGAGATCCTGCGGACAGTTGATAGATTTATTGTATGCACCAATATAAATTCCTTAAATTATATATATATATATATATATATATATATATATATATATATATATATATATATATAGGTATATATATAGGTATATATATATTTTTATATATAAAGTTTATTAATAGAAAAGAATAAAAAAATGGTAATAAATAGGATAATAATAATAATAATAATAATGTTAATAATAATAATAATCATAGAAATAGTAATAGTAATAATAATAAGTAATAATTATAATAATATTAGTAATAATAATAATGTAATTAAAATAAAGAAATAGAAAAGAGAAGAAAAGAAAAGCAAAAGAAAAAGAAAAAGAAAAAGAAAAAGGAAAAGGAAAAGAAATAGAAAAGAAAGAGTAAAAGGAAGAAAAAAACAAGGAAAACAAAACCTAACCCCTTAGCAAACGAAACCCGACCCACTGTACCTAACAGCTACCCCCCCCCCCCCCCCGCAGCTAACCGATCAGCCGCGCGAAGTAAACCCGCGGCTAACTTCTACCCGCTCTGCCCCCTCTCTCTCGCTCACCCTATATATATTTCCAATAACCCAAACCCTAACCCTAAACCCTAGCTTCCACGACCGTCGTCGCTGCTGACTGCCACCGCCGGAGCACGCAGCCGCCGCAACCACCGCCGGCCGGTCGCGACCCCATACACCGCGTAAGCAACTGCAAGTTCACAGCAGTGTACTCCTGTTCCCACGTTGTTTTCTGCCACCTCGCTCGACCAAACTCGACCCCGTCTTCGTTGGTACGATCCTGACCTATCCCTCTCTAAATTCCGTAGATTAGTTTTCATCGTGCAGCGCGCAAATCTAGGTAAAAATTGACGTCAAGTCGAAGAAAAAATGACCACTTTTAATTTCAAAAAATTTATTGCGATGACCCATATTCAAGGGCTCGTATCTTCCACCATAGGGATCCAAACCTAAAAATTCTTTTTGCTATGGAAAGACCACCTGATCGAGATCATTCTCTGTTAATTACATTATTTTATTTGATGTTGTATGCTGAATTATTCTGGGTTAAAAATCACGAAACCACCTATTTTTCCAACCTTTAGATTTGTGATACGGAGCGCGTCCCGCCAAACGGGACCGCCCCGTCGTGTACCAAGTGCACCAAAAGGTGCGCACGGTATACCCAGACGTGTGGGCTTTCGCAGAAACTGATTCGGACGCGTGTACGCGTCAGAATCAACCCGTATCCGCGATAAGTTCCCGTATCGCGACTTTTATAAAATATTGCACCATTTAGTGTACGCTAGTCAGAACGTGACGAAACTTGCGCCATTGGATCAGTGGTATTGCGCTGGTCTGTGACCCAAGTTTCAGGCAATTCTGAGATAGTTGACCAAGTCGCCTATTTGCGGGCCCTACGGTTGACTTTTTGGGCTCATTTGTGTTCGGCTCACCGGAATCTAAAATTGGACATACTATTGAGTTCGTGTTGACGTTTAGAATTGGTTTGACCTATAATTTATCCTTTTTAGAGACCTTTATCACTAGCACACTTTTCGGTGCAAAGTAGGCCACATGTGGACCCCGTTTTGATCCGAAATTATCGTTTTGCCCCTGTGTCCAAATTGGACGAAAGGGTAGTATTTTCTAGCTATCTCGCTTATTCTGGGAATGTTGGTGATGTTTATTTCAGCATCCGGAGACGTTCATTCTGAGGTCGTAGCTTCTGATCCTGTGTGCTTGACTCCAGGATGTTATATTTTACAGCTTTCTTACCAGGCAAGATATCTTGCCAAATTATTTACAGTACTTTGCATGCTTATTATATTTCTGTATATTTATTATATTTCTGTATATTCATTGCATTTCTGTATATTTCTTGCATGTGTAGTTTCTTTCAGTCATTAATATATATTAGATATGTTGACACACACATGACACTTAGTATCATGAGAGGACAATCAGTAGGCGTATGGGCTTTAACCACTCTGGTGAACCGTAGTAACCAGCACGCACTATGGTAGTCATATCCGATGGTCGCTATCCCCGCAGTATGTCGATTGATGGAGTCACGAAGGTCGCTACCCCCGCGGTATGTCGGCTGATGATGTCCCCTGACGTGTGTGTGAGTTGTGAGGCTTAGATCGAGTAGCCTACCCTTGCCCATACGTCAAAAAGTTGTCCTCATTTGCATTCATATAGATTGTCTTGTACAGCGTACTTATATATTTTCAAACATTATGCATGTTTACTGTATTCAAATTGGCTTGCTTCTATGTATCTTGTTACGTCCCTCTGAGGACCTGGTCCCTTTCCAGGTGTAGATGTTAATGACTATTCGCAGGAGCACGGATCAGGACTTATTACTTATCTCTTCCGAGGAGGTCTTACTTTCTTAGCTTCAGTGATATCTCTAGCGAGGGATCGCCTCGATGATACCTTTATATCATCATCTTATTTATATTGGAGATTTATCCTTCTTTCTCATTTTAGTATTAATATAGTCATTGGTAGTGGATTTGTCTCCACCTGACTATTATTTTGGAGTATTCAGACTCATGATTCTAGTTTAGTTATTTCTTTTCTATGGCTTGTTGTGTGGATGAGATTAGTATATCTGTGACTTATGACACTATTTATACCACATGTGAGTTTATATTCATATTACAGCGTAAGTGTGTATTATAGTATCCATATATTGGAGTTGCCATATACATATGACTGGCATGCTTACGTTTTTCTAGTCCTACATATTTTGGGACTGGGGCGTGACATATTTTTGTGGTGGCCCATGCAGGTCGAGAGCATATTATCTCGGTTACGTTACTGTACCGAGCAAGCATGCGCATAGGATTAGAATATAGGATCTCATCCACTTAATTATCATCGTCGTTGATTTTATTTCACAATCTTATTTGACTGCTTGCACTGCATCTCGCTTGATCCCTTCTCAACGTCAATCTTCTCTCGTGCTTGATAGAGGTTAGGAAGATAATTTATACTAAGAATATATACTCTAGTATGCAATAACACTATTAGTTAAATTATGGTAAATTGGGTAGTATGCCTCATAACCTAATAACACATAGACCTATTGCCCCATTAATAAAGTGTAATTGAATGACACCAACTATAGACTTGCATAAAAAGATAGTGTTTATCCAGACTGTAGAACTTAGAGGCCAATACACCCATTTGGTTGACTAGAGACCTTGACAAGGAGTTATTATGAAAACTGTAGAGGCACAACACCGATCTTCTTGGTGAACTTAAGTTATTCTGTACCTTCCTCCATCATAATCAAGCGTACTTATATTTTTTGTACTACCTCGACTTATGCTGCTATTATAGCATAGTTTTACAAGCTTATTCTTTTATTGAGCTTGTTCATGACATATATATTATTAGGGGCCCACACTAATACATTGTCTAAATCAGAATCGGTGTATTATGGTCTGATCAACCATAGTGCACTTGGTTCGCTCTTTGTATTACTACTTTATGTGGATTGAGATATAGTTGACTCAACTTGTTAGACGAATATACTTGCCCTCTAGACTGGTCAGAGCATATCGTGTCAGGTACATGACTATTCTGATATGAACATGCATATAGGAATTTACCAAAATAAGATTTTAATTCACAACTGCCTTGGAAACTCCCTTTCAAAATTCTCTATTCCCTTTGAATCCCGTACTTGTTTTCTATCATCTCCTCCTTAAAATTCTTTATCATTGATTTTCCCTTAAAATTCTTTATCATTGATTTTCGTCTTCCCCTATTTCGAAAAGACGAACGTTCGTGCTTAGTATAAGTTGATACACGAATAGTACTAGATATACCCCATAGGCCAAGCACTTATGATGACAAACAAGAGAGCGCAGGCACAGGAAGTCGTAGATACAGGTACGACCTTAGTTATATGTGTCATTGCATACTCATGACCCCCTTTATGACACAAGATCTTAGATGTACAAATAGAAGTAGAATTATATATAAGGTAGTTTAGCAGTTATGAGGATGTGTTGATAACCTAACTAGATGGCATATCCACGAAGCTAATGGATGACACGCGTAGCAGTAGTAGTATTCTTTTCCTATCATCATCCTTAGGTGGCTTATCTTCTCTTCCACCTTCATCCCTTATATCGTGCTTAACTCTTCCTATCATAGTCATATCTCTTCGTGCCATTATAAATTATTTGATTATTATCAACCTCACCCTTATTTTGTTAGTTAAAACATAAATGTGTTAGTAATGATTGATAACTAAAGGATAATTTCTTAATAATAACCCTTATGTATATGCATTATAGCAGTATTTGTATTCTTTATTAATTTAACCCTTAAGTAGCATTATTTAGCCTAATAGAAATTTGTTAAATTGTTTGAAATAGGTCATACTCCTAATAGTTTTATAAAGTTAGTCAAGACCTAAAGTGTTTCCCTAAAACTTAGACTATGCCTAGGAAAGAATTGAAGGCACTTGTTACGAATTGACAACTATGACAAATTGCTGGCAAGTAGCGACAACTGCAGCTAGACTGTTGTAGTAGAGTAGTTAAAGTATTTGCAGACATATTGGTCAGGTGGCATGGCAGTATTAGACTACGATACTTGACGGTTACAAAAAAAAATCATAGTTATGAGATTCCAGACAAGTACCCCAAGATTTTCGACTCAATAAATATATTTGTCTTACAACTTAGACAATAGCCTCAAGAGACTGTGACTACTAGTAGAACTCTTGTAAGTTGGGTAGTGTAGATGAGTTAGAAATAGAATAGTGTATGGACAATAAATGAGGAAGTGTTAGAATGACAGACCATAACTTTTAGAAAGCATTGCTAGATAGCAATGTAGTATAATAGCTATAGTAATTATTATGAATATGGGTTAGTGTCAATTTCGAGGACCAAAATTTTTGTAAGTTGGATAGAATATAAAACCCCTAATTTTTTAAACCGGATTAATTATTTAATTAATTATTTAATTGATTTATAGCATTTATTAGCTAATTAGAAGTAATAGAATTTATTTAATTTTTATTTCGAGGTGATTGTGCAATACAAGATTTATGGAGTAATTATAAATTTTTCTTAATTATTTTCATGTAGGAGACCCTGCGGACAGTTGATAGATTTATTGTATGCACCAATATAAATTCCTCGAATTATATATATAAATATATTTATTATAGGTATATATATATATATATATATATATATATATATATATATATATATATATATATAAAGTTTATTAATAGAAAAGAATAAAAGAAATGGTAATAAATAGTATAATTATAATAATAATAATAATGTTAATAATAATTATTATTATAGAAATATTAGTAATAATTATAATAATATTAGTAATAATAATAATGTAATTAAAATAAAAAAATAGAAAAGAGAAGAAAAAGGAAAAGAAATGAATTTGAAAAGAAATAGAAAAGAAAGAGTAAAAGGAAGAAAAAAAGGAAAACAAAACCTAACCCCTTAGCAAACGAAACCCGACCCACTGTACCTAACAACTATCCCCCCCAACGGCTAACCGAGCAGCCGCGCGAAGTAAACCCGTGGCTAACTTCTACCGCTCTGCCCCCCCCTCTCTCGCTCACCCTATATATATTTTCCATAACCCAAACCCTAACCCTAAACCCTAGCTTCCACGACCGCCGCTGCCGTAGACCGCCACCGCCGAAGCAGATAGCCGCCGCAACCACCGCCGGCCGACCGCGACCCTGCACACCGCGTAAGCAACAACAAGTTCACAGCAACGTACTCCTGTTCCCATGCTGTTTTTTGCTACCTCGCTCGACCAAACTCGATCCCGTCTTCGCTGGTATGATCCCGACCTATCCCTCTCTAAATCTCGTATATTAGTTTTTATCGTGCAGCGCACAAATCTAGGTAAAAATTGACGCCAAGTCAAAAAAATGACCACTTTTAATTTCAGAAAATCTGTTGCGATGACCCATGTTCAAGGGCTCGTATCTTCCACCACAGGGATCCAAACCTAGAAATCATTTTTGCTATGGAAAAACCACCTGGCCAAGATCATTCTCTGTCAATTACATTATTTTATTTGATGTTGTTTGCTGAATTATTCTGGGTTAAAAATTACGAAAACACCTATTTTTCTAACCTTCAAATTTGTGATACGGAGCGCGCCCCACCAAACGGGACCTCCCCGTCGTGTACCAAGGGCACCAAAAGGTGCTCACGGTATACCCAAACGTGTGAGCTTTCGCAAAAACTGATTTGGACGCGTGTGCGCGTGAGAATCAACCTGTATCCGCGATAAGTCCCCGTATCGCAACTTTTGCAAAATATTGCACCATTTAGTGTACGCTCGTCAGAACGCAAAAAAACTTGAGTCATTGTATTAGTGGTATCGTACTGGTCCTATGACCCAAGTTTCACGCAATTCTGAGATAGTTGACCAAGCCGCCTATTTGCGGGCCCTACGGTTGACTTTTTGGGCGCATTTGTGTTCGGCTCACCGGAATCCAAAATTAGATGTACCGTTGAGTTCGTATTGATGTTTAGAATTGATTTGACCTATAATTTGTCCCTTATAGAGACCTTTACCCCTGGCATGCTTTTCGGTGCAAAGTGGGCCACATATGGACCCCGTTTTGACCCAAAATTACCGTTTTGCCCCTGTGTCCAAATTAGACGAAAGGGTAGTATTTTCTAGCTATCAATTAGACGAAAGGGTAGTATTTTCTAGCTATCTTGCTTATTCTGGGAACGTTGATGATGTTTATTTCAGCATCCGGAGACGTTCATTATGAGGCTGTAGCTTCCGATCCTGTGTGCTTGACTCTTGGACGTTACACTTTGCAGCTTTCTTACCAGACAAGATACCTTACCAAATTGTTTATAGTACTTTGCATGCTTATTATATTTCTGTATATTTATTACATTTTTGTATATTCATTGTATTTCTGTATATTCCTTGCATGTGTAGTTTCTTTCAGTCATTACTATATATTAGATATGTTGACACACACATGGCACTAAGTATCATGAGAGGACAATCAGTAGGTGTATGGGCTTTAACCACTCTGGTGAACCGTAGTAACTAGAACGCACTATGGTAATCGTGTCCGATGGGCGCTACCCCCGCGGTATATCGATTGATGGAGTCACGAGGGTCGCTACCTCCACGGTATTTCGGCTGATGATGTCCCCTGACGTGTGTGTGAGTTGTGAGGCTTAGATCGAGTAGCCTACCCTTGCCCATAGGTCGAAAGGTTGTCCTTATTTGCATTCATATAGATTATCTTATACATCGTACTTATATATTTTCAAACATTATGCATGTTTACTGTATTCAAATTGGCTTGCTTCTATGTATCTTGTTACGTCCCTCTGAGGACCTGGTCCCTTTCCAGGTGTAGATGTTCATGACTATTTGTAGGAGCACGGATCAGGACTTACTACTTATCTCTTCCGAGGAGGTCTTACCTTCTGTGCATCAGTGATATCTTATCGAGGGATCGCCTCGCTGATACATTTATATCATCATCTTATTTATATTGGAGATTTATCCTTCTCCCTCATTTTAGTATTAATATAGTCATTGGTAGTGGATTTGTCTCCACCCGACTATTATTTTGGATTATTCAGACTTATGATTCTAGTTTAGTTATTTCTTTTCTTTGGCTTGTTGTGTGGATGAGATTAGTATATCTGTGACTTATGATACTATTTATACCATATGTGAGTTTATATTCATATTACAGCATACATGTGTATTATAGTATCCATATATTGGAGTTGCCATATACATACGGCTGGCATGCTTACGTGTTCCTAGTCCTACATATTTTGGGACTGGGGCGTGACACATTATCACGGAGGGTGTAAACCCTAACCCTAACCCTATATCTCTCTCTCTCTCTCTCTCTGATATTTAATATTATACAATTAGTACATAACTTATACTATCATGACTTACTAACTTACAATAAATGCTACTAACTTAATATAACTGACATCAAGCCCTTAGTTGTAGTGTTAGTATACTAAGACTATCCTTAATTGCCACACATGATATAACCCCCATCCAAATCTGATACTAACTTATATGAATCTTACTCACAACTGATACCTATATCCATTCCTCACCTACACATAACTACAGTTGATACACATAAGATACACAGAGATTCCCTCAATCTTCAAATGCCTGCTGTGATACTCAAGTTTAAAATGCAACTTTAAATTGCTGCTACCTAATGTCGCACCCTGCTTTGTACGATGGTATGCACAGACCCTATGAAGTCTGCCGCAATACTCATGTGCACATCAAATGTGCACTGTCGGGTCTGTGCAGATGGTGTGTGCAACAACTCTTCCTATCTCACTTTCTACTGTGTTGCTCCCCAAATCTGCTATCAACATAACATATACTCCTATAGACATGCACTCCCCTATAACCAGATGACTAATACTTAAAGTAGTGCACAAACCCTAACCCTAACCCTAACCCTAACCCTAACCCAAATCTGCTCAGTTGACACTCACTGAAATACTGTAATATGAGTATCAGTACATGTACTATATTTTTGAGTATTCTTATGTGTGTATAGACGAGTAGGTGTATAACATAATTGGGTATTCCTGAGTATATATGCTAGGACTAGGAGTATCAGTGTATGTACTGTATTTAATGATGAGTATATACTTGAACTATGTCTATTCATCTTTGAAGAAGTATCTAGAAATGGATATAAATTACTATATACGTCATCGTTCGTGGATGTACAACCATCATCCTGATGATATGTGCGGTATGCAGGATAAATTCATTGAGGGTGTACACCTGTCACGACCCGCACCCAGAATTTGGGGCACGAGTACGCGAGTACGTCCAGCCTACGCCGCAGCATCGGCGGTAGAACGCTGTCAAGGTCTTGATACTATCTAGCCAATCTCACACAAGCATCCAATCTCCATAAGGAGGCATGGATGACACAAATAAAATGAACACATACTCAATCACAGGATTACAGCACGATAAGATAGCGAAACAAAATTAAATACAACACAAGTCTAAAGTAATAATCAAACTCAACAATATCCAAGTCTCAATAAAAATGTCGAAAATAAATCCGGTACCAAATAGTATACTAAAAGAACTAACTAGAAGATTGGTGATTCCGGCTAGACCTCCCAGAATCACAATTATCAAGCCCAAGTGCAGCTACTCACCATATGGTCCATAAAGTGTTGGCTACCGATCCTCTAAGGCATAGTCTGGAAAAATATTTCCAGTCAGGAAGGAGCAAAGTACAAATCTCAAATAACAGTTCCATTTAATTGATAAGGACTATAAAGTAATAAATATGTGATGCTAGCAATTAAGAAGACAGTGAAATAATTGCAATAGCAAATTAAAGAGAGACAGGCAATATAAAGAGACAGGCAATAGGCAATATGATACAGTCAGTACATGTATGAAAATGAAAAGAACAAGGAGCAGTATCATATACGGGTGATGTAGTATATGATTTAAATAGGGAACTATAATCTATTCTAAGTGTTTGAAATAGTAGTTTCAAAATGTGATCGGCTTGGGAACATGTACGATAGCTACAGGGCCTGGCTAATCATGGGTGAGGAGCATGATTAACACTTACATTATTCTACACTACAATAAGAGGTTATGATCATATTTCTTACTAACTACTTCTCCGCCCCCAACTAGTACTGTGGATCCAACCATGACACGTCACGATACACGAGCAAGTCCAATCTAGCATGTACGATATCTAATATACATGTCGTGTACAATGTCAATACGATAATCAATGTAACATCTCATGACTGCAGATCCAAGCTATACTAGTCCGTGTAACACAGTGTCAAGGATTCAGATGTAACATTTCATGATTATTGAATTTATAGAAATTATCAAGGAATTAGAAATTATCAGAGAATGTACTTGCCTTGGGTCCTTAGCTGGTAATTATTGATGTCCTGTTCCAGAGTATCCCCTGGGTGAAGCAACAGTCCTAAAACACATTACAGTATCACTTGTATCAGATGCTACACTAACACACAATAGAAATACCCTGGCCTCAGGGCTATGCCAGGCATGGCTCTAGTCAACTAGGGTCATCTAGTAGGGATACGTATATAATACACATTTACACTCAAAGTATATACCAATAAAATATATATAATATATATATAAGTGTCTATTAGTAATTGTACAAAATACGTATATGCGTATATACACTAATAGATGTATATAAATATATATTTTTATACCAAAATACATATTTGTATATATATATCAATCAACCATTTTATATATATATATAACTAATCAAAGAATGTATATAATGCCACACTTCTCAAGGTGATCCCAAATGAAGTAGCAGTTCGTTCCAATGAGTCCGGAGCAGTCCAAATAGCTAGAAACTATATAAAGAAGTCCAAGATCGGAGTTCGGCACGAAAATCGAGATAAGGATACCAGGCTAATAGGGGAAAGGGTCGTTTGTTTGTAATTAAGGTAACACCTTAATTTAATGAAAATCATTTCGAATTTATTTCGAACAATAATTACAAATAAAAGTTTATTTATAAAAATCTAGAATTTATGTAAAAGCCATCATATATTTTCATTTATAGTAAAATCGGTCACCGATCCAAATAAACAAATTTTGAACTAATTTTGATTATCGAAACTATTTCTTAAATAATAATATAAACCCCAAAATTATTATATATATATTTTTTCACATAATCAAAATCCTTGTATATAATACATAACTAAATTCATACATTAAAAACAATAAAAATAATTATATTTTATTTACTAACTAATTACATGAATTTACTAAACTAATTATATTTATTTACTAAACTAATTACAGGAAATTACTAAACTAATTACATATAAACTAATTGATTAATTAACTGCTGATTAATTAACTTAATACTGATTAATAAATTAACTACTGATTATAAATAATTAACTGATTAAGAATAATTAATTAAACTAAACTATATAGATTAACTACTGATTACTACTAAACTAAACTAATATATAACTAAACTAACTAATTAACCACATCTCTGTAGCCTCTGAATCGAAGAAGGGAAGAGGGACTCACGGGGTTTTCCAGCGTCGACGGTCGGGGAAATCCGCCGAGGTCACGCGGGCACGGCGTCGGCGGTCGAAGCTCGTCTCGGCGGCGGCGGTCGACAGATCTGCTGTGGCGGCGGTCGAACTCGGCGACGGCAGCGGAGCTCGACTCGACGGAGGCGGCCACGGCTCGACGGATCTGAGGCGGCGGCGGCGGATCTTCGAGAGCGGCGGCATCGGCTCCGGATCTGAGGCGGCGGCGGTGGAGCTTCGAGAGGGTGGTGCTCGGTTCGAGGAGGCGGCCATGGCTCGACGGAGGAGGAGGTCCCAGTCGTCGGCGGCAGCGGGATCTAGGTTAGGGTTTGGAATCTGTGTCGGGGTGGATCGTGTCCGAGGCTGGACACGATGGTGGTGTTGTGGTATTGGGGTGGACGTGTCCGGGTGTTGGACACAGAAATAATGTACAGTGGTGTGGGTGGATGTGTCCGGGTGTGTCGGACACGAAAAATCTGGTTGTAATGTTGTAACCGGACACAGGAAATGAATGGATACGGTGGGACACCCGGGGTCGGACCCGAGGCCAACACGGCCGACACGGTAATGCTGGACACATGGACACGAGCACACAAAATGGTGGTGGTTGTTGGCTTGTGGGAATTTGTGAGGGCTAGCTAGGGTTTCTTGGGAATGGTGATGAGACTTAAATAGGGAGAGAGGGCACGCAGTAGTACAACTAAGTTGTCGCACTACCACAACATCACACAACTTGTGAAGTCTGACCTGCATGGGCCACCACTAAAAACGTGTCACGACCCGCACCCGAAATTTGGTTCGTGACCTCAGCCCCAACCTAGTAATTTGCAACTTGTTAATAATAACCTGGTTTTTATAAAAGTTGTAGATCTTTTGCTTCAACTAGATTTTCTCTGGAAGTGCATAACTTTCAATGTTAGGGAAACGGTACTTCCCTAAGTATCTTGTGATGTGTTTTCGAACGATGCTTGCGACCGCATCATCTTTGTTGACCGGTTATTCTTTGATTGCGAGGACGCAATCCTCTTAAGGGGGGTAGATTGTAAACCCCCTGATTTTTCAAAATTTTAAAATCTGGATTTTTCACAATTTTCTGGAATTTTTCTGGGATTTTTCTGTAATTTAAAAACAGGATTTTAATTATTCAATAATTTTTAAATGATAATAAATGATATGAAAATATTATGAAAATAATATTTTTGGGTGTAAAATAAAAAACTGGACTTAGGACAATTTTTCTGGAATTTATTGGACCTCAGACCTATTTTTAAATTATTTATTACGGTTTTTCGGGTCCCCTTCAGGTGCGTGTATCTTCTTGCTCGTAGCTCCGTTTTTTATTTCGTAAATTGCGTTGCGAATCCTGTACGATCCTCTCGGTGCCCGGATAAACTGTTCAGGGCATCGCGTCCTGTGGTGATCGCACACCGCGATCCAAAAACAGGAAAAAATAGACCCTGTTTTACCCCGGAACTGAGTACGCCCCGCCAAACGGGACGACTTGGTCGCACGCGGTCTTCACAGATACGTGCGCATCGTCGATACGGACGTATGGGATTTCGCAGAAGTCGATTCGGGTGTGCGTGCACACCGAGATCAACGCGTATCCGCGGACATCGTTCCGTATCCGTACTTTCTGGAACGTGCCCTAACTTTGTGTGCACACGTCGGATCGAGACGAAACTTGCGCTATCGGACTCGTAGCGATACGCTGGTCCTGTGGGTCAAGTTTGGTTCGATTCTGAGAACGTTGACGAAATCGCGTGTCGTGGGCCCCACAGGCCCCGCTCGACGGGCGATTTTGTGTTCGGCTCATCGGAATCCAATTCTGGAAGTTCCGTTGGGTTCGTATCATCGTTCCTGACCTGTTGACACTAAGTTTGATGAATTTGGAGACCGTTGACCCTGACGCATTTTTCGGTGCAAAGCGGGCCCACCGGTGGACCCCGTTTTGACCCGAAATTGCCGTTTTTGCCCTTGTCTCCAAATTGGACCCAAGGACGAACGTTTCTAGCTGATTGATATTTTCTGGATCTGATGGTGATATTTGTTTCAGTAAACGGAGTACCGCCTGCAAATCCAACCGAAGTCAGAACTGTAAACATAGCCGGAACCTCAGGCAAGTGTACATTACCCAACCCTGCAGCTTGCTAATAATTTTCTGGGCTTAATTATGCATTAGTGGGCAAGTAAAGCTTGCCAAGTCTCAGTAATTCTTAACATAGTATTTTACTTGATTTCTTGTGGAATTAAATGTAAACTTGTTTTAACTGCTAACCTAGGAAGCGGGTGACGTGCTTAGTGTCCGATCATAGTCGGGTGCCAACTCCGTACGCGGGGTTGTGTAATATCACATAGACATGGATATCGAGACCCGATAATTCTCGTACTTGTCCTATCAAGTACACTAGAACCAGGACACTTGACACTATTTCATGAGACAGAGTCTTCCTGAGACATTCAAGGTGATTCTGTATAGGATGCATGTTTTATGACATAGACTTTACATTCTTAGACATTTGATTCATAGCTATCAGACTTGCTGCATTAGTTATAATCGTGCGTGACATGGACATGAGGCATCGTGGACATGAGACGTGGGATTACATTGGGTGGGGAGAGACACACAGACTACAGGCTGATATTATATATATAAAACATAGTATATTTTAGAGTATAATTCATAGTTATCACCGCTACCGGCTCCCTGACACAGAGCTTGTAGTGGCTTCAGCCTGAGTTCTAGTGCTGCTCTCATATTGCATATCACTTAGCTGGTTACATAGCTTACCCTCTTGTTTAATTATCTGCTGCACTGTATTTATTTTGGCTTGTATTTTCTGTACCTTGTTGTCCCCTGAGGACATGGATCTGGATTATGTCCCCAGGTACAGCTGAAGAGAATTACCCAGAGGTGTACGGTACAGGAGCACTCCTTGGAGCAGAACCAGGAACAGAGGACGAGATAGTGGCCGAAGATTTCTCCTGAGCTCGGCTTCATCTACACAGTATTTCCATTTCAGTATTTTTTCCTGTCTATTTTTCCTTAAATATAACAGACATATTCTCGGATTGTTTCCCGAGATAACCTAATTTGATATTGCATATTTATTTCTATTGCATTTATTTCCTGGCATTAATCTGTATTATTTCTGTGGATGAGATTAGAAATACCAGAGACTTGTACTTATTACTGCTAGACTACAGCTTAAGCATGCCCTGATGGATCCATTAAATTGGGTTGTCTATCGGTGCGTGCTGCTGGCCATTGCCACGCTTCTCCAGTCCCTCGGCATTTTGGGACTGGGGTGTGACACATTACTTGTAGTATCTACTATCTCTAACAAATACTTAACTCTAGCACATTCACTAACTAATTCCTATTCATGTACACTGGTACCCATCTCAACTAATCATTAATCCACAAGATCCATGAATATATCCGTATTGCACACACCTGTCTATTAATGCCAAAATTTGATGCCAAGAATTTCTAATATAACCATGATTCAATAATGCATCCAAGTGATACCTCTATCTCTATAGTACCATACCCTCTGTCAGTTCCTGTTCCTACTACAATTGTTCATACTAGTCGTTCTTATCACTCAAATATATGTCAAGTGCAACACCATACTAAATACTGCTCTTTCTAATACAATTTTAGGTGGACACCCAAGTCAGTCTGCGGTGCCATCTCAATCATGCTCAAGTCACCAGATCCTTACACATGTATATCATCTACTCATATATTAATATTCGTATCTCTCATCTACCCAAAAATTAATTCTCAAAATAATCATCAAGGTTTAACTTCTCGATCAACTCAAAATAAATTACATATACCTCCTCAAAGTCAGATACTCAACATCGAAATAAAAATTTTAATCACTTCTAAAATCTTTGTAGCCTTGAAATCCTCAAAATTTTAATGACACAATCTCAACTTCTCAATAATTCTCAAAGAAAAAATTTATTTCCACTCTTTAATTTATAAATCCACCAATGTACATATCAGTGCTCACGGTCTCTCATACTCAAGGTGCACTCAATGCATCTAGTATCTACAATTGTGTACTAAAATTGTACTGCCTGAATCACTTGTACTATTATCTCCAATGATCAAAGTTATCATCACCTGTATTTTCTTTCACGATTTCAATTTATGTCAACTGGTATATCATCCGATTATCATCACGCAGAGTGCTTACTATTTTGAGCATCGTTCTCGACTAATCCTCGATATAGAATCATTAGTACCCTTGGTATGATATCGCAAGCTTCATTATTGTATCATCTCCTCAAACTTATTAGAACTCATGATTAGCTGTACCCTTTATAACACTCATATTTCTTATTCTCATGGGCAAGTATATGGTTCCTCATCTCGATTATTGTGTAGGTATTTCCCTGTAATCTTTTACAGCCTGTTAAACTAATCTGTGATACGCCTCACCATTTTTTATTACCAATTCTGATATTTCTCTACTCATGACACCTCATTATAACTCCTCATGCATATAAATTTCTTTATTTTTAACATATCTGATATCAATCATCAAATTGAATCATGATCCATTAATCCTTAACACTATTCCTCGATACCTAATTGTTTACATAGATCACTCAAGTGCATAATCATGATTATCCAGGGCGGGTATGTTGGCTCTGATACTAATTCTCAGAACTATCGCTGATACTCTATACTCTCTTTCTACTCACAGTCTCTAATGACACTTATCCCAGAACCATTGTTACAAGGTACTATGCTATGAGTTAACTCTAGATTAAGGCCTACTGCTCACATGTCCAACTAGGAACCACTTACACTCACTAGCAACACTAAGTCAATACTAATACAAGACACAGACATAATTACAAGTCACTAATTATCATACTTAACAAGATATTCTCAAAGAATAGAAGCTCAAAAAGGAACTAGATTGAGGACTGAAGGTATTCTACTACTAGCAAACAAAAGAAACGATGAAAAATCCTGTATAACAGAAATAGATAAGTCTTGAGATGATACTTTAAGAACCAATTTAAGATACAACCTGATAATCATACACGTCTGTCTGAAATCATGACACTCAGAATCCTCGCCACGCTAGTAAGCATAGATGCGATAAACGACAGGTTCCATAACTAAGGTATGCAACTCTATAATTATGTCATCTAGAATCCTCGCCACGCCAACCGGTATGGCTGCGAGAGACTCTAAGTTTCATAACTACAGTATGTACATCCAAGTCTGGTTCCTACGTTCTCATCACGACAGCTAATATGGCTGCGACAAACTCTAGGTTCCATAACCAAAGTAGACGTTTTACCTTTCTCACTGTCCTCATCAATATATGTCATCAGATGATACCGTAAAGTTTAGTCCATAAAAATTTATCTCGATATGAAATTAACTCAACAACGATACCAAGAATTAAATTTAACAACTGGTCAACAAGAATAAACTCAACAATGATACTAAGATTTTAATTTAATAACTGACCAACAAGAATCAAGTTCAATAACAACAAGCGAGAGAGGACAAAAACAAGAAAGATTTAAATTGGAAATTATAATAAGATTCTCAAGGGGTCGTCCCAGGAATCTCTCAAGAATTGTGATTGAGTATCCTCTCTCATCCTAGATTCCTATGTCCTATATCCTATAGCAGGCACGCAGTAGTACAACTAAGTTGCCGCACTACCACAATATCACACAACTTGTGAAGTCTGACCTGCATGGGCCACCACTAAAAACGTGTCACGACCCACACCCGGAATTTGGGACACGAGTACGCGAGTACGTCCAGCCTACGCCGCAGCATCGGCGGTAGAACGCTGTCAAGGTCTTGATACTATCTAGCCAATCTCACACAAGCATCCAATCTCCATAAGGAGGCACGCATGACACAAATAAAATGAACACATACTCAATCACAGGATTATAGCACGATAAGATAGCGAAACAAAATTAAATACAACACAAGTCTAAAGTAATAATCAAACTCAACAATGTCCAAGTCTCAATAAAAATGCCGGAGACAAATCCGGTACCAAATAGTCTACTAAAAGAACTAACTAGAAGATTGGTGATTCCGGCTAGACCTCCCGGAATCACAACTAACTATCAAGCCCAAGTGCAGCTACTCACCATATGGTCCATAAAGTGTTGGCTACCGATCCTCTAAGGCATAGTCTGAAAAAATATTTCCAGTCAGGAAGGAGCAAAGTACAAATCTCAAATAACAGTTCCATTTAATTGATAAGGACTATAAAGTAATAAACATGTGATGCTAGCTACTGAGAAGACAGTGAAATAATTGCAATGGCAAATTAAAGAGAGACAGGCAATATAAAGAGACAGGCAATAGGCAATATGATACAGTCAGTACATGTATGAAAATGAAAAGAACAAGGAGCAGTATCATATACGGGTGATGTAGTATATGATTTAAATAGGGAACTGTAATCTATTCTAAGTGTTTAAAATAGTAGTTTCAAAATATGATCGGCTTGGGAACATGTACGATAGCTACAGGGCCTGGCTAATCATGGGTGAGGAGCATGATTAACACTTACATTGTTCTATACTACAATAAGAGGTTATGATCACATTTCTTACTAACTACTTCCCCGCCCCCAACTAGTACTGTGGATCCAACCATGACACGTCACGATACACGAGCAAGTCCAATCTATCATGTACGATGTCTAATATACATGTCGTGTACAATGTCAATATGATAATCAATGTAATATCTCATGACTGCAGATCCAAGCTATACTAGTCCGTGTAACACAGTGTCAAGGATTCAGATGTAACATTTCATGATTATTGAATTTATAGAAATTATCAAGGAATTGGAAATTATCAGAGAATGTACTTGCCTTGGGTCCTTAGCTGGTAATTATTGATGTCCTGTTCCAGAGTATCCTCTGGGTGAAGCAACAGTCCTAAAACACATTACAGTATCACTTGTATCAGATGCTATACTAACACACAATAGAAATACCCTGGCCTCAGGGCTATGCCAGGCATGGCTCTAGTCAACTAGGGTCATCTAGTAGGGATACGTATATAATACACATTTACACTCAAAGTATATACCAATAAAACGTATATAATATATATATAAGTGTCTATTAGTAATTGTACAAAATACGTATATGTGTATATACACTAATAGATGTATATAAATATATATTTTTATACCAAAATACATATTTGTATATATATATATATCAATCAACCATTTTATATATATATAACTAATCAAATAATGTATATAATGCCATACTTCTCAAGGTGATCCCAAATGAAGTAGCAGTTCATTCCAATGAGTCCGGAGCAGTCCAAATAGCTAAAAACTATATAAAAAAGTCCAAGATCGGAGTTCGGCACGAAAATCGAGATAAGGATACCAGGCTAATAGGGGAAAGGGTCGTTTGTTTGTAATTAAGGTAACACCTTAATTTAATAAAAATTATTTCGAATTTATTTTGAACAATAATTACAAATAAAAGTTTATTTATAAAAATCTAGAATTTATGTAAAAGCCATCATATATTTTCATTTATAGTAAAATCGGTCACCGATCCAAATAAACAAATTTTGAACTAATTTTGATTATCGAAACTATTTCTTAAATAATAATATAAACCCCAAAATTATTATTTTTTTTCACATAATCAAAATCCTTGTATATAATACATAACTAAATTCATACATTAAAAACAATAAAACTAATTATATTTTATTTACTAACTAATTACATGAATTTACTAAACTAATTATATTTATTTACTAAACTAATTACAGGAAATTACTAAACTAATTACATATAAACTAATTGATTAATTAACTACTGATTAATTAACTTAATACTGATTAATAAATTAACTACTGATTATAAATAATTAACTGATTAAGAATAATTAATTAAACTAAACTATATAGATTAACTACTGATTACTACTAAACTAAACTAATATATAACTAAACTAACTAATTAACCACATCTCTGTAGCCTCTGAATCGAAGAAGGGAAGAGGAAAAGAGGGAAGAGGGAAGAGGGACTCATGGGGTTTTCCGGCATCGACGGTCGGGGAAATCCGCCGAGGTCACGCGGGCACGGCGTCGGCGGTCGAAGCTCGTCTCGGCGGCGGCGGTCGACAGATCTGCTGTGGCGGCGGTCGAATTCGGCGGCGGCAGCGGAGCTCGACTCGACGGAGGCGGCCACGGCTCGACGGATCTGAGGCGGCGGCGGCGGCGGATCTTCGAGAGCGGCGGCGTCAGCTCCGGATCTGAGGCGACGGCGGCGGAGCTTCGAGAGCGGCTGTGCTCGGTTCGAGGAGGCGGCCATGGCTCGACGGAGGAGGAGGTCCCAGTCACCGGCGGCAGCGGGATCTGGGTTAGGGTTTGGAATATGTGTCGGGGTGGATCGTATCCGAGGCTGGACACGATGGTGGTGTTGTGGTATTGGGGTGGACGTGTCCGGGTGTTGGACACAGAAATGATGTACTGTGGTGTGGGTGGATATGTCCGGGTGTGTCGGACACAAAAAATCTGGTTGTAATGTTGTAACCGGACACAGGAAATGAATGGATATGGTGGGACACCCGGGGTCGGACCCGAGGCCAACACGGCTGACACGGTAATGTTGGACACACGGACACGAGCACACAAAATAGTGGTGGTTGTTGGCTTGTGGGAATTTGTGAGGGCTAGCTAGGGTTTCTTGGGAATGGTGATGAGACTTGAATAGGGAGAGAGGGTATGGGATAAAGGGTGAGGATTGGCCCAAATAATGAATGGCCCAGATTATACATGAATAAGTTCTTCATGTGGGAATGAGGGTGTGTTGGCTAGTTAATGGGAAATGGCAAACTTGTAAAATTTAAAAAGAAAAGATTATAATTTCAGAAAATATTTTAGGAAAGCTAACTGATTCCCAATTAGCTACTAATTAATCCATATTGCAAAATTTTAGAAAGTATGAAATTTTATTTATTTACTATCCCAATAAATATAAAATTTATTATATTTATCAACTAGTCCTTCAAATAAATTTTTATTTAAAACAATAATTTTATGATTCAAGCCAATAAATATTCGAAGACAGAGTATTATATATATATATATATATATCATTATTTATCTATTTATTTTATAAGAAAGCGACATTTAGGAAAAATGATTTTGATAAAAAAATTTAAATCACCTTCTAAAATTAAACATTGTTCAAAATCTAATAAAAATTTTCAAGGAGAAAATATTTTATAAACTTGATATTTAAAATAAATTAAAATCTAATTATTTCAGAAATTTGGAAATCGGAGGTTACAACACCAGTTCCTGCAGTTCGCCAAGGCATTCCAATAGTACATGGACGGTACCAAAATTAAGTATCTGTGTGAGAGATGTCATAACTTGAAATATCATCCAGAAATGGAAGTCACATATCATTTGTACTCAAAGGGTTTTACGCCGAATTACTATCAGTGGACCATGCACGGAGAACTTGTGTCTTTAGCATCGGAATCGAAGCCTTATATGGAGCCGTATATGGATGTCTACGACTACGCTGCTTACGATGACGAGTGGGTGAACATAGTTTTTGATGCGGTGGGGCCTAGTTTTGATCTGAACAATCATGATGCAGCTGAGGAGGCATCGAATGCCGATGCTGCGAAGTTTAAGGAGTTGGAGAATGCAAGGACTCTATTATATCCTGGTTGTGAGGATCATTCACTGTTGGAGGTGGTTACAAGATTTTTGACCATCAAGTCCGATTTTAACATGTCGCAGGAATGCTATAACCGACTTATGGATTTGATTATAGAGATCTTACCAGAGGGTGTAAAGTTGCCTAAAGACTTCTACCGATCTAAGAGGATGGTGAGATCGCTCTGGATAAGATACGAGAAAATTGATGCATGTCACAACGGGTGCATGTTGTACTACAAAGACGATAAGGATGAAGATGCGTGCAGATTTTGTGGTGCTGATCGCTATAAGGCCAATGGAAGAGAAAAGTTTGTTGGTACAAAGAAGCCTACCAATTCGATGCACTACTTGCCTTTGATGTCGCGGTTGCAGAGGTTGTTTATGGTGAAGGAGACTGCAGAAAATATGAGTTCGCACAAGCAAAAATAGATTAAAGGAGTATTGGATCATCCATCCGATGGAGAAGCATGAAAGCACTTTGATCGAGAGTATCCAGATTTTGCTTCAGATCCGCGTAATGTCAGATTGGGGCTCTCCTCCAATGGTTTTACCCCATTCAGACTTTCGGACTCCTAGTATTCGTATTGGCCAGTATTCGTGTTGGCCTATGATCGTCACTCTGTATAATCTACCACCTTAGATGTGCATGAAGACTCTGTATATGTTCTTAACCATTATTATCCCGGGTCCAAACAATCCAAAGAGGAACATCGATGTATATTTACAGCCTTTAATATATGAGTTGAATCAGCTGTGGGAAGTCGGTGACGACATGTACGATATTTCTAGAAAGCAGAATTTTCAGATAAGGGCAGCACTTATGTGGACCATCAACGACTTTTTGGCCTATGAAATATTATCGGGATAGAGTACTCATGGTCGTCTCTCATGTCCGTATTTCATGGACCGTACTAAGGCTTTCCGTTTGAAATATGGAGTCAAACAGTGCTTCTTTGATTGTTATCAAAAAAATTTGCCGAAGGATCATCCGTACCGGCGGAACATGAATACTTTTCGTGTGGGCATTATAGAGAAGGCCAATCCACTGCCAAGGTGGCTCAGATACACGATATGGAAAGAGGTAAAAGATTTATCAAGTGCTATCGAAGAGCCTGCTAAGGGGTACAAGTGTGACAGATTTGGTCGCACCCATAACTGGACGAAGATGAGTATATTCTGGGACCTGCCATATTAGAGAACCAATCTGATCAGACATAACCTTAATGTCATGCATATCGATAAGAATGTGTTTGATAACATAATTAATACTGTAATAGAGGTAAAGGAGAAGACGAAAGACAATCTGAAGGCCAGGTTGGACTTATAAGAAATATATAGACGTTAAAGCAGCCTAAGTCAATTTTTTTATTGGAGAAGGAGGATAAAGGGAGACTATGTAGGTGGATTCAGGGTCTAAAATTTCCAGACGGGTATGTGTCGAACTTGAGAAGATACGTCGACCTTAAGGAGAATAACCTGGCGGGTATGAAGAGCCATGATTGTCACGTATTCATGGAAAGGTTAATTCTGATTGTATTTCAGGAATTCTTACCGCAGGTCGTTTGGGATCCATTGACAGAGCTCAGCATATTCTTCAGATATCTTTGTTCTACTAAATTGCTCGTCGATCGTCTAGAAAAGCAAGATAAGGACATTACGGTAACACTGTACAAGCTCGAGAAGGTATTTCCTCCTCGATTCTTCGACTCTATGGAGCATTTGCTAATTCATCTTTCCTATGAGACATGTGTTGGTAGCCATGTCGATTATCGGTGGATGTACCCGTTCGAGCGACATCTGAATCACCTACAGGAAAAGATAAAAAATAAGACACGTATTGAGGGCTCTATTTGTGAATCTTATGTTCTCAAGGAGATTACAAACTTTTTTTCGACGTATTTCAAACCTCATATTGCTACTAATAGAATGAGAGCTCCAAAAAATGACAACGAATATCAAAAATCTAATGATGCAATACTGAAAGTATTCAATGCGTCCGAAAAGCCTTCGAAAAAAATAAAGAAAAGATATTTGAATGACGACGAGCTAAGGGCTGCTCAGTTGTATATATTACTCAATTGCGATGACGATGAAGTAGAGAAGAAGAGGGATAAGTAATTAATATATCCACGTTTACGTCATCTCAATATAATAGTATAAGCTACTATTATGCTACTAATTAGCAGTTGCTTTGTTATTTTTTAGCACATATAATGATGAGCTGAGGTCGGTTAGACCCTACATAAGAGACGAAGAAGTAAAAAAAGAAATAAGACGTTATTTTCCTTCTTAGTTGAATGCATATGTAAAGAGCTCGGTAATTACTTTTTCTGTATGCACTTGCACAATAAATAACTTACTATCTCTACTTTCGTATTTAGGTCGATCGTCTAATAACACCCGAGACTGAATCTATTAGAACTCTAGCCAAGGGACCAATTACTGCCATCAAAATATGGCCAAGTTACTATGTGAATGGGTTTAGATTCAAGTCAACAAATGCTCCGATCAAAGACAGCTTTCTGGATCTTGATTCCACGAAAAAGAGTTGTTTGTGTATCAAATCTTCAAACTACAAAGACGTCGATCCAGGTAATAATTTCTTTTGCATTATACGAGAGATTATGGAGTTGACATATAATTATGGCACATAACCTGCTAAGATCGTGCTATTCAAGTATGAATGATTCGATCTGATTAATGATCAAGGTTAGAAAATTGAAAAGCATGGTCTTGTGGATATAAACTACAAGTATAGATATCAAGGCTATGAACCATTTATCCTATCAAGTCAGGCTCAGCTTGTGTACTTCACAATTTATCCTAGACGGGGGACAGCAAGGTCGGATTGGTGGGCAGTATGTAAGACTAAATCTAGAAATACCTTTGACGTTGACGAAATAGCTTATCAGGAGGACGAGCTACCTCTTGTAACAAATATTGTAGATGTGGACACAACAAAAGTTACTTATTACACAACTAATAATATAGAAAAGGTAGAATTATTCGAAGACGAAGTAGATAAAAGTGAAGATAAGGAGGAGGAGGAAGAGGAAGAGGAGGACGAGGAAGGCAAACAAGATAAATTTTCTGAGATGATTAAAAATAAAATATTTTGCCTGTAGAATGTACTATATTTTGACTATAAAATATACTATTTTGACAAAGATATGTATTATATTTTGACTGTTGAATGTACTACCCATTTAGACTTGTGACACTACTAGTTATTTACTATGCAATTCTATTAATGCTGTGAGATATGCATAACATTTTGACTGTAGAATGTACTATATATTTGTTTATTTGTTCTATCATTATATGTTGTTATCAGGTATGACAGGACGACGGAAAGCGTTCGGTAGGTCCCGAGGTAGACGGAGTGCTCCTTCGGTACTGCCTACTGTTGTTTCTGGATCCTCGGCACCTAGTACTCAAGTATATCGACCAGTCACATCTCCGACTGCGATGACATTATGTAGCAGCACTCCTGGGATGAGTAGTTACAGGCCTGATACTACTCCCTCGTCCAGTGTTCCTCCTGCTAACAAAACCATGGAGACAGATGAGCATATGGCGGAGGTTGAGTCGACGTCATCCCAACATCTGGTAGATCCTCCATGCGCACATCCAGACAAGACGAGGACGGAGATTTGGGCCGACGGTACAAAGTAAGTCAATTAGATGGTTTAGCATCATATATATCGTATATTTCTTTATTCATCATATATTGACTTTTTTGATAAAAATAATTATCTATGTATAAATATCGTCCCTCGTCGGTACAGAGACGTCTGGGCTACTTTCTGAGGTACAACTATGGTGTTCCTTGGATCAACTACTCTGATGCTCCGAATGAGAGGAAGGCGTTCTGGTTTGCACACTTCAAGGTAAAAGTATATTATATCAATAATCTAATTTATGCATATTATATAACTTACTAAATTACTTATTATAGCAAACGTATTTCTATCCACCGTACTGGACCGAGTTGATCGAGCAGATGTTTCCTGCCATTACCGCCAAGTTGATCCGTGATGCTCTGGATGACCAGAAGGCTCCTGATCGCGAAGGAAAACTGATCCAGGTTGGATCACGCCTGAGTAGTGGACTGCGATGAGGGCAAGATTCGACAATCTGAGGTACAATAAAAGGTCTGAGAAGGCCAAGGCGGCTAGGCAGAAGGCAGCAAAGTGGTGTGATGGTTCGATTCCGATGACGAAACATTTTCGTCGTTTTGTATTTTTTATTTTAGATATATTATTTTAATACAAGTACGATAAAATGGTAGTAGGATAAAAATTTTAATTTTAGTACTAAATAATATATTTTTAACAGGTACAGAGGGGTGAGGATGCAAACATGGTAACCGTCTTCCTGGCCACCCATCGAAAGGACGAGAATCTCATTGATGAGAGGGCCTCGCAGACCAATGTAAGTATTACTTTACTTTGTGTTAATTTTAATATAACTTAAGCAATTATCGAGTATCCAAACTTTTCTAGGCCGAGTATCTTAGGATGCGTGAGCGGATGACTGCTAGTACACCTACAGTGGGAGAGGCTGGTACTTCCTTGCAGCCCTCTCCAGCTTCGTCGGCTGACGAGCTGTGGGTGACTGCTACTGGTGGTCTCCAGAGGGGTACGTACTACGGTACGGGATCCAATGGTGCCCTTGTTGCGACACAGTCATCTAGGGCCTCCACGGTAAGTGCGTATTTCCCACAGCCCTCGCAGTCGTCGGCCCGAGTCCAGTAGACCATTGACCGTCAGATTGCGTCTCTCTGTGATGAGTTGCTGCGAACAATAGAGGAGCATCCCCTGTCCCAGCCATAGGAGGACGATGCGACGCTCATCGCACAATTTGATATGCTCGAGCGCAGCATCATGGAGCTCAGGGATATGATAACTGATCTTAGAGCATCGACAGAGTACAGCATGACGGAGCTGCAGGAATCACAGCTGTCCATGGGCGAGAGGCTGACGATGATGTAGGATTCAATGGTTCATAGCAGTACGAGGCTGTTATCTACCATGGATTCATCAAACTATCGACTAGCAGAGTTGGAGCAGATACATCCTTCTGTTGTGCCTTCATCGACACAGACTCCGTCGACGTTACTGCCTTCTCCATCGACATCGGTATCGATTTCACGGGAGCAGTATGATCTGTTCTTATCCCTGCTGCATGCCGGTGGATATTCTTCTGCAGATCCGTAGTAGTCCTAGTTAGGATAGTTATTGATTGTTTGTGTTTTAGACCTATGATATTTGGCCATTTATGAATATTCTTTATTTTTGAGGCTTTCAAACTTTATTTCTTGTATTCTTTACGATGGGGCTTTCAGACTCGGTTGTTTGGATATTTTTTGTATTCTTTACGACAAGATTTTTCCTGACTCAGTTTGTAATCTCAATGTTTCATTTTCTTCAAATTTTACTATATAATTCATATTAAATGTATGTTAGTTTATCGGTGTTGAGTGTTCAACCGAAGGGGGTCGATGAATCCAGCAAATTCAACGAAGGGTTGCTCCGGATCGATTTGTATAAATTATGAATTCATAAACTGTAGTAAGATTGGTTTGGAAACAATTCTATATTCATTTTTTTATTTTTCACTGAATCTTTACGACGTTTTTAGCGACGTTTTGTGATGTTTAGTGACATTTATATACGTCGCTTGATACGTCGCTTTATACGTCGCTAACTACGTCGCTGATTGTCGCTAACAACGTCGCTAAAAACGTAGTTGAGTACGTCGCTGAACGTCGCTAAACTGTTGACATGGCAGTATTGCCAGGTCATTATAACATTGCTAAATATGTCACACAACGTCGCTAAAAAGAAAAAAAAATAGCGACATATAGCGACCAACAATACGTCGCTAATTTAACAACGTGACGTCACTAAACGTCGCTAATATAGCGACGCATATACATCGCTAGAAAATGTTGGTATAGCGACATTTTACGATATTTTTTTGGTCAGCGACTAGCTTAAAGGCGACTTCATCGAAACGTTGCTATAGACGTCGCTAAAATTATATAGCAACATTTTTTTGCCATTTAGCGATATTTTTAGATGTCGCTAATTTGATTTATTCTGGTAGTGGAGGTAATATGGATGTGGCTATTTTCTTTAGAAGGAAAATGTAGGAAACTCATAGTTCAGAGGTAATATGGACATGAACTGTTTGCTTCTATTTAGGACATCCCTCTGGGGGATCTTTGGTGGACTTATTACATCTTGCGTACGAGAGTGTGAGTAATAAGTTCGAAACAAAGCCCTATCAGAGGTAATATGAACACGATGGATTTTGTGGACCCGTTACTTCTTGCGAACCGGAGTGTAAGTAATAAGTTTGGGATAAGTCCTGCCAGAGGTAATATGGTCGTGGCAAATTTTGTAGACTTAACAACGTTGACGTACTTAGGGTTAAGTATGGGTGCTAAGTTGAGATGACAATCGATATCAGAGGTAATATGGATGTGATAATCGATAGTCAAACCTGAAAAGTTTGCTCAGAGGTAATATGGATATAGCAAACTCGGCCGAAGAAAAATATTAGGACAACAGTTCAGAGATAATATGAACGTGAACCAATATCAGAGGACTCACTGAGTAGTGATTTGCTGGTTGTGGTCTATCGGGAATATGGATAGACCTGAGGGTTACTCCGCTGAAGAGATTGTTTGGACGAAAGCTCAAAGATAATATGGACATGACTAGCGTATAACGAGACTAATTTTTGAGTGGTCCCTATGGGGGTATGCAGGAGGACCTGAGCACTGCTCCGCTGGGGAGATTTTGAGGATCTATTATCCATTGCGTATCCAAGACTCCTGAATACTGATAATGGTTGGTTGAGGATAGGTAATATTTTGTATAGGCACTCCCTAGAGATTGTCCAAGGAGTGGGAATCCTATACATCTTTGTTGTCTTGCTGGGGACAGAGGGAGTACAAGTTTAGATTAGACGTAGTACTTCTTCAGGAACTTGCTGCTGATAGGCATCATGATCAAGTCGTCGTTGGGTTTTGCCAGTCGATAGTTACCGTTGGAGAATACAGATTCCACGACGAATAGACCTTCCCATTTGGGTTAAAACTTGTTGGCCATCTTGTGGGTCATAACCATCGGCCTCCTTATTGTCAAGATGAGGTCACCCACTTGGTAAGTCCTATTCTTGACCCGTTTATTGAAGGCTCCAGAGAGACGAGCTTGGTATAGCTCAATACGCTGTTAAGCTGAGAGACATTTCTCATTGAGTGCTTCTAACTCTTGTAGCCTTCAGCGGTAATTGTCGTCGACAGTTAATTGGTTGGAGAGAGCCACTCGAAGAGAAAGAATCTGGATCTCAAGGGGAAGGACTGCTTCGCTCCCGTAGACCAAGAAGAAAGGCGTGCTACCAGTTGGTGTTCGGACCATTGTACGGTAGGCCCACAGACATTTACAGAGCTTCTTGTTTCAGTCACACTTATTGAAAGACACAAAATTCTTGAGGAGCTTGATAATGGTTTTGTTGAACGCCTCAGCCAAACCATTCACTGCTGGGTTGTAGGTAGTTGAAGCTATATTCTGAATCTGATTTTTGTCGCAAAATTGGTAGAATCATGACTTGCAAACTGTGGACAGTTATCATGGATGATACTTTGTGGTAAGCCGAAGTGGTATATGATGTGATGCTTAACAAAGCTGATCACGTTTGATATTTTGACCTCTGTGAGTTGTACGTCTTCCGCCCACTTGGAGAAGTAGTCGGTAATAACCAGGATGAACCGATGCCCCTTGGAAGAGGGTGGACTTATCAGCCCTATGATATCCATGCCCCATGCTTTGAATAGCCAGGATGCAACAGTCGGGTGTAGGAACTCCGAGGGTTGGTAGATAAAGTCTGCGTGAATCTGGCACGCTTGGCACTTCCTTGTGTAGTCAATGGCGTCTGCTACGATTGTTGGCCAATAATAACCCATTCTTCGAAGGTGGTCCAATAGCTTGGGCCCTGGCTAATGGGCACCATAAACCCCATCGTGAGCCTCGTGGAAAGCCTGCTTAGCTTCTGCATTCAATAGGCATCGTAATAGAATATCGTCATCGGAGCGAAGATACAACATTTTAGTAGCCGTATCATAATAGAACCGAAAGAAACTTCTTCTGATGGAAGTGGCTTTCTTTGGGTTCTCTGGGAGAATTTCATAGACTGCGTAGTCGATAAATGAAGTCTCCAGTCTTGGGAGTCGGTGCTTGTCTCTACGGAGTAGCTTAGGCACAGACAGAGGTTGTGCTTTGGGCTGTCCAGCTCCTAATCGACTACGGTGATCATCTCATGAGCATTGGCTGGAATAGCTAAAGAGGTTGCGAGACCAGCCAGGGAGTCAGCCTCAATATTTTGTAGCCTCAGACTTGGTTGACGATCAGTTTAGAATCTCCGTAGGCTTCCAGGTGGTCAACTCCCACTTGTTTAGCGAGTTGGAGACCAATGATAAGAGCGTTATACTCTGCCACATTATTGGAGCATGGCTCAGTGAGGGAGTAGGAACGGTTGATAACCAGGTCATATGAAAAGATTAACACTATCCTGACTCCAGCGTCGATATCGCCTTTGTGCCTGTTCTCGAAGCACGTTGAAGAATATTTGCCAAACGACTTTTGCGCTTGTCACAGTTTTAGAGTCTGCAACTTCATCAGGGATCTTCTCGTAAAGATTTAAAGTTTCTGGCACCAGTTGGACATCCAGGAAATCAGCTAGTACTTGGCCCTTGACAGCTTTTTATAGAAAAAAATGTTATGTAGTATGGTGACAGCAGTATTGTCCATATAGTCTGGCGGGAGTTGAGATCACATGGATCATTTTTACTGCCACGTAATACCGAGTCTTCTGGATAGCATAGACTAGAGCAAAGAACTCCTTCTCGACGGGATTGTATATGTGCTACACACCGACCATCATCCTGCTAAGGTAGTAGATGGCCTGCTCATGACCTGCGTCACTCTTTTGGGCTACCAGAGTGCCAAGAGAGTAATCTATTGCTCGTACATAGGGCAAAAAGGTCTTTTCCATAACTGGGGCGACCAATACTGGAGGGCTTATAAGGTACTCCTTGATGTCGTCAAAGGCGTGCTGGTATTCTTTGTTCCAGACAAAGGAGACTCTCTTCTTCAAGAGCTGTGTGAACGATTGACAATACCCAAAGAGTTTTGATATGAACCTTCTGATATAGGCTAGTCTTCCTTAAAGTCCATGAAGTTATCGGAGGTTCTTCGGTAGGCGCATTTCAAGGACTGCCTCAGTCTTATCGGGGTCAACGAGGATACCCTTCTAAATTATGATGAAACCTTGGAATTTGCCACTGGAGACTCCTAGGAAAGACTTAGTGGGATTCATCTTGAGCTGGTGCGCACACATGAGGTCGAACACAGTATTCAAGTCCCAGAGTTGATCATATTTGGAGCGACTCTTGTCACGCCCCAGTCCCAAAATACCGAGGGACTAGACACGTGGCAATGGCCAGCAGTACGCACTGGTGGACAACCCAATTTAATGGATCCATCAGGGCATACTTAAGCTGTAAAATCAAGTCTATGACAATCATGGCACAACTAATCTCATCCACACAAGATATAAAATATGATCCACAGAATAAATAAGGAATGTAAATCATCAGCTAGTCTCAACAAAATACTTCGGAGAACAACCCGATAAATATCTGATACAATGGTTCAACAGACCAGAAATAAATGACTGAAATAAGTAAATAAATAAATACTAAGCATGAAACATGGATGCTCAGGAGAAGTCTTCGGCTAACACCTCATCCTCGGATGGCAGTACAGCTCCTGGATCAGCTCCTGCTGCGGTCCCGTATACCTCGGGATAGATCTCGTTCTCAAATCCTGGGGACATAATCCGGATCCAGGTCCTCAGGGGACATAGCAAGGTACAAGAAAGCTCATGCCAAAATAAATGCAGGGCAGAAAAATAAATAGAATAAATAGGGCAAGTAAGTAACCATCTAAGTGAAAATGCAAGTGAGAGCAGCACGAGTACTCAGGCTATGCCACTACAATCTCTGTATCGGGGAGCCGGTAGTGGTAATAAACACGTAATGTGCCTAGCTCTGCTATGAGAGTCTACGGCCTCACAATAGTAGTAGATATATATAGAAAATAGCCTGTAGCCTATGTGTCTCTCCCCACCTCATGTAACCATGCATATCATGACCATAACGTCTCATGTCCATGTCAAGTGGGATCATCACTAATGCAACAAGTCATATGTATCTATGAATAAAGTATCTCTGTCAAGTCCTGTATCCTATACAGATTCACCACGAATATCTCGGGAATATCCTGTCTCATGAATAGTATCAAGTGTCCTGGGTCGTATGGTACTTGATAAGACAAGTACAAGAATATAAAGTGTCACGAATGTCCATATCTACATGACCGTACTCAACACCGCGTACGGCGTTGGCACCCGACTAATAATCGGACGCTAATTACGTCACACGGTCCTAGGTTAAGCATGCACAGCAATATAGTAAAGCAAGAAAATATGTATCAATACTGCAGAGTTTGGCAAGGTACACTTGCCTGGGGTCCTGTTGCTGGTATGAATCAGAGTCCAAGTCACAGTCCAAATAGCCTATGTATTACAAATTTATCACGTCAAAAGATAATTTATTTTAATTTATTTAATTCTAGAATAATTACTCTAAAATCCTATTTTAATCTTATTATTCTGATTTTTATGTTAATTCCTAAATTTTGTCCAAAGAAACTGAATTTTATCAACTCGAGACTCATGGCACGCAAATCGAGGCAATCTGTTGACCAAAAAGTCAACCGACACAAACTCGACTTTCATGGATGATTTCCTGTCGATTTCAGCATCAAAAATATACTGGAATTTACGGCTCGTCCGAATTCAAATTCGTTTGGGAATTATGGCACATACAAATTTTGTATTGTGCACCGATGGTTAAATTCAAACCTAGAAGTTCAACAGAATTAACAGTATGAAAATACATCAAATTAAATTCTGGAAAACAAATATGTCATTGACCTCGACATTAACTTTCCGAAAATTTAAACGGTTCATGATTCTGATTCCTGGTTCTCCCGAAATCGCGAAAACAATGAAACACGTCTATTTTCGGATATGCTGTGCTCTACGAATTTTCCAGAATTTTATACTCATAATTTTGTAAAAAAAATTATATAATCAGAAATCTAACCTCAATATCGTTCTAGCGCAAGAAAATAGGCCTCGTTTGGAGTCCGGAGCTATGCGCAATGGCTTCTGGAAGATGAAGGAACCCTAGATGACAATTCTCCAAAATCTCTCTCTCTAAAAATAATGGAATAATTAGGGTTATAATAATATATATATATAGGGATGTTAAGCGGTTGAATGAAAGTTGATAGGGTGACACGTGTCATGATTTGATTGGATGATTTTGGTTATATTATTTGTTTTTTTATTTGCCTTTATCAAAATATTATTTAAGTCGTTTTAAATCTAAATAACTCAAAAAAAACATTAAAAATAATCATAAAAATGTGGAAAAATTATAGAAAATATATTTTGAACCTAAAAATCCTAGAAAAATATTTGGGATAATTATATATTTATAGATTTCCTACTATAATTAGGAGAAGCTCTAAAAATTAGTTTTGCCATAAAACTAAAAATAAATACTAACATTATTCCAAAAATTCTGAAATAATTCCAGAAAATATATAATAATATTATAAACCTTAGAAAATAATGTGGGTCCATTCTATATTCCTGAGCTTGCACCATAAATTCTACAAGTCCTATAAATTAGTTATTCGCCTAAATAACTCCCAATAAATACTAAAAATACTCAAAAAAATCTCAAAAACTTCTAGAAAATATATTTTATTATTTAGAACCTAAAATAAAAGTTTGGGATATTTTTAATTATACTTGAATCTAAAATAAATTCTTGAAAATCCTAGAAAATTACAGAAATTATGAAAAATCCAAATTAAAAATTTCTGAAAAATCAGGGGGTTACAATCTACCCAACTTATAAAAATTTCGTCCTCAAAATTAAAATTAAGCCATGGTAGAAGTCAAGGATGGTCTAAGATTTACAATGGTTAAAATGCAAGGCTAGGTTTAACGGAGTGGACGATGTTGCACGTTGCACATTCCGAAAATCATGGAAGAAATTCACATGAGTGAAAATAGGTTTGTTCGTGTGTCATGTCCAATAGTGTGGACACCTAAATGCTCTTTTGCATAAAAGTGCCCAACAATTAAAACGTTGCACAAAGATGGAAATTGGAGGATGGGCATGTCTAGGACAAGGTGTGGAATTTGTAGGAAGGCAGTGACTAGGGAAGTGCTCCAATTATCGAAGCAATGGTAAGGCGCATCGAGGGATACCATGTTGTAAAACTAAATGAAAAATGTCGTGTTCTATTCCTAAGTGGATTCGAGCTAGCCTCAGTCTCACTATCTAAACCAAGTAGGTCTACTTCTTAGGTGAGGGGGTTTCACAATCCAGCCAACTTAAGACAATGTCGTCCTCAAAATTAAAATAAGGCATAATTTGTTAATCCTTCGTGTACATAAGGCAAGTCAATCGCAATCTCCTTACGACAATTAAAATCCTAATCATATCCATTGCAATCACTTCTAGGTTAAGATGACCACTGATCCAATCAAATTCAACCTATGGTTATCTCTTCTCGCTTTTTCAAATTATCCATATCCAAATTTAAATTAAATCCATATATCATCTTCAAGATTTAAATACGCATATCAATTTTACCTCACGATTTCCAATTATCATAATCTCCTCTAGAAGTAATTCGAGTCCATTATTATTCCTATTTTCACTTATAAATTTTTGTATGCTTTAACTTCTTAAATTCCATTCACATCCTTAATATTTCAAATAGGTAGTCCAACCATCAAGTTTTTTATTTTAACTCAAATCATCAACTTGAAAAAAATAATTTAAATGCAGTCCACCATTGTTCAAGTCTGAAATTCCATCTTTTTATCCTCTAAATTTTAAGTTGATGATTTTACACTTCATTGTTTAAATCATGTACTTAAGGAATAAATATCGGGTCCTCAATATCAATTCATTAATCCTCATCATCTTAGTCATTCTTCTAAAATTCTCAAAATTAAAATGGCTTGAACCTCTCCCAATTTAATCTTACTCGATTACAATCTAAAAGAAATTCCTCTCGAGTTGACAATGCACTACTACCCAACTTAGAATTTACCCATCTATCACATAAGGCTATATACCTTAAGAGAATATTCCTTAATATGTTTACTCATGTCATTCAATCCTCGAACTTCAATGCCGACCATATCACATATGATATGCCCTTAATTACGAAGAATGATCCTCAAGTATGTGATCGGCCTATGGGGTATATCTAGTATTCTCTGTGTATCAATTTATACCAAGCACGAGGTTTCGTCTTTCCGAAATAAGGGAAGATGGAGACCAATAATAAAGAGTTCAAGGGCAGCGTAATAGAATAGAAGTATTGGGATCAAGGCGTTTAAAAAATTCAATTGGGAATTGTCAAATCAGTTGTGGATTAAAATCCTATTTTGGTAATCCTTTGTTCGCCTGCTCGTATTAGTACAGTTATGTAACCGATACGATATGTCAGACATGTCTAGGGCAAGTTTATTCGTCTACTAATCACTACAAATCTCAATCCACGTAAGGTATTATTGCGAAGGCGAATCAAGCGTATTATGGTTGATTAGACCGTAATACACTGATTCTGAAATGTATTATTGTGGGCCTCCCCAATAATACATATGTCATAAACAAGCTGGATAAAGAATAAGCTTGCAAAACTAAGCTATAAAATAGCACAATAAGTCAAGGTAGTATATGAAATATAAGCACGCTAGATGATGATGAAAGGAGGTACAAATTATTCAAGTTCACAAAATAAACAAAATGAGCAACAATAATAAAAGACTCTACAATCTCTACAGTTATCATACAACCTCCTTGTCTAAGTTGTTAGTCGACCCAATAGGGCATGAACCTCTAAATTCTATTATCTGAATAAACACTGTCATCTTATGCTAGCATACAATTATTGCCATTCAGTTACACCGCCTTGATGGGTCAAGTGGACTATGTGGTACTAGTCTCAAGGGAAAGGGAATATAACTTGTATCGAGGTGGGGGTACAAATTATGTGATTTAACACTAAGGGATAATCATCGGGTCACAATCTACAAGATTAACTCAAACTTATCGAACTCTAACTACCAACACAAAATTTTCAAATTCAAGACTACAGCTATAATACCAGCAAACTATGGGTCCTTAACAAGGAATAAAATTACTTAGCCTACTATTAGAAGTGTCAGGTGGCACGAATTGAAAGACGAAGAAAAGAAGAACATATTTTAGTCATTGCGCATTAGCGAACGTTAAGGTCGCAGATGAACAACGTATGAAATTAAAATATAAGGCTCTAGATAATATCATAGTTTTCTAAGGTGAAGGTGGCTAGCAATTCTCCGTATTTGAGGTATGATCTCATGGGGAATGTCATACTCGTTGCTCTGGGCTTCCTGAGGTACCGTCTGCTAACATCACGACAAGAACCTATATCCTAACACTATCTCACTATGCACACTAGGTTCTGTTCTAACATTCGATCTCAGATTTCTATTGGTTCCTCAAAAGTGGGGTCAACTACTAGGGTCAAATATTAGGGTCCAATCTCTAACTAGCTCTTAGCAGTACCTATACTACTCTTAGGTCATTCATGACTATAACAAGAAATAATGGTAAATTATTCTATAGGTAAGGGACGCTAGGGTTCATTAAGCGTTCTACTTAGGGGTGTGTCAATATCCTAGCTGTACTTTTAGTAGGAAGGTTACCCTACCTATCTTTCTATCAACAGGGACTTCTATATTCTAGAAGAAAGCTACACTCAAGGAACTAATAAGAAGGCACATGAATCAAGCAGGATGTAATTTTTTAACGGAATAGATTGGAAGGAGGAGGAGGAGAAGCCATAGTCAGTTGTGGATGAGATCCTATACTCTAATCCTATTTGCAGGCTTGCTCGATCCCTAAGTTAAAATCGAACAATTTTGTCGTGGACCTGCATGGGCCACCACAAAAACCATGTCACGCCCCAGTCCCAAAATACCGAGGGACTAGACACGTGGCAATGGCCAGCAGTACGCACCGGTAGACAACCCAATTTAATGGATCCATCAGGGCATACTTAAGCTGTAAAATCAAGTCTACGACAATCATGGCACAACTAATCTCATCCACACAAGATATAAAATATGATCCACAGAATAAATAAGGAATGTAAATCATCAGCTAGTCTCAACAAAATACTTCGGAGAACAACCCGATAAATATCTGATACAATGGTTCAACAGACCAGAAATAAATGACTGAAATAAGTAAATAAATAAATACTAAGCATGAAATATGGATGCTCAGGAGAAGTCTTCGGCTAACACCTCGTCCTCGGATGGCGGTACAGCTCCTGGATCAGCTCCTGCTGCGGTCCCGTATACCTCGGGATAGATCTCGTCCTCAAATCCTGGGGACATAATCCGGATCCAGGTCCTCAGGGGACATAGCAAGGTACAAGAAAGCTCATGCCAAAATAAATGCAGTGCAGAAAAATAAATAGAATAAATAGGGCAAGTAAGTAACCATCTAAGTAAAAATGCAAGTGAGAGGAGCACGAGTACTCAGGCTGTGCCACTACAAGCTCTGTGTCGGGGAGCCGGTAGTGGTAATAAACACGTAATGTGCCTAGCTCTGCTACGAGAGTCTACGGCCTCACAATAGTAGTAGATATATATAGAAAATAGCCTGTAGCCTGTGTGTCTCTCCCCAAACCATGTAACCACGGATATCATGACCATAACATCTCATGTCCATGTCAAGTGGGATCATCACTAATGCAACAAGTCATATGTATCTATGAATATAGTATCTCTGTCAAGTCCTGTATCCTATACAGATTCACCACGAATATCTCGGGAATATCCTGTCTCATGAACAGTGTCAAGTGTCCTGGGTCATATGGTACTTGATAAGACAAGTAGAAGAATATAAAATATCACGAATGTCCATATCTACATGACCGTACTCAACACCGCGTACGGCGTTGGCACCCGACTAATAATCGGACGCTAAGTACGTCACACGGTCCTAGGTTAAGCATGCACAGCAATATAGTAAAGCAAGAAAATATGTATCAATACTGCAGAGTTTGGCAAGGTACACTTGCTTGGGGTCTTGTTGCTGGTATGTATCAGAGTCCAAGTCACAGTCCAAATAGCCTATGTATTACAAATTTATCACGTCAAAAGATAATTTATTTTAATTTATTTAATTCTAGAATAATTACTCTAAAATCCTATTTTAAACTTATTATTCTGATTTTTATGTTAATTCCTAAATTTTGTCCAAAGAAACTGAATTTTATCAACTCGAGACTCATGACACGCAAATCGAGGTGATCTGTTGACCAAAAAGTCAACCGAAACAAACTCGACTTTCATGCATGATTTCCTATCGATTTTAGCATCAAAAATATACTGGAATTTATGGCTCTTCCGAATTCAAATTTGTTTGGGAATTATGGCACATACAAATTTTGTATTGTGCACCGATGGTTAAATTCTAACCAAGAAGTTCTACAGAATTAACAGTATAAAAATACATCGAATTAAATTTTGGGAAAAATATATGTCAATGATCTCGACATTAAATTTTCAAAACTTTAAACGGTTAATGATTCTGATTCCTGGTTCTCCCGAAATCGCGAAAACAATAAAACACGTCTATTTTCGGATATGCTGTGCTCTACGAATTTTCTAGAATTTTATACTCATAATTTTGTAAAACAAATTATATAATCAGAAATCTAACCTCAATATCGTTCTAACGCAAGAAACTAAGCCTCATTTGGAGTCCGGAGCTATGCGCAATGGCTTCTGGAAGATGAAGGAACCCTAGATGACAATTCTCAAAAATCTCTCTCTCTAAAAATAATAGGATAATTAGGGTTATAATAATATATATATATATATATAGGGATGTTGAGCGGTTGAATGAAAGTTGATAGGGTGACATGTGTCATGATTTGATTGGATGGTTTTGGTTATATTATTTATTTTTTTATTTGCCTTTATCAAAATATTATTTAAGTCATTTTAAATCTAAATAACTCAAAATAAACATTAAAAATAATCATAAAAATATGAAAAAATTACAGAAAATATATTTTGAACCTAAAAACCCTAGAAAAATATTTGGGATAATTATATATTCATAGATTTCCTACTATAATTAGGAGAAGCTCTAAAAATTAGTTTTGCCATAAAACTAAAAATAAATACTAACATTATTCTAAAAATTCTGAAATAATTTCAGAAAATATATAATAATATTATAAACCTTAGAAAATAACGTACGTCCATTCTATATTCCTGGGCTTGTACCATAAATTCTACAAGTCCTAAAAATTAGTTATTAGCCTAAATAACTCCCAATAAATACTAAAAATACTCAAAAAATTCCCAAAAATTTCTAGAAAATATATTTTATTATTTAGAACCTAAAATAAAAGTTTGGGATATTTTTAATTATACTTGAATCTAAAATAAATTCTTGAAAATCCTAAAAAATTACAGAAAATTATGAAAAATCCAAATTAAAAATTTCTGAAAAATCAGGGGGTTACAACTCTTAACGGCGATGTCACTAAAGTAACACTCGACCGTCTTACGTAGATATTCACGAAAGATGGTGCTCATAGCTCGCTGGTATGTAGCACCCGTATTCTTCAAAATAAAGGACATGACTATATAGTAGTATACTCCTATCGACGTTCAGAACGATGTATGCTTCTCGTCTTCAGGAGACATCTTTATTTGATTGTAGTATGAGAATCCATCCATGAAGGACATACGCTCGAAGCCACATGTGTTGTCGATCTTTATGTCTGTGATCGAAAGGCGAAACTTGTCCTTAGGGTAGGCCGCGTTTAGATCACGGAAGTCAATGCAGATCTGGATCTTCCCATTCTTTTTTACGACAGTCATAATGTTGGCTATCCAATCTGGATGTTGTTCTTCATAGACAAAGCGGCCACTAGCTATCATTTTATTAAATTCAACTTCGATGGCGTTCATGATGTTCGGCCAAAATTGCCATTATTGTTGCTTGACCGGCTTAGCATTCGACAAGGTAATGAGTTTATAGACCATAATTTGGGGTCCAGTCCTGGCATATCTTCGTAACTCTAGGCAAAGACATCAATGTATTCCCTGACAAGCTATAACAGGGATTCTCGATCATTATCAGTCAGACTCTTGCTGATGAAGATAGGTTTAGGAGAGGATTGGTCGCCCAGATTGACTTGTATAACTTCGTCCTCAGTAGGAGGTTCTCATTATTTTAACCACATCTCTCATTATGCGTCTAGGCGTTGGGCCTACAGTTCTGTTTCGAAGAGTTTCGGTAGATCCTCATCATCTTTTTCAGGGTCAGCTGACACCATATTGGCAGATAATGTTTGCTTTAGAATTTTCTCGATACTGATATCGAAGTCCCAGGAGAAAGATTCTAAAGAGTGAGAGTGTAACTCATCTTCTTTATCCGAGCCTTCGAAGGTTGTGGGAGGCGTGACATACCCTAAGACATGTCTGGTCTTATGATAGTAGTCCTCTGACTTGCCTCAAGGAGCCCGTAGTCGTAGCGACAGCCATCAGCCTTTGCCATAATTCAAGTCCTTAGCTGCTTTCAGATTGTATCCCATATTCAGGATGAGGTGCTTTGTTCTAGAATTGTACCAGTGAAATGGTATTTTTTTTTGATATCAAGCTCTTGCTCCAGTTCCTCTGGGATGAAGGATCGGAGACTTTCTACTCTGCCGAAGATGATGAATTTGTCTCCCCTCTTCTTTGTTGGAACAATGAAGACCAAATTTTGTATGACAAGAATCTGGTTGACTGCATTGGTGGTAGTCACCTATGTATGCAAGTGTAGGCCCAGACCGTGCTCCAGGGAATATAGTGCGTTGAGATATGCAACATCCGAGTAGTTCAAAGATAGCCCTTTATTGATGAAATAAGGTATCTCGTCTTTCGGAATTACATTATCGAGAGAAGGGACGTTAGCATGGGCGCCCACGTTCTCCTCCAGCTCATCTTTCCTGAGCTCTACTCCCAGTACGGGTGATGGATTCAGAGGTTTCTTGTGTAGCTTTACCACTAGAGGTTCAAAAGTTATGGCGGGTATTGGAGCTTCCTTTGGTGGTCTCCGAAGGCGGACGACCAGAGGTTCGGACACTTTCATGTACAGTTTTACCCTGAGGGGAGGAGCTGTGTCAGAAGCGCGTGCTTTTAGATGGAATCTCAAAGGCTAGTCCGATGTTGTCCCAGTTTCTGCCTTATCGTCGACGTCATTGCCACCTTCATCCTGGTGGACTTATTTGTAGAGGTTTGAGTCAAAGTAATAGACCTTGACCCCTTTGAATGGATCAACGTCGGCAAATTCAGTCTTGATGATGTCGTGATAGTAAACGTACTTCAATCACTGGTGTAAGGTTGATGGTATAATTATGTACTAATGTATCCATGGACGTCCCAACAAGATATTGTAGGATACGTCTACATCTAGGACGTAGCAGGTGACCTCTATTTTCATGTCGTCGATTTAATATTTTAGGCGAATCTTGCCCAGAGGGTATCTTCTTCTAGTGTTGAAGCCACTGATAGTAGTTTTGGTCACTGCCAGACGATGCATCAGGATGCCCACAGTCTGAAGCAAACTTCATAGGATGATGCCGATTGACGAGCCAGGGTCGATGTGCATCTGGTCCACCTTGATGGCGTTAATGTACCATGTGTATACAAAGGACGATCATGCCAAATTTTCTTCAATAATATGTCTTGTTGCGAGAACGTAATATTGGGTATCGCCTCTGTCACATTATTGCAGTGAGGGCATGCGGCAGGATCCTCGGCTGGCAGCTTAACCTGCGCCAAGTAGGTGTCGGCATTTTGTATTGCCTTAGTATAAGCAACCCATGTTTCTTTGGAGAGTCAGAGAAGCTCGAATAGAGACAACTTCGTTGGAGTGTTGGCGAGCTGGGCTAAGATATCGAAGTTGTAGGACTTTTCCAGCCCCGGGGCTGTATCCTTGTACAGTGGCTTGTCGAAGCGAGTTTCTTTCTGCTTGGACTTGTCCGCTGTTGGAGGCTGGGATGGACCCGGATCCGATGATGCGGGTGTTTGTGGTGATTTAAACGAAAAGAATAGGAATATATTCGATGTGGGGGTTTACACGGAACCCGCCTTCTTTTGTTTACAAACAAACTTGTACAATATAATCCTATACGAGGATGTGGGAGTACAATTTATTTAATCTGGGTAGATATTGCTATAGGTGTTTGATCTGCGGTCGATCACTTTAGCCCTTGGACCACACGATGTTGAAGAAGTGCCGTAGGAGACAGGAAGCAGCTTCGAAGGTTGCAGAAGAGGGTGGATGCACGATGCTGAAGTCGTCGATCCCTACTCTTTGCCTGAGCTCCGGGTGCTCTCTCTCTCTCTCTCTCTCTCTCTCTCTCTCTCTCTCTCTCTCTTTTTCAATTCTCTGACCTGGTTCGATCTTCCAAATTGTTGACCTTGTTCCCCATTGATAGGGGTCTCTATTTATAGAGTTTTGGTGACAGTGACCACTCCATCGGTGTAACAATCGAGGAGTGGAAAGTACAGCACCCTTTTACACAACGGTTAAAGTAACCAATGCCTACGTATAGATGATCTTTTGAATGAGTGTGTGATGCGGGTCCAACTAAGGGGACACAACACGTACAATTGCTACTAAGATCACGGCATAAAAGCCATGTAGGTAGGTATCCATTGTGTAGCAGAGGTTGGCATAGAAGCCAAATGTCTGTCACCATGGCATAGAAGCCAAGTAGGCATAGAAGCCGAACAGGCATAGAAGCCGAACGGGCATAGAAGCCGAGCAGGCATAGAAGTCGAGTAGGCATAGAAGCCGAGCAAGCATAGAAGCCGAGCAGGCATAGAAGCCGAGCAGGCATAGAAGCCGAGTGGTCGTAGAGACTGAGTGAGCACAGATCCTGAATGGGCGTAGAAGCCGCTGCGTACTGTGCTAGAATGGGCGTAGGAGCCGCGTGAGCACAGATCCTGAAGGGGCGTAGAAGCCGCCGCGTACCGTGTTGATGTGGACGTCTTAGCCAGAATTACGGCTTTTGGAGATATAATCGAATCTCTTGCAGAGATTTGCCACCATCTTATGTATTAAATATGGAGGCGTGTTTTGAAGGTCTATAGCCCTTCTGTGCACCCGTTGCAGAGACGTGCCTTGAGAGAAGCTGTCACCGCTCTGTGCAATTAGACGTGGAGACGTGTCTCGAGTCCCGTACGAGGTGCAGCTTTTGACGTGGCAGGCGGTTTGCCTGCTGCGGAGCGTAAAACAGCTCATGTTTGCCTGTGTAAAACAGGGCGGCGTATTCCCTTTTACGTGAAAGAGCGGTTTATGTTGAGGGGACTCCAGTAAATGACGGTTTGGTGATGCTTTAACCAAATCCTCTGCATTAAATACAGAGATCCGCCATCATACTGTGGGGCGCGTCTCGAGGGGTCTGCCATCGTTTCCAGCCGTCGTCTGGGTAGCCGTGCAGTACTTTTTGTCAGGAGTCAGAGGTCAGATTCACTACGTGACTTGACAGGTTCATTTTGGGGAAGACGAAGCGTTCCTCGTACGCATTAATGCTGCTTTGAGAGCGATTGAGTTTTACGCCATGGAGGCGATGAAGAACTCTGTTTTACGCTGGAGCGGCCTGGACGTACTGTACTTACGCGGATGGTCCTTTGAGCTTTATACTTCATGCCATTTTTTAACGAAGAAAGCTCTGTTGCACGCTTGATGGCTCTGAAGGCCTCCGTTTACGCTGCTCTACATCAAGAGGCTGCGTAGCTCTTCCCAGCGTATTTTTCATGCTTCTACAAGACCCCCTTCAAAGCTTTTAAATTCCTCGGAATTTGAAACGCTTTGAATGAAGCATGAATGGCCCCTCATAAATTGAAACGTTTCTGAATGGAGCATTAAAACGGTCGATGCTGACTTTATGGCAGATTTATTGGGGACCGCTGTGATCTCTTTTGCCTATAAAAAGGCTGGGGGAGTGAACCCGTTCTCACCACATTTCCATCACCATGTAGAGATGATCGCAGGAGTTCGTCGGGTCGACCTGAGGAAGAAGGAGATCATGTTCTTCCAGCATGTAGGGAGCCGAAAAAGACGGCATCTTCGAGCAAATGTCCACTGCAACGATGGATCATGGAAGGATATCTTAGCCTCCCTTGCTCGGGATAATCAGCAACTTTGTATGGTGGTTCTTCCGGAAGAAGGAAAGGATCATATTTTACCATACTGTTTGCAAGTTGTATCTCTTCTTCTGAGATCCCCGCGGACGAAATTAGACAAACCGTAATCTATCGTCCTCGATAGAGTTGGGTAGAAGATACCTCAACTGGATCGTCCATGGCGAATGGAGGATCTTCTTGTTCATGACTGTGGTAGTCGATGAACTGTCCTCGAAGAAGAGGAAGATCTCCACCCATGCGAGAACCTGTCAGGACAGCTTCTGGGCGATCTTCGGACGACAAGGGGGTATCTCCTTTTGTAGATAGAGTTTCCCTCAGATTTAATCATGAAAATGAAAAGAAAACCCTTGTAGATTGGATTTCCCTCATATGTAATCATGATTTTAATCTTTAATAAAATTGTATTGCTTCTTCATATGATCATCTTGCCATACGTTGCTGTGAAGTCTGAATATGTGTAGCTTTAACACGTCTGAATCTTTATGCTGACTCTGTAGAAAGAATGCTAGGTCCTGTCCTTTACGCGTAGCGAATAGTCCATAGAACGCTGTAGAGCATTTTGAACATTTTAGAACTGTCCTGTTGCTAGGACTGAGGAACCGCGTAGAGCTCTGAACTTCTGATTAATAGAATTTTTTTTTCAGACTTCGTCTTCAAGAGTGACTTCTCGAAAATTCCTTAGGACAGGGTCGAGGAATGGCTGTCAAAACTGAGTTTGTCATCTTGGTAGACGAGACGTTCAGACTGGAGTCTGGATGAACCTCCAATTGACCCGAGAAGAGTAACTTCTCAATGTTTGAACTCTTGTATGCTTCGGGTACTTGGGATGCTTTGGGTCAAGAACGAGTATCTTCTATGTGAACTCTTTGTAATTGACCGCTTTGGGGACTGTTTCAAATATGCGGAAAGTCGTGGAGCGCGAAATCATCAGTCTGTAACCTCTGGGAGAAAAACACCATCGAGCGCAGAATCGTAGACTTGTGGTTCCTGTGCGTAAAGTCGTAGGTTTGTTGCCTCTCGAGCATAAAAGCTACCGAGCACAAAGGCATCCGGGCATAAAACCATAGACTTATAGTTGTCGAACGTAAAGCTGTAGATTCGTAGTCGTCGAGCGTAGAAAGCTCCTTTAGCGTAGAACTGTTTGATTTGTAGCTCCTGAAAAGAAAATTTCTTCGAGCGTGAAGTTTACGGATCTGTTGCCTCTGAGCGTAAACTGAGCGCCATCGAGCGTGAGATCGTCGATTTGGTATCTGCTGAGCGTAAAGTCGTAGGTTTGTGGCCTCTCGAGCATAAAAGCTACCGAGCACAAAGGCATCCAGGCGTAAAACTATAGACTTGTAGCTTGTGAGCGTAAAAATCGTAGATCCGTAGCTGTCGAGCGTAGAAAGCTCCATTAGCGTAGAACCCGCTGAACCGTTTTGCACGAAAAACCTTTCGAATTCGCTGACTGTCCGTCTTCCAAGGGTAGTGGGCTGACGTAGCATCCAATCATAACCCCTCATTTAATTTGCAAGATTTGGTTAGGGTCTCGAGGAGTTCGTCCGAGGATTCGAGGAGTCGACCCGGACTATATATACCCCAAATTTTTTGAGAGAAAAACTTTTTATCTGTCTTCTGCGAAAGAGAGCTTTCGACTATTCAAGTTTTTTCTTTGTTCCTTCTCCGAGCACTTCGAGTCTTCAGAAATGGCGCCGAAACAAACCCCCTCTGCTAAGGGAAAGAGCATAGGTTCCTCCTCTCATTCTTCTGCCCCAGCGAGGGAGTCTCTGGTCGGACAAGGCGAACTTCCTTCCGAGCAAAGTATCCCGTCGACGAGTAGCGCACCCGGCCTTAGAGGTAGAGCCTTTGGGGTGACAAAAACGACGAAAAATCCTTCGCACACGTTGAACGTGACCGCGCTAGGTCGTCTTCTGTGCTGATAGCCTCTTTGGAGGAAGTTGATGCACGGAGGCGTTTTCATCTTTTACGCCCACATTTCTGATGTGCCAGTGTAAAGACTCCACATTTTCGTAGTTTTGAGCGTAAAAGCTCTGGCTGCCGAAAATTGGTGTATATCGTAAAATTTGAGTTTTACGCTTGTGGGGAGGACTGCCGGCGTAAAATAGCCAGATTTGCATAATCCTGCGTAGAACACAGACTGTCGTTTCTTCGGTCTACATGTTCGTGCGAGACTTGTAGTGACATCTTTTTTTTGCACTTTTGCAGTTGATTTGGGTGAGTCTCCACTGGCCGAGGTGATGGGCTCCGCTGCTGGGATGCTGCACTCGAACTACCTGGACGATCTGTCCTACGTGGCATTTCCCATCTCCGGACCCCAGTATCCTGAGGGAAGGGGGTTTCTGATATCGGTTCAGGGCGAGCGGACGCTGCTGAGCATGATTAATGGCGAGCCCCTGACCTACGTAGACGAGGAGCAGTACATAAAGCCGGCTTTCCTCTTTGGGGACATGATTAACAAACAGTCCCAAACGAGGCCCAAGAGGGAGCCCTGGGTTTTCCCTGCCGGAAATTTGGTTTTGTATTTGCCAACGATGTCGAGGGATTATCCTATCTCGGCCTTCTTCCATGCGACGCATCCCAGGAAGATGTCGTGGATGCTGACTCCTGATCTTCACGGTAAGCCGGGGAAGATCTTTCATCTCAAAGGAGCTGACCGGGGGTCGTTTGTCAGTCGCCCTTCCGGCTTTGTGATGTTGTTCCGGGGACTGTGCCCGGGTAGTGTCCCGAGTGAAGACAGCTCGGTGATCCAGCCGGTCCAATTGTCGACCTTCTGCAACGACTTCATGGGACGAGGCGGGGTATATCCCAAGGAGAATCTCCGGTGTAATGGGTGGATTGCCCCAACAAACTCCCGATGGACATGCCTGGTTGAATGGGCCTTGAAGCAATTTCGGAGAGAGCTGGAGGTTATTGGACTATATGCCGCTGTGAGTGCGACGAGCGTCGGGTTGCCTCCGAACCCTAACTTGTTCCTGGCGCTGATGGAGCGGTACATTCTGATCACTGGGACCTTTGCCACTCCACTGGGGGAGTTGGGATTGGCGCTCCATGAGTTGGCAGTTGTCTTGAGACTGCCGATGGGGGATACCCCCTATGAAGAGTACGTTCCCACCAACCGGGAGTTAGGGGATTTGTACCCTCGGGTGGCGGAAGTATATCAGGAGCTGATGTGTCAATACTTTGCGTGCACCGCTTTTTATAACGAGCCTTCTGATTTGGCTCATACCACCAAGTGGATGTCCTACCTCTTCTTTCACCGAGCTAGGGCTGCCAAGTCGGAGAAAGCCTCGGGGGGCAAAAATGAGCCCGTGAATTGTTTGGGCGTGCTTAGCGCCCAGGTCGTCGAAGGTCTTATGGAGGAGGTCGCAGCTCCGGATCAGATTCTCGTCGAGGGGGTAGGAAAGTACCCCGAAGGCACTAAGGCCTGTAGTTACTTGAGGCACTGTCGCCGACCTTTGTCTAAGGAAGCCCAGTTGGCTGGTTTCCTTTCCATATGGCTGCGTCGAGTAGTAGTGCCCGACACAGCGTCCGCGGACCTATTCACCGGAATATCCTGTGGCCGGCAGTGCGCCTGGTGTTCGGGGCAAGACTGGGCTTGCTTCCTGCCATGTTGTGCCGTATACAGGCTGGCCTGAGAGCCATAACTGATGGGTTGCTTGCCGACGAAGCTCGGCGTGAGAGTTTTCCCAGGGTGAAATTACCATATCTATACTTAATGGGATGGTTAATCCTCCACAATCCCCGGGTGATGTCTCCTGGCTCCGGTAGCAGTTCGGGGGGTATATTCTTGCTGAATTAAAAGGATTCCTCCTGGAATGTGAACACAGTCTTAGACTGTCGGTTGGTGTTGAACCTCAGCCAGGGCTGGAAGATCCTCTGTATTGTCCCCTCCGTACATCATAATCAATCAGGGGTGCGGCTTGAGGATTCAGGTGGAGAGAAGACCGACCTTTCCCTGGAAGCTTTTAACTGGTTGGTCTATATTAGGCCCTCCCATCTGCTGTACAGGAGCAAAGATCACTGCTTCTTCGAGCCCTACTTCCAGGCAGTTTGGTTACGATCAGTTGCATGTAGGCAATGTCGTCACCAGCTTCAGGTCCAGGGGCGGACTCATTGATGGAGCTAGAGGGTGGCGATATTTTATCACGGGCTGTACGGGGGCAAGATTTATCGTGCCAGTCGTTACAGCCTCCACGGAGCTCCGCATTCTCCATTATTTCGCCCAGTTCTACGTGGCGATTAACACCTTCCATCGTGATTTCGACACGCGTGGAAGCTTCAGGGTGCCTTCTCCCAAGCCTGGGGGAAGAGTTGACGTCCCCTCGGTTTCTTCGGACGAGGGTGAGGAGTCTGGTACTCCGGATGAGCCTCTGGTGTCGGTGTCGAGGTGTGAAGTGCCTCCGCCTGCGGGGGCTTTGGTAGTCTCTTCTGGGAAGCGACGGGCTTCTGCTCCGAAGGAAGTTTCTCTTTGTAAGAGGAGGAAGGAGACGGTCGCTCGTCCTCTCCGCATTCTTGGTGTTGAGGCTCCCGGGAGTGAGCCTGCCTCTTCCTATATCAGGGATGATTCTTTGGCTTGAGGTTCCTCGCCTTTTAGAGAGGGACCTTCTACAGTTTCGGCCGGCGGCGCCGGAGAATCCTCGCTAGAGGTCGCTGTCGTGGCTGCTGCTCCAGGTAGCGGAGCGAGTTTGCCTGTGTTGCCGAGGCAGATAGAAGAATCTTTCCCGAGGTCAGCAACGGGTAAAACTCCCGTTGTGTCAGCGAACGTGCCTGGCGAGATTCCAGCTGATGAACCTCGACCGCGTCTTGGTGAGGGCTTGGCAGAACTCTCAGCGATGTCAGTCGGCCCACCTCCTTCTCCAGGCATGACGATTCGTATTGCGTCATTAAGGCGTGGTTTAGCTACCTCGGGTGCAGATGCGTCGTACATGCCGTCGACCCCGGGTAAATGTCGTCCTCATGTCTCTCTTTAGAAAGGTTATCATCATACTGATATTAACTTTCTTGTCCTCTTTTCAGGGGATAGCGCCCACGGGGAGCATAGCGTTGAAGCGTATTCCGGCTCAGCTCGGGCTCCAGACGATGATATGGAGGCGTTCGACTTTGATGAGGAAGTGGCTTCGGGGGCCAGTACGCCCGGAGTAGTTTCGTCACCTCAAGAGGAGGATGAACCCGTCGTCGTGACCCTGCCTCTTGTGAGTGTGGCGATGACTTCGACCGCCGTTGCCGCACCTTTTTCGGTCGTGCCATGCGTCGATGCGACGGCTGTGGCCACCTCGTCTGCAATTATCCCGGGAGAGGGACTTGCTGATATTGTGGCCAATCCCGACGTCCAGTCGGATCTAGTTGCATTGACCGAGCAACATACCAGCCTTTTCTACACCGGTTTGAAAACGATGATATCAATAGTGTTAGCGAAGATTCTAGATTTTGAACGCCTGAAGAAGACTTCTCTTGCTTCGATCGTGGTCATCAGGGAGCTCGGCGATCCTGGGGCAATTAACGCTCTGGAGGCGGTGGTTAATGGGTTAGAGCAACCCATTACCGAATACTTGTAGCTGACTCGGGGCAGCCTCGATGCTGACGTCCAGGCTCGGTTCGACCTCATGACTGCGCGGCTTGCTACAAAGCTGGAAAGCCTAGATAACTCCATCCAGAAGCATAAGCTGGAGATGGATAGGAGAAAAGCTATCGTGGAGGCTCTGGCCGTTGAGATGCAGTGTCTCACCGAGCATGAAGGGAATAAGGCGAGGGCCTCCAAGCTGAAGGAAAAACTCGCTCAGGCTGAGGTATGGGCTTCTCAATCGTTGGCGGGTCTAGAGGTAGCAGCTGGTCATCTGAACGCAGCGCGACAGGATTTGGACCGTGCAGAAGCTGCTCGTGCGGGCTGTCTTCGGGCAAAGGCTGATCTGACCCTTACGAACACTCCCGAGGCAGGGCTGGAGCAGGCTCGCGCCGACGCCTTGGTTCTTAGGAATGAGAGGATAGCTGCACTGGAGCGGCTGATTCACAATCTGGCTACTCCACCATTATGATGTATCCTTTCCCTTTTTGCTTGCCTAGATGTAATTATGCCTCCCTTTTGGGAATAAATAAAGGCGACTCTTTTCTGACTTTTGTGAACCCGTCATTTCGGAATGTAAATGACAGTTTTTTAGGCGAGAGTAATATCAGAGGTAGTATGGACATGATAGACTCTCGATAAACTTCTTAGCAGGACATATCTATTCAGAGGTCGTACAGACATGATAGGATATGACCCAACTGGCTTCGTTGTGGAAGTAGTTTTGTCAGAATTGGGATTCCCGCTATATTCCACTTTAGGGCAGAGGAGGTTAAGCATAGTACCTCTTCAGGATTTTACCGTTGATAGGAGCCATTAATAGGTCTCCATTAGGCTGGGCTAACCTGTAAGCGTCATTCGAGAACGTTGTCTCGATCACATAAGGGCCTTCCCACTTGGGCTAGAATTTGCCTTTACTTCTGTGAGTAAGAATCATCGGCCTTCTTACGGCTAGGACTGGCTCGCCGACTTTGAACACTCTTTCCTTTACTTTGTGATTGAAAGCTTTGGAAATGCGTGCTTGGTAGAGCGCGATGCGCTGTTGAGCTTGGAATGTTTTTCACAGGTTTATCAAAGCGTACTTCTCTCTGCTTCCCCTTTTCCGTCGTAGTAGGTTTCGCAGGGCTGATGTTTTGCATGGCGGGACCTTGCTTTGAAGGTTTGGCGGCTGGAGCGTTAGCCGGTGCGCCTTCCTGACCTACTCCGTTGTCGTTGAGGTAGGCCTTCCCCGAACGGGTTGCGACAAATACTTCGTCTCCGTCTGATGCAGAAGAAGTTGCGACCATGTGGCATGGCCTGTATTTGGGGCTCTTTTTAGATGTAGCTTTAGTAGCTTTCGTCTCTTCTTCGAGTTCTGACACCAAATCCGGATGGACCCACATGATCTCGCCCTGACGGGTGGTCAGGGGTACTAGGTCATGATTTTGATCCCTAGCTGGAGGGAGATTAACGATGTTCATCGTAGCTCGGGAAATGGGCGTGACACCGTTCATGACCTCTTGGGGAGGCAGATCGCCGAACCGCAGAGAGATTATGTTGGCCGTGACCGTCTTCTCGGTGTTGTGCAGAGTGATGGCCTTAGCATCGATCAACCCCTGGATCTTCCTTTTTAGTACGTAACACACCTTTGTTGGGTGGTGTACGTATCTGTGAAAGATGCAGTATTTAGGGTCGTCAGTGTTGCCGACTTCTTGGGGCCGCCTTAGCTCCGGAAGAGTGATTTTGCCGCTTTTGACGAGACACTCGAATATACTAGGGATATCGTCGTCGTCGAAAGAGTAGACTTCGACGGGCCTCGAAGTCCCGGGCTTCGTCTGCGTGGTTACTGCCGCCTTTTGTTTGGACGTATTGACCGTCAGAGCTTCTTTTCCCTTAGAGCTGCGAGGATGGTCGCCGCTGGGAGATAACCTTTTGCCTCTATCGGGGGCGGAGATCATAATGCCATTGTCGCGCGCCTTGCGACTGTTGTCTTCGGCGGCCACTGCCGAGACGATGAACGAAGGCCACTCATGGAACTGATATGGTCCCGTAAATACCGAGACTATGGGAAGGAGGTTCTTCCTGCAAATGTCTACTAACGCCGAGTCCGGAACTCCTGGAGTCATTTGTAAGGTGGCCTGACGAAAACGTTCGACGAAGGTGCGAACGTCCTCCTTTTCCCTTTGTTTGACTTCGATGAGAGAGGACAAAGACATGTCCATCCCACCCTCATAGAATCGCGTGAAGAATAAAGCTTTGAAGTCTTCGAAGGAAGTAATGCAGTTGTCCGCCAAGCTACGGTACCACTGATAGGCTACTCCTGAGAGGCAGCCTTTGAACACCCGAGTGAGGAGGGCGTCGTTCCCTTGTAGCAACACCATCATCATACTGAAGTAGTTCATGTATTGACTTGGTGATGTTTTTCCTTCGAACAGAGCCATAGTCTGAGGTTTGTATTTCGGAGGAAAAGGGACTTCTTCCCAGGTAGCTGGGTAAGGTTGGTTGATTCCCAGTTTCTTGAGCTGATCTTTGTGCTTCAAGGCGTCAAACTGGGCTTTCAACTCCCGTACTGCCTGCATCGGATTTTTAGTTGAGAGCGAGGCTCCGGTGTAGTGTGGAGTTGGTTGTATCGTGACTCCAACGGGAGGCAATATATTCACCGAGTGGGGAAGCGGAGGAGCTACCGACTCTTGATCTAGAGCGGGCTCTTAGCTTGGGTCGGATGGTGGCAAGTCCACCCCCACACGTATCTGAGTTGGCAGGACCGACGCTTGAGCCACGGCAGTTGCGTGCTGAGTTAGCATCATCTGGTGCATGTTCTCCATTACGGATTGCATTTGTTTCAGAGACGTCTCCAGCACAGTGATGCGTTGTTCCGCGTTTCCTGAGGGCGAAGCTTCCTCGCGTCCATCTTCAACAGCGTAAACTCCCATTTCCCTGGGCATCACCGAAGGATTAGTATAGGTCACTGCAGAAGTCGACTCTATACTCTCAGCATCTGATCTGGGAGATTGGCGACCCCCAGCGTTGGAATCAGATGAGTACGAAGCCGGTTGTTGTAACCTTGCACGGGTGTTTTGGAATACCCCAGCTTCAGTGTTCCTGAGGAGGTCTTCGAATCTCCTTCAGCTCGGAGGTCCAGAGGGATGACGTCTTGAGCTTGACCTTCTTCTAGGTATGCGTGAAGCTATGTTCACGAATGCATACGCGGGCTCTTCTTCCGGGAAAGACTGAGAGTAGCTCAGTCGGTCGAAAACCGACCATCTTGCTTTGGAACAGTAGCAGTCAATCACGATTTTATGACTATTATAATATTGCTCTCTAGGGGGCATAATAGACATGTTGGAAGGTCCCCTCTCCTTACGCTTCTGGTTTAGGCATTCGCGTAGGTCAGGAGTAGCAACCTGAGCTTGCTTCACGTCGTGGGACCTCGCCTAGCGTAATTTGGAGATTCGCTCAGACTGGCATAAAGTTGAAGAGGTCCTCAGTCGGCCATCGACTTCTCGCATAATCCGGAGAGTAGGCAGATTGTTCTCTTGCTGGCGTAAAGGCCGAGAAGCTGAGTATTCGCCTGTTTGCTTCCCCTCACGGAGATCACAGTGCTTATCTGGTTTACCGTAGAGGTCAGATGTTGTTTTGCGCGTGGAGCATGATCTATACTTCCGATTTGGCGTTGAGGCACCATCGAAAGTTTTGTCTGTACCGCGCGTAGCGGGAGACTGATTCCTACGCGTAGAGCACAGTGGATACTTCTGGGTTAGCGCTGAGGCTTTGCCCAAAGTTTTGTCTTTACCGCGCGTAGCGGGAGACTGATTCCTACGCGTAAAACGCAGTGGATACTTCTGGGTCAGCGCTGAGGCTTTGCCCGAAGTTTTATTTGTACCGCGCGTAGCGGGAGACTGATTTCTGTGCATAAAGTGCAGTGGATACTTCTGGGTCAGCGCTGAGGCTTTGCCCGAAGTTTTGTCTGTACTGCGCGTAGTGGGAGACTAATTTTTACGTGTAGGGCACGGAGGGAGCGATGCTACCACCTCATTGGTTGGAGAGATCAGAGAGATCGGAGAGACCACAGGAACGGTAGAGGATGTCTTGGGCATCCACACCTTGCGCAGCTTCCTGTTGTCTTGGACGGAGAGAGAGTGAGAGCCACCCCCAGTCTGAAGCATGTCTTCGTAGGCAGACTGGTCGAATTGGACGACCAGTGTCTTCTTCACGGATCCCACGGATACCACATCGTGTTGAGCAATTGCTTCCTCGTCAGAAGAGAAAGACGTCCCCAGCAGAGTCGCCATCTTGTTTGTGGTTATTTAAACGAAAAGAATAGGAATATATTCAATGTGGGGGTTTACACGGAACCCGCCTTCTTTTGTTTACAAACAAACTTATAAAATATAATCCTATACGAGGATGTGGGAGTACAATTTATTTAATCTGGGTAGATATTGCTATAGGTGTCTGATCTGCGGTCGATCACTTTAGCCCTTGGACCACACGATGTTGAAGAAGTGCCATAGGAGACAGGAAGCAGCTTCGAAGGTTGCAGAAGAGGGTGGATGCACGATGCTGAAGTCGTCGATCCCTACTCTTTGCCTGAGCTCCGGGTGCTCTCTCTCTCTCTCTCTCTCTCTTTCTCTCTCTCTCTCTCTCTTTTTTAATTCTCCGACCTGGTTCGATCTTCCAAATTGTCGACCTTGTTCCCTATTGATAGGGGTCTCTATTTATAGAGTTTTGGTGACAGTGACCACTCCATCGGTGTAACAACCGAGGAGTGGAAAGTACAGCACCCTTTTACACAACGGTTAAAGTAACCAATGCCTACGTATAGATGATCTTTTGAATGAGCGTGTGACGCGGGTCCAACTAAGGGGACACAATGCGTACAATAGCTACTAAGATCACGGCATAAAAGCCACGTAGGTAGGTATCCATTGTGTAGCAGAGGTTGGCATAGAAGCCAAATGTCTGTCACCATGGCATAGAAGCCAAGTAGGCATAGAAGCCGAACAGGCATAGAAGCTGAACGAGAATAGAAGTCGAGCAGGCATAGAAGCCGAGCAGGCATAGAAGCCGAGTAGGCATAGAAGCCGAGCAGGCATAGAAGCCGAGTGGACGTAGAGACTGAGTGGTCGTAGAGACTGAGTGAGCACAGATCCTGAATGGGCGTAGAAGCCGCTGCGTACTGTGCTAGAATGGGTGTAGGAGCCGCGTGAGCACAGATCCTGAAGGGGCGTAGAAGCCACCGCGTACCGTGCTGATGTGGACGTCTTAGCCAAAATTACGGCTTTTGGAGATATAATCGAATCTCTTGCAGAGATTTGCCACCAACTTATGCATTAAATGTGGAGGCGTGTTTTGAAGGTCTGCAGCCCTTCTGTGCACCCGTCGCAGAGATGTGCCTTGAGAGAAGCTGTCACCGCTCTGTGCAATTAGACGTGGAGACGTGCCTCGAGTCCCGTACGAGGTGCAGCTTTTGACGTGGCAGGCGGTTTGCCTGCTGCGGAGCGTAAAACAGCTCATGTTTGCCTGTGTAAAACAGGGCGGCGTATTCCCTTTTACGCGAAAGAGCGGTTTATGCTGAGGGGACTCTAGTAAACGACGGTTTGGTGATGCTTTAACCAAATTCTCTGCATTAAATGCAGAGATCCGCCATCATACTGTGGGGCGCGTCCCGAGGGGTCTGCCATCGTTTCCAGCCGTCGTCTGGGTAGCCGTGCAGTACTTTTTGTCAGGAGTCAGAGGTCAGATTCACTGTGTGACTTGACAGGTTTATTTCGGGGAAGACGAAGCATTCCTCGTACGCATTAACGCTGCTTTGAGAGTGGTTGAGTTTTACGCCATGGAGGCGATGAAGAACTCTGTTTTACGCTGGAGCGGCCTGGACGTACTGCACTTACGCGGATGGTCCTTTGAGCTTTATACTTTATGCCGTTTTTTAGCGGAGAAAGCTCTGTTGCAAGCTTGATGGCTCTGAAGGCCTCCGTTTATGCTACTCTACATCAAGAGGCTGCGTAGCTCTTCCCAGCGTATTTTTTATGCTTCTACAGCGGGTACGACTATTGGAAGTGTATCATTGTTATGGATGTCGTACTCTCGTTGGTACGATAGGCCTGACCTTGTTGTTCCTGCTCTTGCTCCTTCCGACGGGATAGAAACCGTGTAGTAGGATTTGGATTTCTTGCCACTAGACTTGGTGGCAGAGGGTGTTGTCGGCTACATCAATTTTGGATCAAGATCGGGGAAAAACTATATAACCTCCCTATGTGGCATGGTGCCGTTTGGTTGCAAGCTGCGAAAGATTGACGACCTCTATCATTGCCCGGGGAATTGGGATTACCCCGTCCTGGGCTTCTATCGCCAGAAAGTTGTCGAACTTGAGAGAGAACATGTTTTTGGCAAGTGTCTTATCATAAAAATTCAAGGTGAGGGCCTTGGTGTCGAGCAGACGCTGGATGTATCGGTTTAGGATATAGCAGTTATGCGTCGCATGGTGGACATAATGATGGTAGTGGCAGTGTTTCAAATTATTCATCTAGGTTGCCACAACAGGGCGTTTGACGTCGGGGAGACAAAGCTTGCTTCCCTGCATCAGTACATCAAAGATTGCCATAATGTCATCGTCTTCGAAGGAATAGGTTTTCTTCAGTTTTGGAGCTTCTGCCGGCTTTTGTTCGGACTTTTTGATAAATTTAGCGACAAGGGCCTACTTTCCTCTGCCGTCACGGATATTGTTGTCGTTGTTTTTGTTATTGTTGCACTTACAGGGGTATTTATCCCTATAATAAATGACGGGAATCTTTATTCCCAAGAGCCGGGCATCTTTTACCTTCTTCTCAGTGCCGATAGAGTTTATGATGAACGTCGTCCAGTCTTTGAATTGACTGTCGCCCATCCAGAGGCTGACTGCTGGAAGTAGGTTTCTGCGGCATATGTCATCAGTGTGGATTCAGGATTTTCGGAAGGCAACTTCAGTGCTTCTTGCATGTATCGTTCAACGTAGGTGCGTACATGCTCCTTCTCTTTCTGCGTAATGTCCATTAGGGAGGAAATTATCCTATCGCTTCCCCCGTCATAGAATCGGGCGAAAAAAAGATTATTTAGGTCGTCGAACGACAGAATAAAGTTATCCTATAGACTGCAGAACTAGTCAAAGACTACTCCGAATAATGCCCCCACAAAGAGCTTAGTGAGGAAAGCGTCACTGCGAGGTAGGTTCCCAGTTGTAGTTTTAAAGTAGCTCATGTATTGACGGAGAGATATCTTCCCGTCAAATGGGTTTAGATTGAAAGGCTTGTACTTTGGCGAATATAGCCCATCCCTCCACTTGAGGGGATACGATTGTCGTATCCTGATCTCGCGGAGTGTGTCCCGATTGCCTAACGAGTCCAGATGAGCTCTCAGTTCTCTTACCTCCCAAATTTCTTATCGGGCTTTATCCGATGCAGAAGGAGTAGACGAACTTGGCAGAGCATGATGACCACCAGCATGAGGCACAATTGCATTCGAATCTTTATTAGTCCCATGGTCCTAGTTTGCTTAACCTGAGGCCCTTGGTGGTTGAGAGGATACACTTGCCTTGATGTCTAACACTGCTTGGTTCAAGGCTTGCAATGACTCGGTCATGGTTTGTATCATGGTCTCGATGGCTTCGAGGTGCTGTCGATCACTGGGGCCTTCGTGCTCGTCCCCTTTCATGTATGATGTTCTCACATGAGGTGAGATGGATGGGACGGTAGGCGCAGCGCATTTTGCCTTGCACTCTTACAACGAATAGTCGTCGGGAAAAGTTGGTAGTGCGGTGTCTCGTTCGGACTGTGATGGAACACTATCCCCAGTGTAGGAGGCTGCATCATCTTTATTAGGGTCGCTACCCCCAGGGATTTTAGCACCTGCTCCGTAGGAATCACTGTCGTCTCATAACAATGGATTATTATAGAGTTTTATGAGATTATAATCGCCAGCTTCTGCGGTCATCTGGGGTCTTGAGGGAGAGCTACCCCCAGTGGCTGGTAGCTTTTTCTTTGAGCGGGTGCCCAAAAAAATACCCCTTGTAGGTCCTTCTGCTTGTCCTCCTTGGACCCGCCTCCTCGACACACTGGTCGAGAGTGACAAACTGGAGGTGTTAGACTTCTTACCTCCCTTCGCAAAAGGGGCCTTCGAAGCCGAATAGGACGAGGCAAAGGATGTCTCCTCCTGCTCTGCTACTTGCACCTGTTCTCCGGGTCGCAGCCGGCTGGGTGCTCTTGGTTACAACCGCTTGAACGTCGACCACCTTTTTATAGGTACTGTTATTTTATTACAGCAGTAGTTGATGATAATGTTGGTACAGTGATGCCCTAGGGAGGATACTTTGTATGCCGTGATTATTTTCCTTATTTTGTGCTTGTGATTGATCACGTTGCGCAAGTCAAGCGAAGGATGATTCATCTTTACACCCTCCTTATGAGCACGAGTAGACCGTGCACATGGGTGTGTAGGCATTGTCTTTGCTCCCTAACATGGGGTTCGTACAAGAACTTTTCTCAAGTCGTTAGTGGAAGACTTTTGAGATTGACCCAATCCACTTGCCGCTGTGAGCTGGACAAGTGGGTCAGTTTTGTATGACTTTTCGTCAGGGGCACGTATAGTAAGTGGCGCCTACTAGCTGCCAGTCGAATGGGCAATTCATTAAGCTTGGCGAGCTCGTATCTCCCTAGAATTCTTCGTCCTTGCACACATTGTTGCATAATACGAAGAGTCCAATTTTGGGATTTCACCATTCTCAGCATGACGCATAGGATCAGCGTTGCACGATATTCGGTCAAAAAATAGAGGTTCTGTTGCTGATAGAGCCGCATGTGGACCTTTGCCTGCAACTGATGATCGGTGCCGCATGTGGACTTTTGCCTTCGGCTGCGGCCTTCACTACCTATGTCATGTGGGTCTTCTTAGGCTTTGCTTGCCTTGGAGAAGGACTCGTGCTGTCCCCAGAGAGCATATTCTCGAATGCTTGCTAGTCAAAGCGTACCACCAGCATCCTTCGGGTTTAACCGAGCTTGGTCGCATCGGAATGCCACACAGTCTTCTCATCAGAGGAGAAACTGGTCCATAGCAGAGTCGCCACCTTGTTTGCCATTGAAATTAGAATTGCTTTAATAACAAACTAAAAAAAGTAGAAAGAGGTCCTAGACAGACAATCTAAGTATAATTTTTTGATTCTGGGGTGTGAGGATGGACAAAGAGCATTGTAATAGCTCTTTTACTTCGTTGATGGTCCGATGCGGCGGTGAGGAAGCTCTTCTCTGTTATCTCTCCTTTGCCTGGGGGTGGTCTGGTCTCTCTGAAGCAAAAAATTTTGACCTTTGGGGCGTCCTAATTTCTCCTATTTATAGCCATATGCCTCTGTTTGGTCTCCGCAAGGGGCTCCTTCAATAGAATGCGGTTGCAACTATAGCCTCATAGTATGGGTTGAGTCCCGGGTAAGCTGCCGCATAAACGTTTTATTAGGATTTGTTGTTTGTTGGAGATTCTGGGGTTCTTGACTTCCGTTGCGTGACTTGGTCAGCTTGACACGTAGCCCACATTTTGGTAGAAGAAAATCATAACAGAAAGATTTTGTCGCATAAGACGCATGGTGTCTAGAATGCAGGAGTCCAGAGATGCCTAAAGCGTATGGAATATGGGACATCGAGGGCCAGAGACGTATGGAACGTATAGATTCTGGACCGTATAAGGCCAGAGATGCATGGAATGCATGAAGTCTGGACCGCATAGGGCCAGAGGCGCATGGAACATATGTAGTCTGGACCGCATAGAGCCAGAGACACATGGGACGCATGGAGTCTCGACCGCATAGAGCTAGAGACGTATAGGACGCATGGTGTCTGGACCCCATAGGTTCTATTACACGTGGCGCTGCACGCTTGTCCTGTAATAACCCATTCTATTCAAGCGGACAACTGATTCAAACAACGAAAGTTCAACGTCCCGACCCGCTTTGCTCAAAGAGAAGACTCATTTGAGGCAAATGATTTCCTGACTTGGCCCTTCAGGAGTTCCGACTAAGGATTTCAGAGGCTCGCTCGGAGTATCGCTCAACCGAGGCAAATCATTGCTAAGGTGGGTGGCTATGATAAACTTGTCTTTTCTTAGCCAGCACACTTAAAAATATGGACGATACATACTAGTCACTAGGTGAATCACCCCATGCATGCTAATAAGAATCTAACGTACCTAGCTAAGAGAATAATCCTAACTTGTATTGCTTGTGCTAGAACATGAAAATAAAACTTTGCTTATAATTGGACCCTTGCATGCTACCTTTGCCTTGTGCAACTAGACCCCGCTATACCTCGAGTACAACGATATATATATGTACTCTTCGAAGTGCACTGTTCACTTGTTTACACTGCACGTCCCTAGATCATGTCACTCGCTATGTCCCTTTAAGGTTTCACTCCTCGCTTTACCCTTAGACCCGTACAAAAACGTAAATGCTTATGTTCTATATGAATGCAATGCTTGCCTGGTTATATTTTAACTTGTATTTGTTGCCTCATTTTAATGCTTGTCGCATAAACTATGCCACGACCGTGTAACACTATATAAGTCATGCATTCATCTAGTTCTCCTCGGAAGACTATCTAATAGTCGTTCCGTGCAAGTATGAACCTGAAAGAATCCGGGACAGTTAGGTCGCCAAGGAAGTTCCCGAACCAGGATATTTGCACCATGTCAATCAATCCAAGAATCATAGCTCGTAGAGCATACTCATACTGAACATGAATCAAGAATCCAAGAATCAATATGTCATGTCTTGAATCCTGTGAATCTAAAATCTTAGAGACTGGCATGGTCACAGATAACTCGTGCACGAGGTGATAACATGAATTCCTCGGACGATCACCAGGGCACCGGTATCATACCGTCCTAGAAGGAATATGGTATTGCGTGACCAAATTGGTAGGATGCTCTCCGGTTTGGGGCTACGCAATATACAGCGGTCGGACCCTTGCTAGTGCATCCTACTCACAGATAACCCGACTGACTCCATGATCTACGGTAGTCTCACCATGTTTGGTCGAGATAATGGATAATGCCCAATGACTCTTTCATTATGCCTCATCTTCGTCCGAGACTATGCATCGTTCGTTATGGCTATGCTAGTGACCTCATGTTCATATAGATAAGTCATCCTCGCTTAGCGGCAATCCGTGTGCGAGTCATTGCATCGCATCCAGATTCTGAAACACCTGAACGATATGAGTATAAGATATCTATACAAATTGAATAACCTGAGCATTCCATTGAACACTTGAACATCTTATGCATACACCTGATAATTCGAGTAACTCGTGCTCCCGAAACATAATCTTGCTCACAACACTTGTGTTTCATATGCTATTGCCCCTGGATTTTATTATATATATGCTCGTGCTTGAATTAAATTGGTTTGCCTTGGACAGGGAAGGACAAATGGTAAGTTGGTAAGTCTCGTCGTATTTTCTCTTATATCGCACGGCGCTGCCACACGAGTTAGGCTATTCACCATTGCTATGAAACTGATCCTAAGGCAAGATTAGAGAGATAACTTAATAGATGGTGCACAAAATCTATATAACATGTTTGGATTTGTCGAGCGGGCGAGAAGCCTCCCCACCAGTGCATTCATGTACTGATAACCTACTAGATTGCTTGCAGTGTACGGAAGAACCTCATTTGGTGCGGATGCCTCCCTCGTGCGTGCTAAGGCTTGGAGTTCACTTTGAAGCCTTGGAGCGTTGCCTCTGGAACTGAAGCACATATACAAGATATAATATTGGAACATCACCTATACATCATACCATAAATGTTGCCACTTGGCACGCTTTTACTGTTTCTGAGAGAGGCGGCATGAGCGATTTATAATCTCGGCCAAGTGCCGCTTGTAACACTTATTAAATATCAATAAAGAGCTTATTTTATTTCTATACTTGTGTCATTCAATGTTTCCGCTATTGAAGACTCTACGAACTAGTTACCAATCGCCTATGCATTTATTATTCCGCTGCACTCGGACAATCTGTGCGACTCTGTGGCTTAGACCTCTTACCGCCTGTTCATATCATGGCCTTGCACGAGCGCGGCTAACGCTCGTGCGGTATCACGCCCAGATGGGTTAAGCCATCGTCCCGCGGGAGCGCTAGCACCGTAATTCTGGCCCAGCGGGGACGGCCAATTGCTTGCGGAAGATTGGGACGTGACATGTTGGTATAGAGCATGGCTATACGCCTTTGGATTTTGTTTCGATTTTCTCAGTTTTGAAATCTCATTCGTGGGTATGTGCATACGCTCTCTTTTAATGTCCTATCAGAATGTTCTAAACATTGAGTCTAAATACTTTCAAAAAGTGCATGTGAATGATATGATTGCTTGTACGAAATTGTGATGCGAAGGCCTTTGTGCCAACCTGTGCTAGACTTGTAGGAATAGACTCATGATAAAAATTACAAATTATGTGCGAACCCGAATACCTATACATGATTATCCAACTGGTTAGTGTGCGGAATAGAATATCGTCCTAACGGTTAGCTATGCACCCAGCTTTTCGGCTAAGTTGTGTAGAGTATCGTGCGCCAAGACCCTTTTGTGCGAACTAAGTTACAAACGAAAATAGGATATTATTCAGATAAGAAACAAGTCAGGCTTACAATTGCAACCGATATAAACATTATCAAATTCATCGCTTAGGCGAACATAGAGAATCGTGCTTGGATTTTGGAAAATAGCTCGAACGGTATTTCGTATCGGAAGATACAAATCGAATATGGGTTACTTGGATGACTATAAACGGGATATATATAAACAAGACTAAGATTTTATTAGACGATACCTAAACATCGTGCAGGAATTCTAAGAAAAACTTGGTGAATATACTAGCGATTGATGCGAACATCAATTAAGGATTTGATTGGGTGACTCAATTTCGAGTGGTGTATGGATCATTTAGAAATATCGAAACAGATTCATAGGTCTCGTGCGATAGTCGGATTAAACGATTAGAGAATGTCTCGAATAAATGATAAGGCTTATATCGAATAGGGATTCATGGAAAATGGAAATCGATATCTTGGTTAAGGAAAACTTGTTGGAAACTTGGAGTATCGTGCGAGCGATTTTGGATTGAAACAAAATGGATTAAACTTGAATACAATATCGCTTAATAGAAGTTAGCCCGAGAAAGAATATGGTGGTTCGATGAAAGAGATAAGCGATAACGGATTTGACTTAGAGTTTGGAAGAATGATCTTGAAATCTAGTTCGAAAAGATAAGATTCTAAATCAGTCCCAACAAGAACGATTATCCTGCGGGAGCCCCGACGTGGTGATTTCACATACGGCGGGGATGATCGAACTTACAGGAACATATTCGGTGATTATTCCAAAATGAACTCGATGAATAAGATGTATTAAAAATAGATGAACTTGGGCTTGAATATTTGAAGCCTAGTTGTTTGAGGAATGCTTGTAGTAGACTATGGAGTTACCAAACGGTAACATTAAAGTTGGATGATTTTGCTAGACAAATTATAATCACTGCATGAACGGATATGACTTGGTGGATAAATATATAACTTGGATGAAGCAAAATGAAATAATAAGGTGTCTCGATCATTTTGAAGATAACCATAACGTTCAAATGTTCTTGTCTTGTGTGACCGTAACTCTATGCTCGTAGATGCGTCACGTCCAGATTTGGACGATTATCCAGCGGGAGCATTGGCATGGTGATCTTATGTCCCACGAGGGTGATCGAACTTGCGGGAGACCGGAGCGTGACAACTGATGGATCATCTTAACTTTTGGTTCGACCCGATAAGGCAAATTCTGAAATACAAGTGATTCAGAAGTACTTCAGGGATAAGTTAACCTGGAACTTAGAGTAAATCATGTTTGATAGTTTCGTGAACCGATACATAAATCATATTGGACGACTTAGAGTTATAAACAAAGGTTTAGAATTAAATCTTGGCTTGGTGGTCTAGACTTAGTATGGATAGGGATTCTATCAAAATATGTTTGGAGAGATACTATGCAAATCACTAGGCTCGTCCTATAACTTGGATATATATCATAGATTTTACTGAACGAACTAGAACCATGTACAAACGAACATGTTAATGAGGGTAGAATATTCCATGCAAATAAACAATGGTTTGACCCTAGCAATTGGGGCAAGCATCGTGCGACAAATTTGCACGATGAATCGTGTGCTTAAACTTGTACCTATGACCTTGTGAGCTGACCTAGTAATTAGGCAGACGACCCTGTGCCGAATGAAAGAACCAGTGTGACCGACTTTAGCATATTTTTTGAACAAGCCATAGAACTAGGGCAGCAAGATTTAGTGTTAGACTTGGAACGGTAACGTGTACTATAGTTGACCTGAATGATGGACGCTAGTCGATAAACTGAATAGATCATGCTTAACGGTAGTGAAAAAACTTGAATTGAGTTGGAATGGAAATAGACTTGGATTTGATTGAACCTGTTGGAAGTATCATCGTGATTTATAAAATGAGAATCCTTGTAATTTTCGCAAGTAGATTATCCGATTTTACTATCTCTAAGTTTGGTTGAATGCATATATTTGAGGGACACCTTGAACGTGTGCACGATCCAAGACTCAATGATATGTGAAACTCAAGTGCTAAGACTTTGCTATCGCCAAGTTGGTGACATGCATATATTTGAAGGACACTTTGAATATGTGCACGATCCAGACTCGCAATATGCTGATCTCGAATGCTAGTGCAAGTGAATATCAACATGAACAAGTATAACGACTTATATAAGTTTATTTCAGCCTTAGATCATTATTCACGATGGGTTGTATCATACCCCGCGTTAAGCGATATATATTTTGCGCTAAGGCGCAATAGAGACCGAGTCAGAACTTAGATCGAATGATGGAGTCATTCAATGAGACCGACCCAACATACACGTAACATGGTAATAAGGAACGAGTAGCAGATTGTGTTCCAACGGATCTAGTGGTACCAATTGCTATGCTTGGGAAAGATTCAATAGTGCGGTAGACTGGCCTGCGCTCAGGAAGTCTCGAGGACGAGACTTTTTCTGAGTGGTGTATAATGTAATGACCCGTTCCGTTCAAGCGGACAGTCGATTCAAACGACGAAAGTGCAACATCCTGACCCACTTTGCTCAGCAAGAAGACTCGTTTGAGGCAAAGGATTTCTCGACATGGCCCTTTAGGAGTTCCAGCTTAGGCTTTAAGAGGCTCGCTCGGAGTATCGCTCGACTGAGGCAAATCAACGCTAAGGTGGGTGGCTACGATAAACTTGTCTTTGCTTAGCCAGCACACTTAAAAATATGGACGATACAAGCTAGTCGCTAGATGAATCACCCCCTGCGTGCTAATAAGAATCCAACGCACCTAGCTAAGGAAATAATCCCAACTTGTATTGCTTGTGCTAGAACATGGAAATAAAACTTTGCTTATAATTGGACCCTTGCATGCTATATTTGTCTTGTGCAACTAGACTCCGCTATGCCTCGAGTAGAACAATATATATATACTCTTCGAAGTGCACTGTTCACTTGTTTACACTGCACGTCCCTAGATCATGTCGCTCGGTATGTCCCTTTACGGTTTTACTCCTCGCTCTACCCTTAGACCCGTACAAAAACGTAAATGCATATGTTCTATATGAATGCAATGCTTGCCTGCTTATAAGTTAACTTGTATTTGTTGCCTTGTTTCAATGCTTGTTGCATAAACTATGCCACGACTTTGTAACACTATATAAGTCATACATTCATCTAGTTCTCCTCGAAAGACTATCTAATAGTCATTTCGTGCAAGTATGAACCTTATAGTATCCGGGACGGTTAGGTCGCCAAGGCAGTTCCCGAACCAGAGTATTTGCACCATGTCAATGAATCCAAAAATCATAGCTCATGGAGCATACTCGTACTGAAAAAGAATCACAGCTCGTGGAGCATACTCATACTGAACATGAATCAAGAATCCAAGAATCAATATGTCATATCTTGAATCTCATAAATCTGAAACCTTAGAGACTTGCATGGTCACGGACAAATCATGCACGAGGTGATAACATGGATTCCTCGGACAATCACCGGGGCACCGGTATCGTACCGTCCAATGAGGAATATGGTATTGTGTGACCAAATCGGTAGGATGCTCTCCAGTTTGGGGCTACACAATATACAGCGGTCGGACCCTTGGTAGTGCATCATGCTCATAGATAACCCGGCTGACTCCATGATCTACGGTAATCTCACCATGTTTGGTCGGGATGATGGCTAACGCCCAATGACTCTTTCATTATGTCTCATCTTCGTCCGAGACTATGCGTCATCCTTTATGGCTATGCCAGTGACCTCATGTTTATATAGATAAGTCATCATCTGTCACGACCCGCACCCGGAAATTCGGGCACGAGTGCGTGGGTACGTCCAGCCTACGCCGCAGAGTCGGCGGTAGTACGTTGTCTAGGTCAAATCCATATTTACTAAACTAGCTCATTCACAAATAACATAGGCAAGATAATAATGGGAAACAGATACTTAAGATTGCAATTGAAATAAATGTGACAACAGATTCAAATGTTTAGTACAGAAATCAGAATGAAATCGGGGACAAACCCGATTACTAAGATAAGAAATAGAAATAAAAGATAGCTACTGCTAGCTATTCTGCATCAGGGGTCTCCTGGGTGGGATCTGGCTCCTCATAAGTATCATCTGTACCCTCATAGGGACCATAAAATGTAGGGGCAAGGTCTTCATTATCGCCTAAATCAACAGATCCAGTCAGAAAAGGAGCAAAGTACACAGTGCACAACAAGATTAAACTAAATATTTATGACAATTAAATTGAATATCATGTTGAGAAACTGCATAACAGAACATCATTATCTCAGAGTTAAAGCTGTAAACAGGAATATGAGAAAGCAGAAATAAATGAGACAGGAAATAAAACTACAACAGTCAGCAAGATATATAACAAGACCAGAAACTAACTGTGTGAACTTGTGTTTATTTTTAGAATACATAGTTGGCATATAGGGGTTTATAAGGCTAATCCGGCCATCATAAACGGCTATTAAACAGGAAAAATTAAGATCCGGCTGAGGTACAGTCGCGTACCAACAGCTATTAAACATGACAAGGGGAAGGGTAAACTACATGCCTTCTAGTATTCTCCCACCCGACATGAAAAATAAGACATGAACTCCAATATTCAAGACATGAAATCCAGCATTTCTAACACTAGGTGTAATCATCAAGGGTACTAGTAAAGCAGAGAATTAATTATCACAATATAAAGATTTAACTTGAAGTGCAGGTACTTGCCTGTTGTTTGGATCTGATTAAATATTCTTGGGGAAATTCTAGAGATGAGTCCAAAAGCTGAAATAGACATTACCATCACGCTTAAAAGATGTCAAATAACTAGAAACGCCTGTCCTTGGGTCCAATTTGGAGACAAGGGCAAAAACGGCAGTTTCGGGTCAAAACGGGCTCCGTCGGTGGGCCCGCTTTGCACCGAAAAACGTGTCCGGGTCAACGGTCTCCAAATTTACCAAACTTAGTGTCAGCAGGTCAGGAACGCTGATACGAACCCAACGGAACTTCCAGATTTAGATTTCGATGAGCCGAACACAAAATCGCCCGTCGAGTGAGGCCTATGGGGCCCACAACACGCGATTTCGTCAACGTTCTCAGAATCGAACTAAACTTGACCCACAGGACCAGCGTATCGCTACTAGTCCGATGGCACAAGTTTCGTCTCGATCTGACGAGTGTACAAGAAGTTAGAGTGAATTGCAAAAAAGTCAGATACGGGGCGATGTCCGCGGATACGCGTTGATTCCGGTGTGCACGCACACCCGAATCAGCTTCCGCGAATTCTCACACGTCCGTATCGACGACGCGCACGTATCTGTGAAGACCGCACGCGACCAAGTCATCCCGTTTGGCGGGGCGCACTCAGTTCCCGGGTGAAACAGGGTCTGGTTTTTCCTGTTTTTGGATCGCGGTGTGCGATCACCACAGGGCGCGATGCTCCGAGCGGTTTGTCCGGGCACCGAGAGGGTCATACAGGCTTCGCGTAGAAATTTACAGAATCGAAAACGGAGATACAGGGTGCAAGATACGAGTACCTGAACCGGCTCTGAAAATCGGGGAAAAACCGTGTCCGTGTCGTGTCCGACACGGAGATTGGGGAAAATAGGGGTAGGGTTTTGCGGATTCCGGCGAGGGGAGCTCGGCCGGAGGAGGGCGGAGCGGCGCTGCTGGGGCCGAGGGCGGTTCGCCGGGGCTGGGCGGAGCCGGTGGTCGGCGGTGCGCGGGGAGGAGGGGCGGCCGGAGGCGGCTGCTCGCGTGTCCGAGTAGAGAGGAGGGGCTGTGGAGGAGGACGACGACGCCGACGGGGTTCTGCGAGGGCGGCGAGGCGCTGGAGGAGGGCGGCGGAGGCTGAGGGAGGAGGATGGGGGTTCCGGCGCGGGGAAGGAGGCCGGAGCCGGTCGCCGGAGTTAGGTTTAGGGTTAGGGTGAAGGAGGAGGAAGAAGAAGAGGGGGGGAGTTTATAAAGGGGAGGAGGCGGCGGTTAGGGGGCCGGGCAAGGCGGGGTGAGGGGGTGTCGTGGCCGCGGGGTGCGGGCGAGGTGGCCGGCGGAGGCGCCGCGTGGCCGGGCGGGGCGGGCGGCTGACCGAGCCTCGCGGGGACGTGGGGGGGAGGAGGTCGCCCGGGTCGGGTAGACGGCGGGTCGGGTCTGGCTGACCCGACCCGACCCGGTAAGGGGCGGGCTGGGCCGGATCAGGCCCAATGGGCCGGACAAGGGAACGGGCCGGAAAATATAAAAAAAACAGAAAATAATAATAATAAATATAATAAAAATTATTTAATTTAATAATTAATTAATTAAAATAGTTTTGAGGCATTTAAAAATAGGTCTGAGGCCCAGAAAAATCTAGAAAAATTACCCTAAGTCCAGTTTTTCATTTTACACCCAAAAATATTATTTTCATGATATTTTAATATCATTTATTAACAATTAAAATCATTTAATAATTAAGAACCTTGATTTTAATTTCAAAAAATTCCCAAAAAATTCCAGAAAATTGGGAAAATCCAAGATTTAATAATTTTGAAAATTCAGGGGTTTTACAATCTACCCAACTTATAAAAATTTTGTCCTCGAAATTTAAGAATAACAAAGGCACGAAAGGAAAGGCCGAGAATTAAATTATACCTCAGGGTTCAAAAAGATAGGGGTATCGCTCTCTAATCTCGTCTTCTCGCTCCCAGGTGGATTCGCCGGGAGAATGGTGCTTCCAAGCGACGCGAACCAGGGAAATAACCTGGTTCCGTAGAACTTTCTTCGATCGATCCAGTATCTCCACGGGTTGCTCTTGGTAAGTCAAACTTGGGCCTACTTCGAGCTCTGAGTGATCCAAAATGTGGCTGGGATCTGACACATACTTTCTCAGCTGCGACACGTGGAAGACGTTATGGACTCCATCCAGAGAGGGTGGCAATGTCAGTCGGTATGCCACTTCTCCGATTTTCTCCTGAATGCCAAAAGGTCCAATAAATCTTGGGCTAAGTTTTCCACTCCTTTCGAACCTAATGGTGCCACGTGTCGGGAAAATCTTTAAGAATACCAGCTCTCCAACCTTTAATAAAGTCATAATCAAGTCTTAGTTCCATAATCAAAATATTTAAATTGACTTGAATTTATAAATTTAATTACCTCAAATTCCAAGGGCCTTCGGTGGCTATTTGCCCAATGTCGTTGCTTGTCTTGAGCCACTCGAAGTCTGTCCCTTATTTGTTTTACCTTCTCAGTTGAATCGATCACCATCTCTGGTCCCAGCAGGGCTCTTTCTTCAACGTCGTCCCATGATAGCGGGGTACGACATCTTCGTCCATACAGAGCTTCAAATGGAGTCATCTCAATACTTGCCTGGTAACTGTTATTATAAGAGAACTCCACAAGATGTAGATAGTCTTCCCAGGATCCTCCAAAATCTAGAACACATGTACGAAGCATATCTTAAAGTGTCTGGATTGTACGTTCCGATTGTCCATCGGTTTGGGAATGATAAGCTGTACTGAATTTGAGTTGAGTCCCCAAGCTGGCTTGTAAGCTCTTCCAGAAGTGAGAGGTGAATCTTGAATCTCGGTCGGAGACAATACTTACTGGAACTCCATGCAACCTAACAATATGTCTGATATATAAATCTGTCAACTTTTCTGTAGATAGCCCCACTTTGAAGGGTAGAAAATGTGCAGACTTGGTCAGTCTATCTACTATCATCCAGATTGCATCCTTTCCACTAGGTGTCCTTGGAAGTCCGGAAACAAAATCCATTGTGATATGTTCCCACTTTCACTCCGGAATGGGTAGTGGTTGAAGCAATCCTCCAGGTCTTTGTCTTTCTGCCTTGACTTGTTGGCACACTAAACAACGAGATACGAACCTGGCTACTTCTCTTTTCATGCCATGCCACCAAACATGCGTCCTCAGGTCCTTGTACATCTTGTTGGCTCCTGGATGTATAGAGTATTACGATCTGTGCGCCTCTTGCATAATGTCTTCCCTTTTGTCTCCTTGAGGTACACATAATCTATCTCCGTGCCTCAGTGATCCATCTTCATGAATTCTGAATTCTTCCACTAATCCAGCTTGCACTTGACCTCGAAGGCTTCGCAGGCCTTCGTCTTGAAACTTTGTCTCCTTGATCTTGTCTATTAAAGTAGACTGAATCTGCAAGTTCATCATTTGGCCTTCTTTTCCAGGGATAATTACCTCAATACCTAAACTTTCCAGGTCCTCGAGCAAGTGCCGGTCCATAGTCAAGTACATCGCCATAGGATACCTGCTTAGAGCATCAGCAACTACATTTGCCTTCCCAGGATGATATTGAAGGGTGATATCAAAGTCTTTCATTAGTTCCAGCCACCTTCTTTGCCTCATGTTTAGCTCTTTCTGGGTGAAGATATATTTTAAACTTTTATGGTCTGTAAATATTTCCACCTTTTCTCCATAAAGATAATGCTTCCATAGCTTAAGAGCGAAAATGACAGCTGCCAATTCTAAATCATGAGTTGGATAGTTCTTTTCATGGGGTCGAAGCTGTCTAGAGGCATATGCTATTACTTTCTTGTTCTGCTCTAATACACAACCTAGACCTTTTCCAGAAGCATCACTATAAATAGCGAAACCTCCGGTTCCAGAAGGTAAGGTCATAATAGGGGCAGTAGTCAGCCTTTTCTTCAATTCCTCAAAAGCATGCTGACATTCATCAGTCCAGGTGAACTCTTCATCCTTCCTTGTTAATTTTGTCATGGGTTCAGCAATTCTTGCAAAGTCCTTCACAAACTTCCGATAGTAGCCAGCTAGTCCCAGGAAACTTCTAATCTCAGCTACAGAGTCTGGAGTGGGCCAGGATTCTACTGCCACTATCTTCTTAGGATCTACTGCTATTCCATCTCCCGTCACAACATGTCCCAAGAATTCTACTTTGTCTAGGAAGAATGCACATTTAGATAATTTCCCATAAAGTTTTTCCTTCCTCAAAGTCTCCAATGCTAACCTCAAATGTTCTTCATGTTCTTCGGGGGTCTTGGAGTAGATCAAAATATCATCAATAAAGACCACTACAAATTTGTCTAGATATTTTTGAAATACTTTGTTCATCAAGTTCATAAAAACTGCTGGAGCATTCGTCAACCCGAACGGCATTACTAAAAATTCGTAGTGTCCATTTCGGGTATTGAAAGCGGTTTTAGGGATGTCTTCCTTCCTCACCCTTACTTGGTGGTAACCAGACCTCAAATCAATCTTTGAAAATACCCGAGCTCCACTCAACTGATCAAATAAGTCATCTATCCTGGGTAGGGGATACTTATTTTTAATTGTTAAGGCATTCAAGGCCCTATAGTCAATACACATTCGGGATGTTCCGTCCTTCTTGGGCACAAATAATACTGGAGCTCCCCAGGGTGAGACACTAGACCTAATGAAGCATTTGTCTTCTAGTTCTTTGATTTGCTCATTTAGTTCTATTATCTCCTTCTTGTTGATTCTGTAGGGATTTTGAGATACTGGTGCTGCTCCTGGCACTAAGTCAATAGAGAATTCAACTTCTCCGTCTGGGGGTAAGCCTGGGAGATCCTCAGGGAAGACATCAAGGTATTCAGAGATGATAGGTAGTGGCAATTCTTCTGTTACTAGGGCTCCACAAATTTTGTTATTACCCATTTCTCTAGAACCTCTAGCAAATTCAAATTCTGGCTTGTCAGGGGGCCTGAAGATTACACTACCTCTGTGGCAGTCTATAGTGGCATGATGTTGACTTAACCAATCCATACCCAGTATAATATCAAAACTGGGCACTGGTATTACAAGTAGCCTAGCATACAGTTCTCTTCCACATAATATAATAGGGCAATTGTTACAGGCATCACTAACCGGGATGATTCCTCCACCAGTAATGATCTTATAACAATTCCTAAGGGGTTTAGTGATTAAGCTATGCTTCATAAGGAAATCTACTGACATGAATGAATGAGAAGCTCCAGAGTCAAATAAAGTAATAGCTGGTATTGAATTTATAAGCACAGAACCTGTGATCACGTCTGCTGTGGCTTCAGCTTCTTCCAGAGTCATTGCATAAGCACGGCCTTGCTGCGGTGCACCCCTCTGTTGCTGCTGTTGCTGCTGAGCAAAGCGTTGTTGTTGTGTTGGAAGCGGGGGTCTCCTCTGTTGTGCTGCTGGGGCCCTGGCCTGGGCTGGAGCCTTTGGTGCAGCGGTGCATCCTTGAGCAGCTGGACAGTCCCTCATTTGATGCGCTGCTGAGCCGCAGTAGAGGCAGGCACCTAGCCTCTTCCTGCAGACTTGCCAAGTATGACCTAGTTTTTGGCAAAAGTTACAAGCAGCAGCTTGTTGGTTCTGTCCTTGAGCCTGGTGTTGGGGTGCTGGAGCTCGAGGGAGAGGACGCTGAGTTTGCTGCGGGGCCCTCTGCTGTTGTTGCTGTTGTTGTTGAAAAGGGCGTTTGTTGGGTCCCGTATTTCCGGTATCTCTCTCTCGTTTCAGTTTATGCCCCATATCTCTCTCAATGCCTTGTGCCAGGCTCAGGATTTCCTCATAGGTGCGAGCTCAGCTGGTGGTGACAGCAAGGCGAATATCCGGAGACAGCCCCTTCTTGAATCTACGGGCTCTGTCCTCCGGGGTACGAACCATGTACTCCGCAAAATGGCTCAACCTGCTAAATTCAGCAGTATATTCATCAACAGATAGGTTACCTTGTTCCAGTCTCTCGAATTAGCTTTCGAGAGCTTCCCGAGCCACTTCGGGGTAGAATTTCTCCTTGAATAGTCTCTTGAAGTCCTCCCAGGTGAGGTCAGGAGCAGATAGTTGGGGTTCATCTCTGAACCAGGTTCGAGCAATGTCGAACAGTTGCAGGCTTGCGGACTCCACTTTGAGGTCATCAGGGACCCGAGCAGTCTTCAGGAGTCTCTCGACATTCTCTATCCACTCATCGGCATAGAGAATGCCCTCAGTTCCGTAGAATTCCAGGGGTCTAAGATTCTTGAAGTCTTTGGCACTCCCTGGCCTCTTGAGTGGCGACTCCTGGGACTTAAGAGCTTCTGAGAGGCTGGTCCGCAGAAGTGCAGTCTGTTCTTTCTGGGATTCCACTAGTCCCTGGAACACTCCGAGTAGCTGTGCCCCATCTAGAGTAACTGCTGGAACAGATGGAGGCGGCAGGAGTGCAAGAGTCTCGGGCACATTCTACTCAGCTGGTTCTGATGTGCCTCCTACTGTGTTCCTTGTCTGGACTATTCTGAAAGATTAAGGGATAGGAAGATCAGAATAGAATACTTGAAAATCAAAGGCGATAGGAAAATTGAGCAGAAATGATATCAAGAATTGAAATAAGGACCCTATACTGTGAATGAGCTTTTCCTAGAATCCTCAATCTTATTCCATACCCTGTCCTAGGGTATTACCCTATTTAAGGATAGACCTGCATGGGCCACCATAAAAATGTGTCACGACCCGCACCCGGAAATTCGGGCACGAGTGCGTGGGTACGTCCAGCCTACGCCGCAGAGTCGGCGGTAGTACGCTGTCTAGGTCAAATCCATATTTACTAAACTAGCTCATTCACAAATAACATAGGCAAGATAATAATGGGAAACAGATACTTAAGATTGCAATTGAAATAAATGTGACAACAGATTCAAATGTTTAGTACAGAAATCAGAATGAAATCGGGGACAAACCCGATTACTAAGATAAGAAACAGAAATAAAAGATAGCTACTGCTAGCTATTCTGCAGCAGGGGTCTCCTGGGTGGGATCTGGCTCCTCATAAGTATCATCTGTACCCTCATAGGGACCATAAAATGTAGGGGCAAGGTCCTCATCATCGCCTAAATCAACAGATCCAGTCAGGAAAGGAGCAAAGTACACAGTGCACAACAAGATTAAACTAAATATTTATGACAATTAAAATGAATATCATGTTGAGAAACTGCATAACAGAACATCATTATCTCAGAGTTAAAGCTGTAAACAGGAATATGAGAAAGCAGAAATAAATGAGACAGGAAATAAAACTACAACAGTCAGCAAGATATATAACAAGACCAGAAACTATCTGTATGAACTTGTGTTTGTTTTTAGAATACATAGTTGGCATGTAGGGGTTTATAAGGCTAATCTGGCCATCATAAATGGCTATTAAAAAGGGAAAATCGAGATCCGGCTGAGGTACAGTCGCGTACCAACAGCTATTAAACATGACAAGGGGAAGGGTAAACTACATGCCTTCTAGTATTCTTCCACCCGACATGAAAAATAAGACATGAACTCCAATATTCAAGACATGAAATCCAGCATTTCTAACACTAGGTGTAATCATCAAGGGTACTAGTAAAGAAGGGAATTAATTATCACAATATAAAGATTTAACTTGAAGTGCAGGTACTTGCCTGTTGTTTGGATCTGATTAAATGTTCTTGGAGAAATTTCCAGAGATGAGTCTAAAAGCTGAAATAGACATTACCATCACCCTTAGAAGATGTCAAATAACTAGAAACGCCTGTCCTTGGGTCCAATTTGGAGACAAGGGCAAAAATGACAGTTTCGGGTCAAAACGGGGTCCGCCGGTGGTCCCGCTTTGCACCGAAAAACGTGTCTGGGTCAACGGTCTCCAAATTCACCAAACTTAGTGTCAACAGGTCAGGAACGCTGATACGAACCCAACGGAACTTCCATATTTGGATTCCGATGAGCCGAACACAAAATCGCCCGTCAAGCTGGGCCTGTGGGGCCCACGACACGCGATTTCGTCAACGTTCTCAGAATCGATCCAAACTTGACCCACAGGACCAGCGTATCGCTACGAGTCCGATGGCGCAAGTTTCGTCTCGATCTGACGAGTGTACAAGAAGTTAGGGCAAATTGCAAAAAAGTCGGATACGGGGCGATGTCCGCGGATACGCGTTGATTCCGGTGTGCACGCACACCCGAATCAGCTTTTGCGAATTCTCACACGTCCGTATCGACGACGCGCACGTATCTGTGAAGACCGCACGCGACCAAGTCGTCCCGTTTGGCGGGGCGCACTCAGTTCCGGGGTAAAACAGGGTCTGGTTTTTCCTATTTTTGGATCGCGGTGTGCGATCACCACAGGACGCGATGCCCCGAGCGGTTTGTCCGGACACCGAGAGGGTCATACAGGCTTCGCGTAGAAATTTACAGAATCGAAAACGGAGATACACGGTGCAAGATACGCGTACCTGAACTGGCTCTAAAAATCGCAGAAAAACCGTGTCCGTGTCGTGTCCGACACGGAGATTGGGGAAAATAGGGTTAGGATTTTGTGGATTCCGGCGAGGGGAGCTCGGCCGGAGGAGGGCGGAGCGACGCTGCTGGGGCCGAGGGCGGTTCGCCGGGGCTGGGCGGAGCCGGTGGTCGGCGACGCGCGGGGAGGAGGGGCGGCCGGAGGCGGCTGCTCGCGTGTCCGAGTAGAGAGGAGGGGCTGTGGAGGAGGACGACGACGCCGACGGGGTTCTGCGAGGGCGACGAGGCGCTGGAGGAGGGCGGCGGAGGCTGAGGGAGGAGGATGGAGGTTCCGGCGCGGGGAAGGAGGCCGGAGCCGGTCGTCGGAGTTAGGTTTAGGGTTAGGGTGAAGGAGGAGGAAGAAGAAGAGGGGGGAAGTTTATAAAGGGGAGGAGGCGGCGGTTAGGGGGCCGGGCAAGGTGGGGTAAGGGGGTGTCGCTGCCGCGAGGTGCGGGCGAGGTGGCCGGCGGAGGCGCCGCGTGGCCGGGCGGGGCGGGCGGCTGACCGAGCCTCGCGGGGACGTGGGGGGAGGAGGTCGCCCGGGTCGGGTAGACGGCGGGTCGGGTCTGGCTGACCCGACCCGACCCGGTAAGGGGCGGGCTGGGCCGGATCAGGCCCAATGGGCCGGACAAGGGAACGGGCCGGAAAATATAAAAAAAACAGAAAATAATAATAATAAATATAATAAAAATTATTTAATTTAATAATTAATTAATTAAAATAGTTTTGAGGTATTTAAAAATAGGTCTGAGGCCCAGAAAAAATATCCTAAGTCCAGTTTTTCATTTTACACCCAAAAATATTATTTTCATGATATTTTAATATCATTTATTAACAACTAAAACGGGCTGGGCCGGATCAGGCCCAATGGGCCGGACAAGGGAACGGGCCGGAAAATATAAAAAAAACAGAAAATAATAATAATAAATATAATAAAAATTATTTAATTTAATAATTAATTAATTAAAATAGTTTTGAGGCATTTAAAAATAGGTCTGAGGCCCAGAAAAATTATCCTAAGTCCAGTTTTTTATTTTACACCCAAAAATATTATTTTCATGATATTTTAATATCATTTATTAACAACTAAAAATTATTTAATAATTAAGAACCTTGATTTTAATTTCAGAAAATTTCCAGAAAATTCCAGAAAATTGGAAAAATCCAAGATTTAATAATTTTGAAAATTCAGGGGTTTTACATCATCGCTTAGCGGCAATCCGCGTGGGAGTCATTATATCGCATCCAAACTCTGAAATACCTGAACGATATGAGTGTAAGACATCTATACAAATTGAACAACCTGAGCAATCCATTGAACACTTGAACATCTTATGCATACACCTGATAATTCGAGTAACTAGTGCACCCGAAATATAATCTCGCTCACAACACTTGTGTTTGTATATGCTATTGCCCCTATATTTCATTATATATATGCTCGTGCTTGAATTAACTTGGTTTGCCTTGGACAGGTAAGGACAAATGGTAAGTTGGTAAGTCTCGCCGTGTTTTCTCTTATATTGCACGACTCACTGCCACAGGAGTTAGGCTATTCATCATTGCCATAAAACTAATCCTAAGGCAAGATTAGAAAGATAACTTAATAAATGGTACACGGAACATATATAACGTGTTTGGATTTGTCAAGCAAGCGAGAAGCCTCCCCACCAGTGCATTCATGTACTGATAACCCACCAGATTGCTTATAGGGTACGGCAGAACCTCGTTCGATGTAGATGCCTCCCTCGTGCGTGCTAAGGCGTGGAGTTCACTCTGAAGCCTTGGAGCGTTGCGTCCGAAACTGAAGCACATATACAAGACATAATTTTAGAATATCGCCTATACATCATTCCATAAATGTAGTCACATGGCACGCTTTTACTGTTTCAGAGAGAGGCTTGAGCGATTTATAATCTCGGCCAAGCGCCGCTTGTAACACTTGTTAAATATCAATAAAGAGCTTATTTTCTTTCTATACTTGTGTCATTCAATGCTTCCGCTATTGACGACTCTGTGAACTTGTTACCAATCGCCTATGCGTTTATTATTCTACTATACTCAGACAATCTGTGCGATTCTGTAGCTTAGACCTCTTACCGCTTGTTCATATCACGGCCTTGCACGGGCGCGGCTTACGCTCGTGCGGCATCTCGCCTAGATAGGTCAAGCGTTCGTCTTGCGGGAGCGCTGGCACGATGATTCAGGCCCAGCGGGGACGACCGATTGCCTACGGAAGATCGGGGCATGACATGTCCGTAGTCATTGAGAGCTTCTTGTTGCTTAGTGTGCTCATATTTTCTGAAGCGCTCAGAAAATCCTTTTTGTCACGATTCTGTATCAAATATAATCCTTTTGTCAGGCCTTTATGTGGCCAATATTTGGAGCGCACGGATGCAACTTTTTATCTACGGCATGGTCATCCTGCGGCCTGATTTTTTCATATTTGAATGGGACGCAGGGTTGTTGTATATATGGATCCAGATTTTTTATGCTTCTACACTCACGTTTCACTTTTTTCAACTTGATAAAAAATTGCTCCGAATTAGTTAATATTTAGTATAATTTTTATGCGAAAATCCAAACCCAATTTGGGGTTCCTATTAAGTATTTTTGGAGTGACAATGGTCGTGAGTATTTATCTCGTGAGTTCAATTATCATATGGCTAGACATGGCATCATCCACAAAACTTTTTATTCTTACACACCAAAACATAATGGTGTGGCTGAACGCAAGAATCACCACCTTTTGAAAATAACGCGTTCTCTTATGTTTCAAGCACTTACTCCCAAAAAAATTTGGTTTGATGCAGTCCTTACAGCTTGTTATCTGATCAAACGAATGTCATCTTCTATTTTCAATGGTACTACTCTATTTTCTCAGTTATATCCCAATCGTGAGCCATTTTTTGTATCCCTCAAATTTTTTGGCTGCTTGTGTTATGTTTGGGATACTTGACCTACTCTTTCTTAGCTGAATCCAAAGGCAATAAAGTATTTTTTTTTGGGTACCAAAAGATCAAAAATGGTATCACTGTTTTTCTCCAACTATAAAGAGGTATTTTATGTCTTGGGATGTTACTTTTGTTGAAACTGAATTTTCTCCACTCCCACCAACTACAAATTATGTTCCCAATGTTTACCCAGAAGACAATTTTCGGTTGTTTTCAGTTCAAACATAGCATCTCCCCGTAAGGGTTTCCTCCCCTGCCGAGACAGTCTCCCTCGGTCGGATGGTCCGTAAATATCAGCACAATCAGAATCAGCATCGCCAGTCTCAGAAACTCCGATAGACCAAGCATCACTAATGGTGCCCCCGGCCATCGGGCCATCGTCCTCCTCTAGCTCCACAGATTTACCAGTTCCGACAGAACAAACATCACCGATGGTGCCCTTGGCCGTCGTACCACCGTCCTCTTCCAGCTCCACTGATTCACCATTTCCGACAGAACAAACATCACCGATGGTGCCCTCGACCATCGTACCATCATCCTCCTTTAGCTCCAATGATTCACTACTTCCTGTTATACCGGCTTGACCCCGTCGTGCATGACGTGGCCATCCTTTGAGTTGTTGGCACTGCAACGGGCTCGCGAATCCGACTCAGTCCTTGGTGGCGACTATTGACGGGATTCAAAATTTTAATTATGCGGATGAAAGACTCAAACATCCTGGTTGACGCGCAGCTATGGAAGAGGAGATACGAGCATTTCGAGAGAACCATACGTGGGACTTGGTGGATTTGCCTACGGAAAAGAAGGCGGTCGGTTGCAAGTGGGCGTTTACAATCAAGGTGAAACTAAATGGCACTCTTGATTGTTTGAAAGCTCGATCGGTGGCTAAAGGATATTCTCATACATAGGGTAAAGATTATTTTGAGATATTCTCCCTAGTTGCCAGGATGACTTTTGTGCGAGTGCTTATCGCATTAGCCGTCCACTATGATTGGCCCCTCCTGCAGTTAAATGTGAAGAATGCCTTTATTCATGGGGACCTTGAAGAAGAAGTGTATGTTATGCAGCCTCATGGGTTTGTTACAAGGGAGAGTAAAGTATGTTATCTGCGGAAGACCCTCTACGGTCTCAAACAATCACCTCGTGCTTGGTTTGGTCGATTTACAAATATCGTTACTCAGTTTGGCATACATCAATCCAAGAAGGATCATTCGGTATTTTATCGACAGATATCTGCTGGAAGGATACTACTTGGTGTCTAAGTTGATGACATTGTGATTACAGGAGATCAATGACAGTCAGGGTATTACAGGGCTGAAGAAGTTTTTGGGTGAACAGTTTTAGACTAAGGATATGGGAGCATTGAATTACTTCTTAGGCATTAAAATCACACGGGATAAGAAGCACATTGTAATGTCTTAGAGAAAATATGTGCTGGACATCCTAACTGATGCCGGAATGATACAAGCTAAATGAGCAACCTCACTCATGGACCCAGGGGTAATGTTACTTCCCGATGAAGGGACACCGATGACCAATCCGAACCAGTATCGTCGAGTGGTTGAAAAACTCAACTACTTGGCGGTCATGACTCGTCCAGATTTTTTTTGATGTAAGTGTCGCGAGTAGATTTATGGCTTCTCCACGAATTCCGCATTGGCAGGGAGTTCTCAGAATCATGTGCTATCTAGCCTAGAATCTGGTAAAATAAATTCGGATGGAGCATCAGGGACATACTAGTCTAGAATATTTTACAGATGTAGATTGGGGTGCATGTCCTATGGATAGACGGTCTACATCTAGCTATTTAGTTTTTATTGACGGTAATTTAGTGCCATGGAAGAGCAAGAAGCAGAGTGTGGTCTCGCGATCAAGTTCAGAAGTAGAGTACCGAGCTATTGCTTATAGCACAACAGATGTGTTATATCTGCAGCATCTTCTGAAGGGGCTGGAAGAAGAAGAAGCATGATCTAACGCTGCATATATGTGGTGTGACAATCAGTCAGTTATCCATATTGCCACCAATTCCGTATTTCATGAAGGACAAAATATATTGAGAGTGTCTGCCACTTTGCCCGTGATGAATTTCAAAAGGAATTAATAAAATTTCACCATGTGAGGACCGGCGATCAGATAGCTGACATTTTCATGAAGTCTCTTTTACGCCATCGGGTTCAGTTTCTTTGTAACAAGCTGGACATGATTGACATTTATGCTCCAGCTTGAGGGAGAGTGTTAAAGTATTAGTGGACTTTAGTTACATATCGGATAGAATAACAGAGAGAGGAACTAGCCTCTCCTATATATATATGTACTTCTCTTATTGATAATGAATCATTCAATCTATTCCTTTCTGCAATATCGTCCCCTAACAACATTTTGGTAATTAATTTATTTTAAAAAAAAATTGTGTTGCCTCCTAGTAAACTGTGTAATACCTTTAACATTTGTCGGATTATAAAACCAATGCTTTCAACTAGGTATATTAGTAAGACATATCTATAGAATGCTTGATGAGAACCATCGCGGTCTAGCATTCCAAGGGTATGCTTGATGAGAACATCACTGTCCAGCATTCTAAGGTTTGACGCACTTGCAGACCTTATAGTTTGCGACAAAGGTGGCGAACACAAATTACTTCTCAAAGGCGCTTCACTTCCGAGGCTTCCGAGGTTATATACCGACCATTTAATTTATTTATTTTCAAGTTATATGATCAACGTCGTTCTTGATTTCCTCCTCGTTCACCGTCGAGAAGCTCAGCCAGTTGTTAATGGACAGCGACGGCGATAGAAACCTCTCGGTGCTCCCGGTGGTACTCCTTTGCATCTCTGGTTCACCAGCTGGGTGGCCGTCGCTGCTGTTCTGTGCGACCAGGAACTCGAGGGCGGTCGCGATGTCCTTGATCACCGGCCGGGTGGTTTCGTTCTCTTGAATGCACAGCGCGGCGATCGCGACAGCTTGATACAGAGACTTCACGGGGAACTTCCCTTCGAGCAGCGGATCGGCCATCTCGACGAACTTCTTCTTGTCCTTGAACAGTGGCGCTGCCTGCAACATTTGCAGTACATCATGTATCATATATCTCCACAGTAAATTCCAAGGCAGAAAGAAGGGTTATTTAGTTTTAAATCTCCTATAATATTGATAATTTGCGTTTAGGTCTCCATATTGTCATGACCGTCCAAACTAAAGACCTAAACGTAAATTTTTAATATTACATGAGACCGTTACTAAAATATGTGAGAATTGTGAGTTAGGTTATTTAGCTTTGCATTGTGGGGGTTCTCGTATAATTTGTGTTATTAATTAGTTTTGTCATGACCAATCGAGAATGAGACTTTTGACATTGTTGTTCGCGTCTATGTCTCGATCTCAGCAGCCAGAACCTTTCTTACGGCAGTTTCGGTGGGGACGACTACATCGACATCGCGTATCGTCACGTGTCTCTCATCACAGTCGCATTGTTGAATGCTTTAAACTCGAGAGTTCGGAGGGTTGTGTGGCTGCTAAGATCAGGATAGAAGTATACAACATTTTCACAATTATCATTCTCAATTGTTCATGAAAAAAAAAAAAAAAAAAAAACTAAATAATCCTAGTCACTCAACTCTCACGTATTTTCGTCTAGTTTTAGGATCTCGTAGTATTTAGGTCTCTGTTCTTGGACGGTTATCCCAAGTACACAGCTAGAATGAGACATGAGATCTAATTCTATTTTGGGCAATATAGGGACCTAAATTCAAATGTCTAATATTAGACGAGATCATAAAACTAAATAATCCTAAAAGAAGGAATAACAGCTAGAAAATAACTTGGTGCTCAGCATACCCATTCAATTAGCACTTGCTCTTTTGCCGGTCTTGTTTTGTCCATAGGCTTCCTTCCGGTGATGAGTTCCAGTAGCATAACCCCGAGGCTGTAGATATCGGACATCTTCGTCAGCTTCCCCGTCCGCGCGTACTCCGGAGCACAGTATCCGTAAGTTCCCATCACTCTGGTCGATATGTGCATCTTCTCTCCGACCGGACCTAGCTTGGCCAGGCCAAAATCGGATAGCTTCGGCGTAAAATCCTCGTCGAGAAGTATGTTCGACGATTTCAGGTCACGGTAGATCACCGGCGGATTCGCCGTGTCGTGCAGGTACTCGAGTCCTCTCGCGGCACCTAGTGCTATTCTCATCCTGGTGTTCCAGTCCAATGGCTTACTATCTGGGGCTAAATCTGAAAAAAAAAATTGATAAATAACTCATTGATTGTTACTAGGTAAAGGCTAAAATTTCAAATTGATACCCTCAATTATTCAAGTTTTTTAGACTTTTAAGTATAATGCTACAACTTAATATTGTGAACAAAAAATTCAAAATGGCAAAAAAATACTCTCCTTATTCATGATCATATCAAATACTTACAGGAGAGATGATGGAAATAATTTAGTCAAAAAAATATTATTTATTTTTATTCAAACGAAAAAAAATTAACTCTTGACTGACAGATGATATCGACTTAAAAATATTCAATAGCTTGATCACAGTATCAAGTTGAAATTAAGCCCTAAGTTGAAAAAATTATCCTGAATGACGGAGGGTATCGAATTAAAAATATTCAATAGTTAAATATAGTGATTTGTATGATATTAAAGTTTAGGATATCAAATTAAAAAAAAATTGAATAGCATATCACAGTATCAAGTTAAAATTAAGCCCTAAGCCCTAGGTTAAAGAGGTAGAAAGGAAGTTGAGGTAATGATAATCAAATATTCAAAGGAGAGATGATGAGGATAGTTTGACCAAAAAAGTATTATTTATTCTTGTTGAAACGAAAAAATTAAGGTGACTAACGGAGGATATCGACTTGAAAATATTCAATAGTTGAGAATAGCGATTGGTATAATATTAAAATTTAGAATATGAGATTGAAAAACTTGAATAGTTGAGAGTATGAAGTCGAAATTAAGCCCTAGGTAAAAGAAGAATAGAGGAAGTTGAGGTAATGATAATGTTACCATGAAGGTGATCTTGAAGTGAACCGAGGGGCATGTAATCGTACACTAGGATCCTCTCGTCGCCATCCGCGCAGTATCCGAGCAAGTTTACAAGATTTTGGTGGTTGAGAAGGCTGAGCATCAGAACTTCGACGAGGAACTCTCTGTTTCCCTGATACCCTTGCCTATCAAGCTGCTTAACTGCTACTAACTGAGGGAAGGCCATATAAGAAACTAAGGAGAGTTTGGTATGCGTAATAGTGTAGTCGAAAATTTTCGGAAACCAAATTTCAAGTAATTAATTTTTTTGTAAAATTAAATTGTTATGTTTAGTGACTATATAAATATTTTACAAAAATAAAACAAAAAACAAAAAACAACAAAAAAAATTCTTTAAAATAAAATTGTAAAAAAAAAAAAAAAAAATTCAAAAAAATCTTCAAAAATAAAAAAAATCTTATAAAATGAAAAATGATGAAAAGAAAAAAAATGTCCAGACCAAAAAAAAAAAAAAAGATACCTACCTAATCTTAAGGGTTATGATTTCCATATTTTATGTATAAATAAAAAAATTCCCATGTACCAAACGCGGCTTAAACTATATCCATACCGAACTCGAGTGGCTCTTGTGGTTATCGAGAAGATGTATAAGATCCTGATTTGGTGGCAGAAGATCAGTGAATCGAATCCGGGGGCGTATTATTCCGTTATACCGAAAAAGAAAAAGAAAAACTATATGCAGCGTTCAGTAAACTAGTTCTAGACATTACCTCCTTTGTGTCCTCTAGGTGTCCTTTATAAACTCTTCCGAAGCCGCCTGCACCTAGTAGGCAATCGGAACTGAAACTTTGCGTAGCCGCTGCCAGCAGACGATATGTGAACACTCGTGCTGCGATGTTTCCGTTTCCAATGCGTAGGATCTCTTCGACTGCAGATCTGTCCTTTTCACAACTATCTACAGATGCAAAAGATATGAGAATTATGGAAAGAAAAAAATGCATTTGTTTGAATTTTGAACATTTTTTATGATGAAACCGGTGGTAGAGGTCCTTTCTTTTTGATGTTATGATATAGTTACTGGCTGGATCGGACTCGTACCGGACACTAAGTCACCAAAATAGCATAGTTTGCAGTTTCGGCCGATGTCGATCGGATACAGCCGATATCGATACGACTTGGCATTTTCTGATCCGATACCGACCGATACCCGATAATGACCGAAACCGACCTTGGTGGTCGCTTTTTCGTTCAATTCTTCAAAGAAAAAATGAATGAAAAATACCAATCATGTAAAAGTATATTAAGGTTGTAAAAGAATGTAAAAAAATGAAACTTATCAATTGCATATAAACCAATTAGCAAGGGTGACTACTATTCATTCAATTTCAAAATACTTTTCTAAAATATTAATAATTTATTAATAATTAATTATTTATTCGATAAAAAAAAAAATCTAATACTCCAATATGAAACCGTCAATACTTTTGATACCGCTGGTCCCAATACTTATAGGAACGGCTCGATACCGATTCCGATACCAATATTGTAAAACCTTGCAGAGGTACTTTCTTTCTGATGTGATGATAGTTACTGGCTGGATCGGACTCGCATCGGACACTCTAAGGCACACGAAGACACACCAAAATAGGTGTTGTTTCAGTGTTGTTGTGTCCATAGCGTGTCGTGTCACACCCGTGTCCGTGCAACATAGGCTGAGGGAGTCCCATCACTCTCATCGAAAAAAAAAGGAAAAAAGAAAAATCATTCCCAAACATGGAAACGTTGGGAGAGTAAATCAAGAAACACATACCAGACTTGAAGGAAATACTCTTCACAAGAGATGCTAGATGGTTTGGTTTTAGCTTCTCCTTCCTCTTCCAGCACAGCCTCATTGAGGACTTGCACTTCTTCTCGCTTGCGTATTTGGAACACCACAACCAACCCATAGCTTCCGCGCATCCTCTTCTCGGAGAGGACGAGCCATTTTCCGACGGCCGAGCCTGAGAGCAACACGTCACCTTCGGCGATTTGCAGCAATTAAAACAACCCATAGCCTTCTCTTCTCCTCCTCCTACTCTTGCTTCTTCCTTCTTCCTCCTGGGCGTCGATAGCTCCGGCAAGGACTTGTTGCGACGGCGATAGCATATCGAACACTTTGCTTTCTTTCTCGGCGGGTCTTTCTCGACGGGTCTTTCTGCGTTCGGCGATTTGTTGCAACAGAAGCCACCCATGTCCGGTTCTTCGCTACGACGAAAACAACAACACGTCCAACACTTGACCCCTTTCCTTCTCGTCGACGCCTTCTCCTCCTCGTCGTGCGATTTCCTACAGAAGAGACATACACATTTCCTTTGGTTTCTCAACGGTTCCACGTTCGACGACGATTTCTTCCGGCGGAGGCAGCTCAGCCCTGCGCATTTTACTTTCATCGACCTGTTGATGCAACACGCTCCCTTGGCATCAATAATGAATGGAAGCGATCGAGCGCGATTCGACTAGCTAGGATTGTGCGCGGGTCGGCGAGAGAGTTTGATCAACTCCAAGGCCGGACCCACGGGAAAAGGGAACGTAGAGGGAAGTCGAGGAGGAGGAAGAAGAGCCATGGTGGCACAGGGAAATCACAATGCATGGGTGGTTGGGAAGTCGGTTGACTGGGTGAGGTCTATATTAGGCTATTGGCAACGTTTGGTGGAGATGCTTTCAAAAGTTCGGTTGTTACCGTTGGTTCAACGTTTATATAAAGATTTTACTACTTTTAGTAGTTCATTCTCCGTAAAGCCATAAATCTTGTGGCTAAGGCCGTCTCCAATTCATTCTCAGATTTTCTTTCAAATTTGAGAACTCAAAACCAAATATTCTATATTATTTTCTAAACAATATATTCTTAAATAATAAACAACTATTATTTATTTTTATATAATTTTATTTTTTACAATTATTTTAATATAATAACATTTAATATATTATTATGTATTATTTTTATATATAAAAAATTACACAGAAAGAAATTTCTATGATATTCTGTGAAAGATTCCAAAATTCTTTAAAATAATAATAATTATTATTATTATTATTATTATTATTGAAATATTTCAACAAATTTTTTTAATGGTATATATATATATATATATATATATATATATATATATATATATATATATATATATATATATATATATATATAGGGTAAACGGGATATGAGCCATAAGCTCATATTTCTACATGAGCCATGCACAGGTGGACCAATAGAAATGGATTCCTACATCTCATGTGCACTAGTACACTCCATTCCTATTGGTCCACATGTGCATTGGTTCATGTAGGAATATGAGCTTATGGCTCATATCCCTTTTTTCCATATATATATATATATATATATATATATATATAAACGTTCTAGAACCATCCGGATGGTTTCATATTATGGAACCATCATTTGTTAGATGAGTTAGATTGTGATTGGGTGGTTATGTGATCCCACTACCTTTTAATCTCAACCACCCAATCACAATTCAATCTATGTAACATATGGTGGATCCATAATATGAAACCACCCGGATGGTTCTAGGGCATTGTCCAATTATATGAAAAAAATAGATATAAAAAGTGGGTTCTCAAATTTGAATATTTTCTCTCTCCTCCTTTAAATGTCCTCCTCTCTCCCCCACCACACACACACACACCAAACCCCCCCCCCCCCCCCCCCCCCTCGCACTCCCAAAAAAATCCTTAATTTTATAATGCATTGAAGAGTAAAATATTCTCAAATTGGTTTTTTTTTAAGACATAGATGCAGATAGCCTAAAACAAAGTAATAACAAAAAGGTCACCAATAGTATGACACTTCATTAAGATTTCTTTTATTTTTAAGGCAAATGTTGGGATTAATCAAGTTGATTCAGTTAGAAATAAATTTTGTGATTATTAGGGGTGGATCTAGTATAGAGCTGGGGTGGGCTCCAACTCACCAAAAAAAAATACCCTTTTTCCCCCAAATTTTTTTTTTTACTTTTTTTCCCATTTATTTTTTATTTATTTTATACGGGTTAGTCCACCTTTAGCCACCCTAATTCATGATAGTACATCCCAGTTTCAGTTTCTGGATTCGCCCCTACTAATTATAGTATAGGAATCTTGTGCATTCCCTAATTATAGCATAGGAATATTTGTATCACGATATAATGGTGTGTACCATGTAAAGATTGAATGTATATCAAATATTTTTAAAAATACTATTTTCTTCTAAATTTATATGGTATTAGAGCCCGATGTTGCTCCCTCTTCTCATGGCTCAGCAAATACTTCTCTCAGTCTCATTTTGCAGACTATTGTTTAGGGCTATCTGCTGAACGATATCAGCAATTAACCAATGTGATGGCTAATATGACACTTGTCTAATGATAATAACAATGTCCATGCAAACGCAGCAAGTCTCTATAATCATTTCTCTATTAATTCTATTTCATCGAATTATTAGATTTTAGATAGTGGTGTCATAGATCATATTGTTTGTGATTCTTCTTCGTTTTGTTCAATCACATCCACCTAGCACATCATTCGTTAATTTACCAACTGGTTCCACCGTACCTATTGAATCTACTGAAATAATATATTTCAACAAAGATATCATTTTAAAAGATATTCTTCATGTGTCTTTTTTTTTATTGAACATTTTATCTGCCAGTAAAATCACCAAATCCTTGAATTGTTGGATGTTTCTACGTATGGATTTTTCTGTTTTGCAGAACTTGGCTACGGAAAAGGTGAATGGTTGGAGTAAGAAAAGTGAAAGTCTCTACTTTATGTCACCAGTTCAAAGTCACCTTCCGCATGTCATACCATTACTTATGATATCACCTAGCACCTTCGTCTTGGTCAATAATCTCTCGTATGTCTTCATGTAGCATCTAAGTTTGCTTCCTCTTTTAATGAACCTTTTGAGAATAATTACAACGTTTGTCCATTAGTAAAACAAACTCGTATACCTTTTTTGTATGTAGTATTTCTTCTCATTTAACTTTTTAATTAATACATTGTGATATTTTGGTTCCCCATAAACATCCAACACATTCAGGTGCTCATTTTTTCTAATCATCATTGGTGATTTTACTTATTGTATATTGTAATGCTTATGTCACATATATCTGACGCTCCTATACTACCTATGTCTTTATTTACCATTATTTTGGCTCAATTTAACTCCTAAATCAAAATTGTTCAGAGGGATAATGGTAACGATTTTATTTCTTCACGTTTTCTTTAGTAAGGTTTGAATTTCAATGTTCTTGCGTCCACGCTCCACAACAAAATGGGATTGTCGAACGTAAGCATAGTTATATTTTATATGTTGCTCGTACTTTACTTTTTTTAATCTAGTAATCTATTCACTTTTGGGATGAGTGTGTTAACCATTGTCTATTTAATTAATCGTTTACCAACACCGCTTCTTTCTAATATCACACATTTTTAACATTTATATCATCACCCACCATCATACAATCATCTTCCTATTTTTATTATCTTTACTATGCCCCTATAGTTCAACCTAAATCCAAATTCATGCCATGTGCTATTTGTTGCATTTTTGTTGGCTATCTTACTAGGCAAAATGTTACAAATTATTTGACTTATAAAATCTAAAAACAAATTAGTTAGACGA
>JAYESA010000007.1:147883005-147950505 GCA_036927795.1 Iris macrosiphon | reverse complement strand
AATACGATGGGATCGTGTCTTCGGAGGCATCCTGAACACAGATCAAAAGAAGTCAATATAGTGCAAGATATGATATCATCAAAGAAGGACAGTGATATTTCAAAAGAAGCAATTTCAGGATAATTAGATTGGAATTGTTCCTAGTCGTGATTGAGTACACTCTCATCATAGATCCTATATCATAGAGTAGGCTTACAGCAGTACAACTAAATTGTTGTACTACCACGATATCACACTAATTGCGAATCGAGACCTGCATGGGACCGCCACCCCTGACCACCGCCGCACCACTGCTAACCCGACCAGCACCATCTTCTTCCCCGACCAGCAGTGTCCCAGCCTGCCAAACCACTGCTGCCAGGCTGCTGCTGCCGCTGCTGCAACTACTGCACCCCTTTCTTCGTTGTATAGCTGAATAGTCGTATTATCGTGTCATCGTGTTGGGTGTCGACACAAACTAAATCATATTAAACCATATGTATATAGGTATGTATGCTTAATTAGATTGAATAGAAATTAATAGTTAATAATTATCCCAATCATATGACCTGTATAAGGAACTTGTATTTCACCTAAAGGCGTAGACATAGACCTAGTACATTTAACATGGGAAATAATGACGTATAATTTAACAAGATTTAATATAGTTTCGTAAAACCATAACTTAGAAATTTATTGTCGTGAGGTGCACGGTGACTGAGGACAGGGCACGCGTACATCTTAGCTACGTGCGCACGCGACTCTGTAGTCGATCAGTCGTGAACTTGCGTCAATACCTAAGAGCAGCATCGTAGTCTGTGTATATATTGCTTTAGTGTCTGATGTTAGAATTTCTATATTATATTGTATGTTTAGGGTCACTGGACCAGCCAGGAGATACTGCAGGAGTAGGCTATTGGCATTCACAGCTTGAGGACTCAGGCAAGATATCTTGGCATATTTACTGTCTAATTTAAATTATGCATATGTTGTATGATGTCCTGTTGCTTATTTCATATGACTATGTGCGTCCGAGATTTACTCGGGTGCAGTCGACGGATGCGTCAATGATTAGTGTACTTGACCTAGTCATTAGTAGACTCACCCCGTTGGGAGGATACTCTGATATCTTTCGAGACCTGACACTCTTACACGTATCACTGTGACAATTCATATTGGGATGCGGGTTCGCGTACTCGACTAGCTATCGGTGCGTGTGACATGCATAATGGTTAGTACGTAATTTCAGGATTTTATATTAGTAGAGACTTGGCATATAGATACGTGGTATGCACGTCGAGTATTCGACTTGTGTATCTACATTGGGCGGGGAGGACACTAGTAGGCGTATGGGATACACACATTGGAATCCATAGTATCCAGAGGAGCCACGGATCTAATGACTCCCTTTATACTACTGCCACGTTCTTCGGAGCGATATGGACAATATACTATACTGCTGCCACGTTCTTCGAAGCGATATGGACGATATACTGTACTGCTTCCATGCTCTTCGGGGTATTGGACGTTATGCCTATGCCTACCCATACGTACCAAAGTTGTCCTCACATTGCATTCACCTAGATGGTTAGCACACCCTTTAGTTTAGTTTATTCAGTATTTATATATGGCATACTTCTATGTATCTTTTTACGTCCCTCTGAGGACCTGGTACCTTTCCAGATTTGGACGAGGCATATTACCCCACAGTGTACGGCCCAGGACAGGAGATGAGGTACGCTATCAAGGATGAGCTAGAGGTGCTACCGTCAGAGTTTTCATGATCAGTTGTTGGTAGGCCTTCTGCCTAGGATTGGGAGCATCATTATCTAGTCAGCCGATGCCCTAGTCATTACTCTTTTTATCTGTCATTCAGTACTTCTATTTCGTCATAGTAGTGGGTTTGTCCCCACCAGACATTCTTGGTTGTACTATGATATTTTGAGACTGGCGTTTATCTTCCAGCATTTATTTTAGTACTTTCTTACTGTTTATATTGTGGATGAGATTAGATTACCTGTTGTTGATTTATATGGGACATATTAGTATTTAGGACAGCGTAGCACTCTTCGTTATGATCCATTAAATTGGGATATCCTCGGAGACGTGACAGCTGGCTATTGCCACGTGGCCTGATCCTGTGTATTTTTAGGATTGGGGCGTGACATACCCTCCGTAGAAATGATGTGCCCGAGGAAAGATATGTTGTCCAACCAGAATTCGTACTAACTTAGCTTCACAAACAACTTATTATCTCGAAAAGTTTGAAGCACCATCCGCAGGTGTCCTGCATGTTCACCCTCATTCTTCGAGTACACTAAGATATTGTTAATGAATACCACCAAAAACTTATCAAGAAATGGTCGGAACACACAGTTCATCAAATCTATGAATGTGGCAGGAGCATTCATCAGTCCGAACGACATAACAGAAAATTCATAGTGGCCATAGTAGGTGCAAAATACTAACTTCGGCATATCTTCTGGCTTGATCTTTAATTGATGGTAGCCAGAGAAAAGGTCTATCTTCAAAAATACTGACGTCCCTTGCAGCTGATCAAAGAGGTCGTCGATCCTGGGCAGGGGATATTTGTTTCAGATAGTGACCTTATTTAATTCCTGATAGTTTATGCACAGCCATAACGTCCCATCCTTTTTCTTCACAAACAGCACCGGTGCGCCCCAATGAGACAAGCTCGGACGAATATACCCACGGTCAAGTAGTTTTTATAGTTGGCACTTTAACTCCTTTAGTTCTGTAGGGGCAATTCGGTATGGAGATTTGCAAATCGGTTGGGCATTTGGGAATGTAACGATGGTGAACTCGATTTCTCGGTCGGATGGCATGCCAGGTAGTTCACTCAAAAATATATTAGGGAATTCTACCACAACAGAAGAAGACTCAACGTTTGCACAATCCCGCTGCGTGTCTCGAACTGACGCTAAGTATCCTTCGCATCCAGAGTGTAGCATCTACCGAACTGACATCACAAAAATTACCATGCAGGTCTTCAACGCTTCTGTCGTTGAACCACTTGTGTAGCAGAATTCAGCCTTTTCTAGTAAACGAAAGATGACCCATTTCTCTGCACATTCAATAGTTGTCGAGCAAGCACCGAGCCAATCCATCTATAAGATAATATCGTAATCCCGAACATCTAGGTCTAACACATCGAGAAAAAAATTTCTTCCTCCAATACAGACATGATCGCCCTGGCATAATAAACGAACAGGAATCTTTGGGCCCGATGGGGTGCTAATACTAAGGCCTAGATATAATGGTGTTATTTCTAGCTTGTTTTTTTTGGCAAAATCCGCGAATATAAAACTATGCGTAGCACCAGAATCAAATAGCATGCGAGCAGGTAAGTTATTGAAAAACAATATACATGACACAACGGTGTCCGAAGCGAAGGCCTCTTCCCGTATCAAAGTGTACACTCGGCCTTGAGCTTGACGATGCTCTTGTTGTGGTGCAGCTCGGTTGTCTCGATACTCTGGAGCATGAATTGGATATTGAGGATGGCGATCAGAGTAGCACGGCAGTCATGAATTTCGTGGTTTGGATTACCACAAATGAGGCATAACCCGTATTTCTTGTGACAATTTTTGATGGTGTGCCCTGGCTTCTTATAAAAGAAACATAGTTGCCCTGTATTTCCTTTCTACTGACCACCATTATGAGGACGCTTTGAAGCATTATTTCCTCCCGTGTTGCTAGGGAGCTTGTGATTGGAAGTATGCACAGCACCAACAGCAACTGAAGGATACCGCGGTTCAAGAAAAATGGCATGATTGAGAACTTTTTGCATCATCAGATATTAGAGAATGACTATATGCGCATAGATGGCAGGTCACAGGCTACCTTCGAATCATCTTGCATGACTTTCCGCATCAGGTAGGTAAGAGCTTGCATATTTGGCGAGACGATTGAATTCAGAGGAGTACTGCTTTACTGTCATATTTTCCTGTCGGAGCTGTACGAACTCGTTCTCCTTTTGTTGATGAACAGGATGGGGGTATGAACTCCTCTTCAAATGCATTATGGAAGGTAGTCCACGTGAATGTCTTCTTTTCATCGTCTATGGAGAGAGATCTTCGATGCACGTCCCACCAATCGTGCTCGTTCAAACGGAGCTGCAATTGGATACACGCAACTTGCTTCTCCTCAGGTACCTCAAGAAATTTGAAGTGGTCCTCAAGCTCTGCCAGCTAATCTAGAGCCACGATTGGATCCTCAGTCCCCTGGAAAGGTGTATTGTAGACCTATTAAAGTCGACAAAGTTGAAGGTAGTCACATCCTTCTTCTTTAGAGTTTGAGGTATTTTAACTTCAAGCATGGGTTGCTCCAACGGTGTCGCTGCTATCATTGCAGAATGGTTGGAGGCTAAGGTCTGAACGATCTGCTATAAGGCATCTACCTACTTTTGTTGGACTATAAATCAGGCTTCAAGATTGCTTTTGAACTTGTTCTGACGATCCGTCGCCCGCTTCTTGGCTCGCTCATAGCGAGCCTCATCCCTCTGTTGGCTTGCTTCAAGCATCTGCATCTTTCGCTCAATCGGGTCGACAGGGGGCATAGCTCGCTGGCTTCCAAAACTTCCCGAGGTGCCGGAACTACTTTCCTAGGCTTGTGCTAGTGCTGATGCTTGCGCTTGAGTCATTCCTTCAAAAGAAAATAACTTGCATTAGGCTCATAATATATTATGGACTCACTGTATGTAATGCATCTCATTTTGGCCAAATGAGTTCAAGAGTTCGCATAGGGAATAGATCGTTAAAGGAACTTTTCCGACACGAGGGTCAAAAGAACTTAAACTTGTGCCCTGATACGAATATGGCATGCCCCGATTCTGTGAAATCAATAGTCGTCCCCCGGGCACGATGTCGTGCGTGCCTAGGTTACGCAATGCACAAGGGCAAGGAATTTTATATAACGAGCACATATTCAAAGTACGTAGTTAATTGAACACAATATTGATACAAGAAAAAGTTATCTTTATTAATAATGAACAATATTTACAAACTCTTAAATAAGTATAAAAGGTTGTCGCACGGCTTACAAAAGTGGACGCAAAATGAGATAGCCGTCCGGTACGTTACATCATTTTACTAAAACTTTAAAATCTATAGACACCTTCGGACGAAACTATCACCTTTCCACAGAGCTGCATAAGGTATGTGCACGAGCTCCTGGAACTTCAAACATGCCCCAAAAAGTCACGGACAGGGTATGCCGGTAGGTGGACTGGATTGGGAAGATGCCTTAATTCCTTGCAGGGTTGCCTTGGCGTAGAGAACCTGTTGCAACGAGGGTCAGTATATCAAAATACACTAGTGAAGGTGAGCTAACCCAACTATACCAATCAACATGTTGTTTATGTGAAACATGCAAGTTATTATGTGGTATTTTTATCTTGTCTTAGTTCAATTTACAAGCAATCAATAGATATAAAAATATACTAAAATAAATATGCCACCGTTTGGTGACTTTTACCTGCCCGTCTGAACCACCTACACAACACTTACCATAACCTTCTCTGCCACGAAGACATAGTTGGCTTGCACAGTTTAAATATATGTGGAAATCTCTGGCATGATGCCATAGTGGACGAGTTATAGTCTTGGACGAGGATGGTATGCAACGAAAGCATGTGAGGCGCTACAAGCCATCCCGTCCAGCAAGTAAGACTATCGTAAAGTTTTATCTGGATCGGATCGGTGCCAGTGCCCTAACGACCGTCCGCAGAAACTATAAAACCTTATGCACAAGTTATCCATGATCAAGCGGCATCTATACTAAGTTATCAATTGATGTAGTTCAAAGCAACACGAGCACGAGACAAGTAACATGGCATGGTCTATTTTGCATAGTCTTCCTGATTATTTTATTGCATAACAAAGTGTGTTCTATACATAGCATAATAATAGAAGAAGTATATATTCCAACTAGAATTAAAACATGATGAAAGGACATTCTAAGTGAACTAGCATGCAGCAAGGTAACAGTTCATAAGTTGATTGACAAGCATTAAGTAATCCAAGTCTATTCTATTTTATATTGACATCTTTTAGTTATTATGGTATCGTCTGATTGGAACAATCAAGAAGGCAAGATTTTAGATGTGAAGACTTGGAAAAAGGATCAACTAATCGAATTATAGCCACTCACAAGTTGGTTGGGGAGAGAAAAGAAAAGAGGTGCTTCAATACACCGCTTGTAATACCCTATTCTGCTCAAGCGGACTACCAATTCAAACGACAAAAGTGCAACATCCCGACCCGCTTTGCTCAGGTGAGAACACTCGTTTGAGGCAAAGGATATCCAGACTTGTCCCTTCAGGAGTTCGGCTTAGGCTTTCAGAGGCTCGCTCGAAGTATCGCTCAACCGAGGCGAATCATCGCTAAGGTGGGTAGCTACGGTAAACTTATCTTTGCTTAGCCAGCACACTTAAAATATGGAACGATACATGCTAGTCGCTAGGTAAATCACCCCCTCTATGCTAATAAGAATACAACGTACCTAGCTAAGGGAATAATCCCAACTTGTATTGCTTGTGCTAGAACATGAAAATAAAATATTGCTTCTATTCAGACCCTTGTATGCTACCTTTGCCTTGTGCAACGAGACCCCACTATGCCCCGAGTAGAACAATACATGTATACTCAGTTGACCACTGCTCCACTGCTATACCGCACGACCCTAGATCATGTCGCTCGGAAAGACTCTTACGGTTTTACTCCTCGGCTTACCTTCGGGCCCGAGCTAATGTGAATGCTTATGTTTATACAAATGCATGTTTGCCTGCTTATATGTTAACTTGCAATGTTGTCTCGACTCAATGCTCGACATAATGAGATTATGCTACAGTCAACTACACTATTGCGTATCGTGCATACATCGAGTCAGCCAGGAGACTATTGAATAGTCCTTTTGTGCAATTGAACCTGCAAGTATCCGGGACCATTAAGTCGCTAAGGCAGACCTTGCACCAGGGGAATGCATCAAGGCAAGTTATTCATTAATCAAGAATCCTTTCAAGTTTACAACTGAATGATAATCATATTAAGTTTACCTCTGAACGAGAATCAATGTCAAATAAATCAAGAATCACAGCTCGTGGAGCAAATGCTCGGTTCAGAACAAGAATCATGGATTATTATGTCAGGTTATGGATTTAGAATGACCCAGACTGCGTGTTGCGGATAACTTGGAATCAAGGAAGATCTTCGGATCTCGTTCCAGGACGGTTCCGGGGCACCAGGGCCGATCCGGATGGAACTAACGTTTAGTCTCATACATCTGGACGGGATGGTTTTGTAGCCACTCATAAATCTTTTACTGCATGCCATCCTCGTTATCGACTATAACTCATCCTTTATGGCTATGTCAGCGACAACTGTTCATATAGATAAGTCATCCTCGCTTAGCGGCAATTTACGTACGAGTTATTGCATTGCATCATGAACATCCAAAATATCTGAAGGATCATGGTATAACGACACTTGTGCATAAAGGGCACTTGAACATCTTATGCAAAATACCTGAAAAATCCTAGTAACTCGTGCATCCAAAACATAATCTCATTCACAACGATACAGTGTTTGCATATGCTATTGCCCTAAATGATTATACCTGCTCGTGCTTGAATTAACATGGTTTGCCTTGGACAGGGAAGGACAAATGGTAAGTTAGTAAGTCTCGCCGCGTTTTCTCTTATATTGCACGACGTACTGCAACACGAGTTAGGCTATTCAATATTGCCATGAAACTGATCCTAAGGCAACTAGAAAGACAACATAATAGTTGGTGCACAAAACCTATATTATGTGTTTGGATTTGTCGAGCAGGCGAGTAGCCTCCCCACCAGTGCATTCAATGTACTGATAATCCACCAGATCATTTGCAAGGTGCGGGAGAACCTCGTTCAGTGTGGATGCCTCCTTCGTACGTGCTAAGGCGTAGAGTTCACTCTGGAGCCTTGGAGCGCTGCATCCAGAACTGAAGCACATATACAAGACATAATATTGGAACATTGCCTGAACATTCACATGTACAATCATTCTATAATTGTAGCAACTTGGCATACTTTTACTCTTTCAGAGAGAAAGATCTGAGTGAATTATAATCTCGGACAAGCGCTGCCTGTAACACTTGTCTATATCAATAAAGAGTTTTACTTTAACTTGTGTTATTCAATGCTTCCACTATTGTCGACTCAGTAAACTTGTTATCTATCGCCTATGCGTTAATAATTCTGCTGCACTCGGATAATCTGTGTGACTCTGTGGCTTAGAAATCTTAGTGCCAGCCAACGAACCACGGCCTTGCATGGGAGCGGCTCACGCTCGTGCGGCATCACGCCAAGATGGGTCAAGCGATCATCCCGAGGGAGCGCTGGCGCGGTGATTCTCGTCTAGCTGGGACGGCCGATTTTGCCTGCGGGAGATCGGGGCGTGACAGATTGGTATCAGAGCTTGGCTTATACGCCTTTGGACTTCGTTTCAATTTTCTCAGTTTTGAAAGTTCGTTCGTGGGTCATGTGCACACACTCTCTCAATATCTCAAACGGAATATTCCAACAATGAGTCTAAATACTTTCAAAAATGTGCATTTGAATGATGTAATTGCTTATATGATATCAAAATGCTTGGCCTTGTGCCAACCGGTGCTAGCCTTTGGGAATTTACTCGTGCTAAAAATGCGACTTATGTGTAAACCCAAAGTGCCTATACATGTTTGCCCAACTAGTTTGTACGAAATTGAATATTGCCCGAACGGTTAGCTTCGCACACAGTCTTTCGGCTAAGTTGTGCTGAGTATCGTGCGCCAAGACCCTTTGGTGCAAGTTAAGTTGCAACGAGAATGAATATCGTTCAGGAATAAGATGAGTCAGACTTAGATTGCCAACCAATAGACCATTCTCGAATTTATCGCTTAGGCGAATATTGAGAATCGTGCTTGGATTTTAAGAAATAGCTAGAACGGTATTTCGTATTAGAAGGCACAAATTGATATGGATTTCATTGGATGACTCAATTCTGAGTGGTGTATGGATCCTTTAGAAATGTTCAAACGATTCCATAAGTCTCGTGCAATATCCGGATTGAACGATTTGAGACGTCTTGAACAAATGATAAGGATTATATCGAATTAAAATTCTTGGAATTGGAAATCGATATCTCGTTAAGTAACCTGTTGGAAACTTAAAGGTTCGTACGAGCGATTTCGGATTGAAACAGCCGAATTGAACTAGAATACAATACCACTCGAAATGAAGTTATCCCAAAATGAATATTGTGTTTCAAAGAAAGAGATGAACGATAATGGATTTGGCTTAGAGTTCGGAAGAACGATCTTGAAATCAAGTTCAAAACGATAACTCTTGAAATCAGTCCCAACGAGAACGGTTATCCTGCGGGAGCGCCGACGTGGTGATTTCACGTACGAAGGGGATGATCTAACTCACGGGAATATGTTCGGTGATTATTCCAAACGAACTTGATGAAGGGAAAGTATCAGAATTTGAATGGACTTGGACGATTTGCCAGACGGTAATACTGAACGGACTTGACTTGATAGATAATAAGATGTCTCAATCGTGTCGAAGATAACCATAACATTCAAACATTCTTGTCTGGTGCGAGCATAATTCTATGCTCGTACATGCGTCACGCCCGGGTTAGGATAATTATCCAGCGAGAGCATTGACGTAGGAATCTCACATCCAATGAGGGTGATCGAACTTGCGGGAGACTAAGGCGTGACAACCACTAGATCGTCTTGACTTTTGGTTTGACACGATAAGACAAATTGGAATACAAGTGATCAGAAATATTTTGATGGGTAAGTTAGCCTAGAACATAAAATAAATCATGCTTGATGGTTTCGAGAACGGATACGTGAATCAGGTTGGACAACTTAGAGATATAATCTAAGGTTTAGAATTGAATCTTGGCCTGATGGTCTAGACTTGAAATGGATATATATAGATTCTATCAAAATATGTTTGGAGAGATAGACTATACAAATCACTAGGCTTGTCCTGCAACTTGGATATATCTTGGATTTTACTGAACGGACTCGTCCCCCATACAAACGAATGTGTTATTGAGAGTAGGATAATCAGTGCTTGATGTTTAGAAATCTGAGTGAAATAAGCTTGGGTAGAATACCCCATATAAATAAACAATGGTTTGACCCTAGGAGTTGGGGCGAGCATCGTGTGACGAATCTACACGATGAATCGTGTGCTTATACTTGTACCTATGACCTTGTGAGCGGACCTAGAAATTAGGCAGATAACCCAGTGCTGAGTGAATGAACCTGTGTTACCGACTTTACCATTGTAGAAGCATAAAAAATACGCTGGATAGCTATACGCAGCATGTTGATGCAGGGCAGCGTAAACAGAGGACCTCAGAGCCATCAACGTGCAACAGAGCTTTTCCACTGAGCACAGCGTAAAATATAAAACTCAAAGACCATCCGCGTAATGCAGTATGACAAGGCTGCTTCAGCGTAAAAAGGGTGCTACATCGCCTTTATGGCGTAAAACTCATCCGCTTTCAATGCAGCATTGAAGTGTACGAGGAACGTTTCGTATTCTTCAAAGTGAACCTGTCAGATCATGCAATAAACCTGATGTCTGGACTCCTGACAAAGAGTACTGCACGACTACCCAAGCGACAGCTATAATGATGGCGCGGCACTGCAACCCAGGCTGTCATTTACTGCTATTTCCTTGGCTTAGACCGCTTTTACGCATACAAAGGAATACGCCGCCTAATTTTACACAGGCAGATGTGAGCTGTTTATGCTCCGCAGAAGACAAACAGCCTGCCACGTCAAAAGCTGCTCTTCGTACCGGGCTCGAGGCATGTCTCTGCATTTAATGCGCAGAGCGGTGACAGGTTCTCAAGGCACGTCTCTGCATTTAATACGTCGAATACTGACAGATGTCCGAGGCACGTCTCTGTATTTTATGCGCAGAAGGATGGCAGACCTTCAAAATATGCCTCTGTATTTAATGCACAGGATAATGGCGGATCTCTGCATTTAATGCAGGAGATTTGATTAAATGTCACCGAACCGTCGTCTAGTGACATTCTCTTTGCACAAACTGCTCTTACGCATACAAGGGGATACGCTGCCCAGTTTTACACAAGCAGACGTGAGCTTCTTACGCTCCGCAGAAGGCAAACAGACCGCCACGTCAATAGTTACTCTTCGTACGGGATTCGAGGCGCGTATCTGCATTTAATGTGCAAAATGATAACAAATCTTAAAGACAAGCCTCTGCATTTAATGCGCATGATGGGGGCAGATCTCTGCATTTAATGCAAGAGATTTGATTATATCTCCAAGAGTCGTAATTTCGGCTAAAACGTCCACATCATCTCGGCTTCTACGCCCACTCGGCTTCCACGCCCACTCGGCCTCTATGTGTCACGACCCGCACCCGGAAAATCGGGCATGAGTCGTGGGTACGTCCAGCCTACGCCGCAGCATCGGTGGTAGAACGTTGTCTAGGTCAACTATCTAGATAACTCACAAAAAAATCTGCCATGACCTCTCCAAAAGGAGGGCAACCATGCAAACAATATATAATCCTGTCAAGATCTCAACTCCAAACGGAGGAGCAATATCATAATAATAATCTCAAGTACTCAATCACGAATCTAAGCACGATAAGATAACAAAGAAGACTAACAACTATAAAGTCTAACAACTGCAGCTAAAAACCACCACAACATCAAATAATAATAATACATCATCCAAAATAATATACAAACAAGGTCTCAATCCAAAACCGGAGACAAATCCGGTGCTAAAAGCTAATAAAAACAACAAGGTCCTAGTGATCCCGGCTACCAACCCGGAAATCACTCCTAAACTAGAGGGTCCCTGTCTGCACCATCGACAGGCTCAGGTCTATAAAACGTCGGACACCAATCCTCCGGATACTCTAAAAAATATGTCCAGTCAGGACTGGAGCAAGTACATCTCTAACAGCAGTTCCATTTAAATGATAAAAATTATAAAACAGTTGTAGCAAGTAGCAAGAAGAATAAAGCAAGTATGAAACAAGAAAATATATAAATCACTGGTGCATAAAGGTAAAGATGCATGAATATCAGAAACAAGATAGTAATAACTGCAAGATACAAGAATCTAAGCTAAGATCAAGTCCGTGCACATGAACGTGTAGTGAGTCCAGCATGAAATATATGTAGAGAGTCAAGTCCAGAAACATGTAAGTGAGACCAACAAGAATGCAAGTGAGTCCAGACTATAAAGAATGAACTCGGTGTCTTTGAAATACTTGTTTCGACATGTAAATGGCTAGGGGTAAGTACGGCTCACCGCGCACTGGGTGCGCGGCTACTATCATTCCAGATTAGACCAGAGGGAGTGATTCTTGATGATTCCAGATGGAAATATTTACATGTCTACTCGAGTATTTCTCCGCCCGACTAATACAAGTGGATCCAAGACCCGACACGCAAATCAAGATGAGTCCAGCCTGAACATGAGTGATGCCTGTAGTGATGCCTGTAGGTGATGCCAGTAGTAATTCCAGAATAGAGGCCAGAAACATGAAATATACGTGTCGTAAGTAAATGAATCCAGAAATACCAGTCAGTGTCCCGTGTTGTGCCAGAATAATCATATGATACTATACTAGAAGCTGAATCATAATAATCATCAGATAATGAAAACTATCAGAGAATGTACTCGCCTGACGTCCTGAACAACTGGCGATCCGAACTGGTGTCGCAAGGACCTAATGCGAAAAGCAAGGTTAAACAGGGTTCTAATGAGTTAAACAGATATAAAATAACTAAAAATAGGCTTCTAGGGTCGTTCTAGGTCGAACGGGTCAAACCGGTAAAATTTGGGTCAAAATGTCAACTCTGGGTCCAAAAAGTCAACTCTAGGTCAAAATTGGGTCAAAAGTTGACTTTGGCGGTCAACCGAGTCAACTACGGTCAAGTCTAGGTCAAACTACGGTGCTCCTGAAATTCTAGGTCAAACCGAGCTCATTAAGCTAGAAAACTCTCAAACTCGCCTCCTTGAGATACCGGGATACCCTCGATATCCGATACCTCAACCTACGCTATATACCCCGCATATACCCTCTAAAACCTATGCTAGCACGCGTAAATATATACACATAAGCATATAAAAATTACTCCAATACAATTCCTAGGCTATTGCTCAAATACCCCGCTCGAAACCCAATACCTTGGTTATCTCAAGGTATTGAGATACCGCTCTAAACTCAACCCGACTACCCCTCTAGCTAACTAACTATGCATAAACATATATATCTAGCTATAATCTAGGCTAAAATATAGATATCTAATACATATGGACATATACCTATATAGATATACCCAATACCTTACCTTACCTATACATAAATATATATATATATATATATATATATATATATATATATATATATATATATATACATATATAACTATAACACATACCTATCTAGCTATAGGTATATATATCTATGCATATAGATATAGATATAGATATCTAACTATATCTAACTATCTACCTATTCATCTATCTATATCCAATATCTATCTAACTATCTATTCACGTATCTACCTATGTATCTATAGTTATATCTATCTATGTAACTATCTACCTAACTACCTAGTATCTATCTATTTATCTAGATATATCTATCTGTCTATTGATCTATCTATATATTTATACCTATTTACCTATCTAGTTATCTATCTATCTATATATCTAGCTAGCTATCCATCTATCTATCATTCTATCTAACTACCTAACTATCATCTATCTATCTATAATCTATCTAACTATCCCTCTACTATCTAACTATGTATCTATATATCTTACTATCTATAGATCTATCTATCCATTAAACTATCTATCTAACTACCTATTTACCTAGCAATCTATCTATCTCTTAATCCATCTATCCATCAATCTATCTATGCACAAGCAGATCTCCCTCACTCTCAGGCTACGCTACAGCTGCTACTGCCCCGCCACGCGCTGCGCTCGCTGCGAAAGCAAGCTGCTGCGGCTGCCATTGCTGCTGAAGCCGCTGCTGCTGCTGCTGCTGCGCGAGCGCTGCAGCGATCTGCTGCCGCGGCGCCTGCGCGGCTGCTCGCTGCGCGCTGGAGCTTCAACCTGCTGCTGCTGCTCACAGTTCCAGCCCCTCCCCCTTCTCTCATACACACACACACACTCCTATATACATATATATATATCACTATATATATATACATACATATATATACATATATATAACTCTATAGATATATATATACACACTAACTTATATATATCTAACACACAGACACTCAAACACATATCAACACACACACACACATATAATTATATACATAAACACATATCTATATATATATAAACACATCTACATATATATATACACACTAATATATATATATACATATACACACACACACACACTCAAACATATATATATATATATATATATATATATATATATATATATATATATATATATATATATATATATATATATATCCTTACACACACTCACACTCACACTCACTCTCACACACACTAGCACACACACTCTCACACACACTAGCACACACTCTCACAAACACACAACCACACACACACAACACTCATACATATATATATAAATATATATATACATATATACACACAAACTCATAATCATATATATATATATATATATATATATATATATATATATATATATATATATATATATATATATATATATATATATATATATATATATATCTGTAAACACATACACACACACACACACATATATATATATATATATATATATATATATATATATATATATACATACATATCAACACACTCTTACACATCTATATATATATATATATATATATATATATATATATATATATATATATATATATATATATACACACATAGGCATATACATACACAAGCATATAGATATAAATACACACATATATATAAATATATATACATAAACACACATACATATATATATATAAATATATATATATATAGACACTTATAAACATATATAGAGAGACACAACACCACTCAACCACAACACGCAACAACACGCCCCACTCACGCCCAACGATCTCGACACTCACCAACACCCTAAAATATATAAAATATAACTCAAAAACTCTAGCACACACTCCTCGATACTAACCCAACGCACGCACAAGCCCGAAACAAGGAAACCAAGTCGAAATGGTCGTTCGGTCATTTCGACGAACACGTGGTGCGCGGCTCGGAAAACCTCCTGAAATGCACACCAAACGAACTCGGAATCGGCCCAAAATTTACTCACGCGTTCTAAACGATGCCTAGATCCTAGAAAATGTGCTCCCGCGTTAATTCTAGGCCCGTGGCGAAAACGCACACGCACTTAGAATCGACGACGACGAAAAATCCCAATTTTGCCCGAAATGCCCGTTTCTCTGCGACACGGCTTTCCGTGTCCGAACGGAGACACGCACTCACCCTCAAGACACCCGACAATATCTACCTAGGTCTGTCTAACCTAGGGTATCACCCAAAATTGGGCCAATTTCGGATTCCACCCGAAATCGACACAAAACCTAATGTCAAAGTCTCTAAACCCAACCAAACTAGTTCCAACTTCCTTCCACGGGTAGCCTAAGGGTCTAGGAAGGTTCTACAACACTAATTATACTATAAAAGAGTAATTATAAGGGGAAAATTAGGGTTTACCTCTTGGGAGTTGGAATCCCAAGCAAAAATCTTCAAAATGCTCCAAATCCACCAAACCAAGCTTCCAAGCTCCCAAATCTAACTCCAACACCAAATCTAGGCTCTACCCACCTAGGTTAGGGAAAATGCAAGGTTAGAATTAGCATAAAGAAGAAGAAATGGAAGAAAGAATGAAGAAAAATGGAGAAGAACTCACCTTGGAGAAGAAGGAAGAAGAAAGAAGGAGTGGAGAAGAAGAAGAAGTGAAGAAGAAGTGGAATATGAAGAAGAGAGGTGCTGAAGCTGCTGCTCACGGTCTGGGAACGGGAAAAATAGGGCCGGCCACTTGTAATAAATGGGGTTACATAAGTCCAAATGACCAAAATGTCCTCCTAACTTGGGTTTTGGGTTTCGGGTTCCAAAAACACTCAAACTAGCTCCAAATCTCTCCCACTAACCCACTAAAAATATAATAAATATTCTAAAACCCAAAATAAGTCTCACAGGGGTGTGGGCTGGGTCGGACATGGGTCCACTAGGGTCTGACATGGGTCCAGGCTAGCCAAAATCCTAAACAATCAATAAAAATATAATACAATCATTAATTAAATATAAATACAATTAATTATAAATAATACACAATTAACTAAATTAAAATAAAAAAATACCCGGCTCTGGAAATGGGGTGGTGACACTATGACCACTCGGCTTCTACGCCCACTCGGCCTCTATGACCACTCGGCTTCTACGCCCACTCGGCCTCTACGACCACTCGGCTTCTACGCCCACTCGGCTTCTACGCCTACTTGGCTTCTATGCCTACTTGGCTTCTACACTATGGTGATAGTTATTGGCTTCTACGCCAACCTCTTCTACACAAAGGATAACTACCTACATGGCTTCTACGCCATGATCTTCGCAGCAGATATACGCGTTGTCCCTTAGTTGGACACGCGTCACATGCTCACTCAAAAGGTCATCTATACGCAGGCATTGGTTATTTTAACCGTCGTGTAAAAGGGTGCTGTACTTTCCACTACTCGGTTTCTACACCGACTAAGTGGTCACTGTCACTAAAACTCTATAAATAGAGACCTCTATTGACAGAAAAAAAGGTCACAAAATTGAAGATCGAACGATCGGAAATTGGTCAAGGAATCCAGTATCAAATCCAAGGTCGACAATTGGGAGGAAAGAAGGAGGAGAGAAAACGGTCGAGAGAGAGAGAAGAATCCAGAGCTCAGGCAAAGAGAAGGGATCGACGACTTTGGCATCGGGCATCCACCCTCTTTAGCAACCTTCGAAGCTGCTTTCTGTCTTCTACGGCACTTCTTCATCATCGTGTGGTCCAAGGGCCAAAGTGATCGACTGCAGATCAGACTCCTATAGCAATATTTATCCAGATTAAATAAATTGTACTCGACATCCTCGTATAGGATTAAATTGTACAATCTTTTTGTAAACACAGAAGAAGGGCGGGTTTTCGTATAAGACCTCGTTTCTACATATTATCTTTTCATTTATTTTATCAAACAACAAGATGGCGACTCTGCTGGGGACATCTTTCTCTTCTGACGAGGAAGCAATTGCTCAACACGATGCGGTATCCGTGGGATTCGTGAAGAAGAGACACTGGTCGTCCAGTTCGACCAGTCTGCCTACGAAGACATGCTTCGAACAGGGGGTAGCTCTCACTCTCTCTCAGTCCAAGACAACAGGAAGCTGCGTAAGGTCTGGATGCCCAAGACATCCTCTACCATTCCTGTCGACTCTCCGACCTCTCCGATTTCTCCGACCAATGAGGTTGTAGCATTGCTCCCTCCGTGCCTTGTGCGTAAAATTTAGTCGCCTGTATCTGGCAGGGCAAACAAAACTTCTGGCAATGCCTCTGCGCTAATCCAGAAGTATACTCCGCGCTCTGCACGTAAAATTCAGTCTCCCGTCCCTGGCAAAAAAGACGAAACTTCGGACAATGCCTCAGCGCTAGTCCAGAAGCCTACACCGCGCTCTGCGCGTAGAAACCAGTCTCCCGTCCCTGGCGGAATAGACAAAATTTTTGACAATGCCTTAGCGCCAAATCAGAAGTTCCAAACGCGCTCCGCGCGTAAAAATACATCTGCCTTCCGCGGAAAAGCAGATGATCCCTGCAATCTATGCAAGGGAAAGCAAGCGGCGGACTACTCAACTTCTCGGCCTTTACGCCAGCAAGGGAACAATCTACCCGCCCTCCGGATTACGCGAGAGGCTGACAGCCGACTGAGGACCTCATCGCCTTTACACCATCCCAAATTACGCCAGGAGAAGTCCCTCAGCGTAAAGAAGGCTCAATTCGCGAAAAGATACCCTCCTCGGGGATTATCCGCCACCCAGAGGGCCAACCTGTTGTATACAGGTGGCACAGGGAAAACTATGGTTCCCAACATCCGCATGCCCACTGATGTGAACAGAAGGAACAAGCCATATTCTTCTTCTTCTTCTGTAAAGACTCCTGACCTGCATGACTATCTGATCCAGAAACACGAAGACAAGGGTCATAAACAGGCTTTAGTTCCCCTAACGGTCAAACGCGGGGAGATCTTGTGGGAAGATGCATTAACATCTAATATCGTCATGACAGGTAGACCACGTGAAGATTCCATCTTTATTATTCCTCCAACTCGCGACGACCAGCATCCAATAGTCTTCGGTCGCATGCGGAGCAGCCCGATCATGCAGGAAGAATTTTGCGAGTCTGAAACTGGCAAAATACAAATCCACAGATATAGCCCGCAAGCGTTAAAAATTATACAAAGCATGGGTTATGATTTGAAGCTGAAATAAGGCCTCAACTATGGAAAGGGCAGACGAACACCGTTGCATGGTAATTCTTACCGTCAACAAGCTCGTTTTGGGTTGGGGTATACTGCATCTCTTGCGAAACCCAAATCTTCAAAGTCTAATCCTGTACAACCAGAGGCAGGTCCTGCTAAATCAGCTTCTGTGGACAAATGCCACGACATATCTGGGGGTAGCCTACCTCGACAAAATAGGGCGGCATCCAAAGCAAGGGGAAGAATTCCCTCAAGACCCGAAGATGATGCAACGACGACGATCTTCCCGGAAGACCGTAAAACTCAGGCATCAGGAGCCCGAAGACCAAAAGGGACTTTCTCCTTCAATGAAGATGACATCATTGAAATCTTCAATATGTTGATGGAGAAACGCAAGCTTCAGCTTCCCAACATCAGACATCCTGAGAAAGCTGGCAAAGTTGATCACCCAAATTATTGTCTCTTTCATCGGTACATTCATCATCCTACCAAGGTGTGCTATGTACTAAAAAGGAGAATCCAGGAGATGATTGACGCCAAAATCATCACTTTGCATCTATAAACGAAACGATGATCATCGCGAATCGGTCTTTCTAAATGTGACAATTCGCTCCCTTCAAGAATGTACCTGAGGAAGAGTCCCTGAAGTTTCCCCAATAGATTCTTCAAGACTGTCCTCACTCGAGAAAATCACTCTACAGTGAATTGTTCAGACATAAGTTTATGTTCATATTACCTCTGAACTATCATCCAAGCATTTCATTTCTTTCACCAGAAGTTTGTCATGTTCATATTACCTCTGAATAAACTCTCCGAGTTTCTGGCTATCGATTATCATGTCCATATTACCTCTGATATCAAATATCATTTCAACTTAACACCCGTACTTAACCCTAAGTACGCCAGCGGTGTTAGGCCCACAGAAACTGCCATGTCCATATTACCTCTGAGCAGATATGCACCTCCATCCCCGATGGAATTTCAACCCAGAAGTTTGTCATGTTCATATTACCTCTGAACAAAATCTCTGAGTTTCTGGCTATCGATTATCATGTCCATATTACCTCTGATATCAAATGTCATTTCAACTTAACACACATACTTAACCCTAAGTACGCCAGCGGTGTTAGGCCCACAGAAACTGCCATATCCATATTACCTCTGAGCAGATATGCACCTCCATCCCCGATGGAATTGTAACCCAGAAGTTTGTCATGTTCATATTACCTCTGAACAAACTCTTAGTTTCTGGCTATCGATTATCATGTCCATATTACCTCTGATACCAAATATCATTTCAACTTAACACCCGTACTTAACCCTAAGTACGCCAGTGGTGTTAGGCCCACAAAAACTGTCATGTCCATATTACCTCTGAGCAGATATGCACCTCCATCCCCGATGGAATTATAACCCAGAAGTTTGTCATGTTCATATTACCTCTGAACAAACTCTCCGAGTTTCTGGCTATCGATTATCATGTCTATATTACCTCTGATATCAAAAGTCATTTCAACTTAACACCCGTACTTAACCTTAAATACGCCAGTGGTGTTAGGCCCACAGAAACTGCTACGTCCATATTACCTCTGGCAGGGCTTGTCCCGAACCTATTATTTGCACTCTCGTGTGCAACAAATAATAGGTCTACGAAGAACCAGTGGCGTGTCCTCAATGCCACAGTATGATGGAGGTGGTCCCAAACATCACTTTCACCCAAGATGACATGCTGTTAAAACATAACAGGCATGACAGGCCCCTCTATTAAACCGGGTACGTCGGTTCCATGGAGGTCGACCGGATTCACATAGATCCGGGATCATCAATCAGCATCATTCCTCATAGTCTGCTCAGACCGCTGAGGATTCCTACCAGCGAATTGGCTTACACCACCACTACAATCGTGGGTTTCAACGCAAGAAAAAGTAAGCCGTTGGGGAAAATTCGCCTGAGGATCCAGATCGGCAACCTCAGATCGGTGGCTACATGTTATGTCATTGATTCAGAGGTGTCCTACAACATTCTGCTGGGCAGACCTTGGATCCACGACCACCACATCGTTCCTTCAACTCTACATCAATGCTTTAAATATGTAGACGCCCAAGGAACAGTACAAACGGAGTTTGCTGACCTGAACCCGTTTAGAGGAGTAGAATCCTACTACTCCGATGCCGTGTTATACTCTTAAGACTACACGGAAGAGGTGTCAGCCAAAGCAGAGAAGGAATCCCACCGGGAGCCAGAAGAACCCTCTGCCAAGCAACCTCTGTCAATCAAGGTGAAAGGACGGACTACTCGTCCAAAAGCCATAGTGCCTATAGCGATCCACCTGAACAAAACCAGGTCAGGAAAAGGGGGTGATCCTCTAGTGATCACTTTGAACCAGAAGCCTCCATCCTTGGTCATCAACCTTCGGCGCAGCAGGCAGCCGATTGATGTAAATGCAACCGGGAACGAAGTTTCAGACGATAATAAATATCCTCTTTTCTGGTATATTGACGCTCAAATTCCGAATCAGGAATCCTCTCCCCATGACGATATAGAACCTATAGCGCAAAAATTCTTGGAAGCTATAGATTCCTATCATCCGTATATGTGGAAAGTGGCATCATCATCCAATGTCACCAAGACATATGGACCGTATGAGGATTCTATCTTTATTGTCCCGCCTACTTGCAGTAGTCAGCATTCAATAGTCTTCGGCCGCATGCGTAATGAACCGACTGTGCAAGAAGATTTTTCCGACGACGATGTCGGTAAAATGCAGGTTCACAGATACAGCCCACAAGCTCTAAAGATCATGCAGAGTATGGGTTATAACTTGAAGCTGGAACCAGGTCTCAACTACGGGAAAGGCAGACGAATGCCGCTGCACGGCGATCCCTACTATCAACGAACTCGTTTCGGGTTAGGGTATACCACCTCCCTCGCAACTCCTGAGTCAAACGAGGATATCTTTTCCTCTTCTCAAAACGGCTCAGCGCCCTCCGACTCATCTCATGCTCTCGAACAAATATTATCAGTAAATATGGTAGTGACAGACTCCTTCAAAGCAGACGAACAAGACTCCGAACTGTTTGAGAATGACGCTTGGGCTCAACAAATGGATACACAATGGGAGTTCCGCTTCGAGCAGAAAGAACCTCCCACTGAAGATAAAGTTATCCAGATTGACGTTGGGGATGAACTTTCGCCAAAACCGATATTTATCAGTAACAATCTTTCCGAAGCAGAAAGGGAAGAAGTTATCCAGCTGATAAAAGAATATATCGACGTCTTTGCATGGAATTATGAGGATATGCCAGGCCTTGATCCAAAGGTGGCTACTCATAAGCTCAATATATTGCCCGATTCAAAGCCTGTGAAGCAGCACCAACGCCGGTTCCGCTCGGATATGATGGACGCCATCGAAGCTGAAGTCAAGAAGTTGATAGCCTGCGGCTTCATCCAAGAAGAATAACATCCCGACTGGGTCGCCAATGTTGTCCCGGTTATGAAGAAAAATGGAAAAGTATGTGTCTGCATCGATTACCGAGATCTGAATGCAGCCTGCCCCAAGGATGAGTTTCCTCTTCCCATCACAGACGTCATGATTGACAATACATGCGATTTCGAACGTATGTCTTTCATGGACAGATTTTCAGGATACAACCAAATTAAGATGCATCCTGAGGACGAGAAGCATACTGCCTTCTGGACACCATTGGGGGTATATTGCTATACGGTCATACCCTTCGGATTGAAGAATACCGGGGCTACGTACCAACGGGCTATGAGTAACATATTCCATGAGCATTTATGCAAGACAGTGGAGTATTACGTGAACAATATAGCTGTCAAAAGCCGCCTCAAGGACAATCACATCCAAGACTTGAAGACAGTATTTGAATTGATGCGCCAACATCAACTCAAAATAAATCCTACAAAGTCCTTTCTGGGGGTATCTAGTGGCAAATTCCTGGGATTTGTCATTACTGCCAAAGGCATTCAAGTGGACCCTGATAAAGTCAAGGCCATCTTAGAAATGCGACTGCCCCATAATCTGAGAGAACTCAGGGGATTTCAAGGTCGTCTGGCTTATATCCGGAGATTCATATCCAACCTCTCTGGGAGATGTCAGCCCTTTTCTCGTCTCATGAAGAAAGGTGTATCCTTCGTATGGGACGAAGCCTGTCAGCAAGCGTTCGGTGATATCAAATGCTACCTCACTAGCCCGCCAGTTCTGGTGCCTCCAGTCATAGGAAGACCATTCGTGCTGTATGTTCGAGCGATGGATCATTCTCTGGGAGCTCTTCTCGCACAAAAGAACGATATGGGCCATGAACAGGCTATCTACTACCTCAGCAGGATGATGGTCAGAGCCGAACACCGGTACAATCCAGTGGAGAAAGAATGCTTGGCTCTGATGTTCGCTATCCAGAAAATGTGGCACTATGTCACAGGCCAAACCATTCACATCATATCCAGGATCAATCCTCTTCGGGTACTGATGAACAAGCCAAAGTATTCTTAATTTCTGACTTGTAACTTGGGCGATGTTATTAACACCATATGACATGGTGTACGTCCCTCAGAAATTCGTCAAAGGCCAAGCATTGGCTGACTTCCTAGCTGCTCATCCGATCCCGGAGGCCTCTAAACTGTACGAGGACATTCCCGACGAAGTTGTAGAGTGTAATTTCGCAATGGAAGGCGATGCATGGCAACTATTCTTCGATGGTGCCTCCAGGACTAGTCCCAGGGGAAACGTGGTTTCGGGAGTAGGAATTGTCCTGGTTACTCCTGATAACCTCGTCATCTACCGAGCATATTCTCTTAGCGAGCCCTGTTCTAACAATGTGACAGAGTATAACGCTCTACTAATCGGGCTCCAAGCCGCTAAAGAATTGGACGTCGAATCTCTGGAAGCTTTCGGTGACTCTCTGCTGATCGTCAATCAAGTCAGAGTAATATATGAAGTCCAAAATCCAGACCTCATCCCCTATCACCGAGCAATGGTCGAGATAGCCATGACATTCAAAGGTTTCTTCCTAGAGCATGTACCTCGATCTCAGAATCTGGAAGCTGATGCCCTAGCCATTCTAGCTGCAGATTTAGCTATTCCTATAAGAAGGCAGAATTCGGTAATCCTTCTTAGCAGAGATTTATTCTGTGTGAAAAACAACTTTCACATAGAATGCAGCTACGCTGTGAACACAGATCCTCCCAGGAGAGACTGGAGAAGTCCCTTTATAGATTTCATGGCATACGAAATCTTATCGAAGGACCCTAAAGAAGCAGCATCCGTCAAAAGATGATCATTACGCTTCTATTTCGAGGCATCCTCACAGTGTCTATATCGTCGGACCTACGACGGACTGCTATTGAGATGTATCTCTGGTGATGAAGTACAGCGGATTATCCGTGAAGCTCACGACGGCGTATGCGGAGCGCACCAACCCGGTCCTAAGCTACAGGATCGCATCAGGAGAATGGGCTATTACTGGCCTACTATGATCACAGATGCAATAAAGTATGCAAGACAGTGCAGAGCCTGCCAGGTCCATGCAGACTTTATCCATCAACCTCCTGAACATCTACATCCTACGGTTGTGTCTTGGCCTTTCGAAGCATGGGGTATGGATATCATTGGTCCTATTCACCCGTCTTCTTCCAGAGGTCACCGGTTCATACTGGCCATCACGGATTATTTCTCCAAATGGGCAGAGGCGATCCCTCTTGCTGAGGTAAAGGCATCTAATGTGATCAGCTTCATCAAGCATCACGTCATTTATCGCTTCGGGATACCCCGGAGGATAATTCATAACAATGGGCCTCAATTCATCAACCAAGCGTTTCATCGATTTTGCGATAAAAATCGGATACAAAATATGGCCTCTACGGCATATAATCCTGCTGCTAATGGTTTGGCGGAAGCGTTCAACAAAACCATTATCAAGCTCATAAAAAAGTTCGTCTCTTCGAACAAGAGGGATTGTAATGAGAAGCTGGGAGAATGTCTCTGGGCATACCGCACAACGGTACGAGCACTGACAGGTTGTACCCCATTTTCATTAGTTTACGGGAGCGAAGCAGTTCTCCCCATCGAAATCTAGATTCTGTCACTCAGGATAGCCGTGGCTAATGAGCTGACTCAAGAAAAGAATGACCTTTTAAGGCTTCAAGAGCTAGAAGGATTAGACGAGAAATGCCTCCAAGCTCAACAGCGCATCGCGTTCTACCAAGCACGCATTTCCAGAGCTTTTAATCAAAAAGTAAAGGAAAGAGTGTTCAAAGTCGGCGAGCTAGTTGTAGCCGTGAGAAGGCCAATGATTCTTACTCACAGGAGTAAGGGAAAATTCTAGCCCAAATGGGAAGGCCCTCATGTGATCGAGACGACGTTCTCAAACGGCGCCTACAGGTTAGCCAAGCCTAATAGAGATATGTTAATAGCTCCTATCAATGGCAAATTCCTGAAAAGGTACTATGCTTAACCTACTTTGCTCAAGTGGAATATGGCGAAAACCTCATTCTGACAAAACTACTTCCAAAATGAAACTAGTTGGATCGTATTCTATCATGTTCATATTACCTCTGAATAGATATATCCTGCTAAAACTTACCGAGAGTATATCACGTCCATATTACCTCTGATATCACTTTTACCCAAACCTGTCATTTATATTCCAAAATGATGGGTCCACAAAGTCAGATGAAAGCCTCTTTATTATTCCCAAAAAAGAGCGAAAGTACATTAAAAAGCAAAAGCAAAAAAGTATATCATTTGGGGGGAGCGGTTAGGTCATAAATCTGCTGCGCCAGAGCAACCATTCTCTCATCCCTGGAGTTCAAAAAGTCGGCGCGAGCCCTCTCCAACCTTGCTGCATCATTGTTCAAAGCAACTAGCTCAGACCGAGCCCGCACAAAACCTGAGTGGAAAGCACCCAAATGCGTCAGATTCTGCTGAACAGTCGTCCATCGCTCCTTCAGCACATCTCGAGCCGCCGACAAAGAGAGAGCCTTCGCCTCTACTCGAGCGAGCTTATCCTTCAATATGTGGGCCTTTGCTGCTACTTCCTCATATTCGGCTTTGCACCGGGTCAACTCGGGAACGACATACTCCAATTGGACACGTTCTTCGTCCATCTCCCGCTGATGAGCCTCGATGGACTTATTCAGAGATGCCATCTGTTCAGAAAACTGCGCAGTCAGGGAGTCGTACCTAGCTTGAACGAGACCGTCAATGTTGCCTCGAGCTAGCTGCAAGTATTCGTTAATGGGTTGCTCTAAACCATTAACTATCTCCTCCAGCGCGTCAGCTACCCCAGTGTCGTTGAATTCTCGGATCGGCACTATAGAGGCCCGGGAGGACCTCTCAGCGACGCAAAGCCCAAATTCTTCTCCAACACCATTGATATTAACATTTTCAAGGTGGTGTAGAAGATACCAGTGTACTGTGCGTTCAGCGCAGCTAGATCCGAATGGACGCTGGGAGTGGCCGCGATAGTGGCGAGCCCCCCTCCAAGAACAACCGCAGACGATGTTGCCACGGCCGTCGCCTCAACAGGAGGTGCAACAAAAGAAGAAGCGCCAATACCGGACGAAGTGACCGGCGTACTCAAAGGAGGCATTATCGCAACGACAGGCTCGTCCTCCTCTTGAGATATCGGAATCTCTTCGACAGGCGAGCCGGCACCCGAAGATGTTTCCTCTTCAAAATCAGGCACCTCCGTGTCGCCACCAGGACATGACACAGAGCAAAAGGGCGCATCTACACTGCCCTCCCCGAAGATGTCTTCCCCTGAAAAGAAGACAAAAGGAAGTTAATATCCGCATAATGTTAATTTTCCTAAAAAGAAGAGGCATAAAATACGACATTTACCCATGGCCAATGGTGTATATGTCGCGTCCGCGGCCAGTACAGCTAAATTATTTCTTAGTGATGCTAGGCAAGCTGTCATACCTGGAGAAGGGGGTGCTATAACGAACATCGGCAAGTACTCTTCCGAATCTTCGCCGAGATACTTGAGGTTCACCAGGTGGAATCTCGCTGGGTGCACCTACAGACACGGCAGGGGTCTCTCCCGATGCTGATCCGGATAAAGATATCCTCATTCGGCTCGGCCCCGAAGGCGATCTTGTTCCACTGTTTGAAGCGGTAGCAGCGACAGCAGCCTCCAACAGGAATTCTCCCGCACCGCCAACCGGGACTGTCAAGGTTCCCTCTCTAAAAGATGAGGAACCTCCAATCAAAGAATCATCCCCAACATGGGGAGAGGCAGGCTCACTTCTAGGAGCCTCAATACCAGGAATCCGGAGAGGACGAGTAACCGTCTTCTTCTTCCTCTTGCGAGGGGAAGTCTTCTTCGGAGTAGGAGCCCTTCGCTTCCCAGAGATTACCAAAGGCCCTGCAGGCAGAGGTACTTTACCCCTCGATACCGCCAACAGAGGCTCATCTGGATTGACGGACTCCTCACCCTCGTCAGAAGAAACCAAGGGAACTTTGACTCTTCCCCCTGACTTGGAAGAGGGCACCCTAAAACTTCCATGCATATCAAAATCGCGATGGAAGGTGTTGGTTGCCACATAGAACTGGGCATACGAGTGGAGAATGCGCAGCTCCATGGAGAGTGAAATGACGGGCACGGTAAAAGTTGTCTCAGTGCAACCCATGATGAAATATCGCCATCCTCTGGCTCCATCAATGAGTCCACCCCTGGACCTGAAGCTGGTGACGGCATTGCCCACGTGCAACTGGTCGTACCCGAATTGCCTGGCAAACCGACTAGGCAAGTAGGGCTCGAAGAAGCAATGATCTTCACTTCTGTATAGTAGATGGAAAGGTCTAATGCAGACCAACCAATTAAAAGACTTAGGAGAAAGAACGGTCTTCCCGTCCCCCACGTCCTGAAGTCTGATCCCCTATTAATTGAGATGTACAGGGGAGACAGTACAGAAGAGCTTCCAGTTGTGACTAAGATTCAGCGTCCGCCGACAATCTATAACTGTGGTCATGTTCTAGGAGAAATTCTTGTAGTTCAACAAGAAGCTAGTCCCGAACTACTGCCAGAACCGGGAGACATAACCCTGGGGTTATGAAGAATTAACCATCCCATCAGATACAGGTATGGTAATTCTACCCTGGAAAAGCTATCACGTCGAGTTTCATCAGCGAGCAGCCCGTCAGTCATGGCCCTCAGGCCAGCTTGAATGCGGCACACCATGGCAGGGAGCAAACCCAGTCTTGCCCCAAATACCAGACGCACTACAGGCCATAGCGTGTTGCGGTGAATGCAGTCCGCAGATGCGATGTCGGGTACCACCAGTCGGCGCAGCCATATGGAGAGGAAGCCAGCCAGTTGAGCTTCCCTGGACAGAGGCCTGCGGCAATGCCTCAAATAACTATAGGCCTTAGTGCCTACGGGATACTTTTCTACCCCTTCGTGTAGGATCCGGTCCGGAGCCTACACGTCTTCCATGAGATCGTCAACTACCTGAGCATTAAGCACGCTCAGAGGATTCAAAGGCTGATCCTTGCCTTCCAATACCTTCTCCGGCTTAGCAGTCCTGGACCGGTGAAAGAAGAGGTAGGACGTCCATTTATTGACGTGAGCCAAATCTGAAGGCTCGTCATAAAAAATGGTACAAGCGAGGTAGTGGCACATCAGCTCCTGGTACACTTCCACTACCCGAGGGTCGGAATCCCCCAGCTCCCGGTTAGTGGGAACATATTCTTCATATGGAGTATCACCCATCGGCAGTCTCGAGATCTCTGCCATCTCGTGGAGGGCCAATCCCAACTCCCCCAGTGGAGTGGCGAAAGTCCCGGTGAGCGAGATATATCACTCCATCAATGCCAGAAACAGGTTGGGGTTGAGAGGCAACCCAACACTGATGGCACTCACAGCTGCAAACAGACTAATGCTCTCCAACTCGGTCTGAAAATGCTTCAGGGCCCAATCAGCTATGCGAGCCCATCGAAGATTTGTGGGGGTGATCCACCCTCCTGTCCGAGGGTTCACCTTAGGGTATACTCCCCCGCGCCCCATGAAATCATTGCAGAAAGTCGGTAATTGGACCGGCTGGATCACTAAACTGTCTTTGCTCGGGACACTACCCGGGTACAGTCCCCTGAACATCGTCACATTGTCGGAAGGGCGGCTGACAAACGACCCCTGGTCAGCTCCTTTCAGATAAAATATCTTTCCCGGCCTGCCGTGAAGATCAGGAGTCAGTGTCCACGACATCCTCCTGGGATGTGTAGCATGAAAAATGTTGAGATGGGATAGTCTCTCGGCATCTTGGACAGATACAAAACCAAGCTCCCGGCAGGGAAGACCCAGAGTTCCTTCTTGGGCTTCGTCTGGGACTGCTTGTCAATCATGTCCCCGAAGAGGAAAGCCGGCTTTATGTATTGGTCCCCATCTATGTACGTCAGGGGCTCTCCGTTGATCATGTTCAGCAGCGTTCGCTCGCCCTGAGCCGATATCAAAATTTCCCTTCCTTCAGGATACTGGGGCCCGGAGATAGGAAATGTCGCGTGCGACAGATCCTCCAGATAGTTGGAGTGCAGCATCCCGGCGGCAGAACCCATCACATCGGCTAACGGGGACGCATGCAAGTTAACTGCAAGAGTACAAGAAAAACATATCAGTTCCTATAACTAGACATTACAGATCTTGCAGCATATGCAGAAAAATCAACAGTCTATGCTTTATGCCAAGACTGCAAAAAACTTGATCATTATGGTGGAATCCATTTCCTAAAACGTAAGGTTCAAGGCTGGCAGTATACGCAAAACTTTCGACAGTCTGTGTTTTACGCCAGACTGCCAAAATTTGAGTTATTACGCCAGAATTTTCATCCTTGCGTGACACTCAAATTATATAGTATACGCCAACTTTCGACAGTCAAAGCTTTTACGCCAGACTGCGAAAATATGGAGTTTTTGCGCTGACACATTAGAAATGTGGGCGTAAAAGATAAAATATCTCTGTGCATCATCTTCCTCGAAGAGGCTATCAGCACAGAAGATGACCTAGTGCGTTCACGTACAACGTGTGCGAAGGATTTTCAGTCATTCTTTTTTGTCCCAAAAGCTCTACCTTTAAGGCCAGGTGCACTGCTAGTCGGCGGGATACTTCGTTCAGAATGAAGCTCGTCGTGCCCGACGGAAGTCGCCCCCGCTTGAGCAGAAGAACGAGAAGAAGAAGCAACCTTCTTTCCCTTAGAGGAGGAGGCTTGCTTCGAGGCCATTACTGGAAACTTTGAAGACTCGGAGAAGAAACGAAGAAGAACTCGAACAGTCAAAAGCTTTCTTTCGCAGAAGACGGATGAAAAGTTTTTCTCTCAGAGACTTGGGATATATATAGAGTTCGGATGGGCTCCTCGAATCCCGAACCAAATCTCATATTTAATATTTGGTTATGATTGGGGACTACGTCAGCCTATTTACTCAGAGAAGGCGGACAGTCAGCGAATTCGAAAAGTTTTCGTGCAAAGAAGATTCGTGGTTTTTACGCTAAAGAGCTTTCTACACTCGACAGCTACAGATCTACGGTTTTACGCTCACAGGCTACAAGTCTATGGTTTTACGCCCGGATGCTTTTATGCTTGGTAGCTTTTATGCTCGAGAGGCTACAAACCTACGACTTCACGCTCAGCAGCTACAAATTTATGATCTCACGCTCGGTGGCTTTTTACGCTCAGAGGCAACAGATACACGACTTCACGCTCGGAAGATTTTTTTTTCAGAAGCTACAAATCTACAGTTTTTATGCTAAGGAGATTTCTACGCTCGACGGCTACAGATCTACGGTTCTACGCTCACAGGCTACAAGTCTATGGTTTTATGCCCGGATGCTTTATGCTCGGTAGCTTTTACGCTTGAGAGGCTACAAACCTACGACTTCACGCTCAGCAGCTACGAATCTATAATCTCATGCTCGGTGGCTTTTTACGCTCAGAGGCTACAAACTTATGATTTTACGCTTTACGACTTTCCGTATATCTGAAAAATGCGCAGGCCAGTACAGTACATCTGAACAATTCTCAAGGTGGTCAATTACAAGGGTTCACACAGAAGATACTCCTTCTTGACCTCAAAATATCCCAAGTACCCGAAGCGTACAGAGTTCAACATTGAAAATTACTCTTCTTCATGGGTCGATTCGAAGTTCATCCAGAATCCAGTCTGAATATTTCGTCTACAGTTCAAGATGGCGTCTCAGTTTTTGGCAGCCATTTCTCACCATGTTCCAAGAGATTTTTGAGAAATCATTCTTAAAGATGGCGGTCTGAATAGAAGATTCTGTTTATCAGAAGCGACAGTTTAGAATTCTATGCGGTTCCTCATTCCTAAACAGCAGGACAGTTCGAACACTCGACTGCTAAGCGGCTTTCTGCGCATCCTTAGTTATGCGTAAAAGACAGGACAGGACCTAACACTCTTTCTAAACAGAGTCGGCGTAAAGTTATCAGACGTGTCGAAGCTACACATATTCAGACTTCACAGCAAAATATGGCAAGATGATCATATGCACAGAAGAAGACGATTTTATTAAAATTAAAAGCATGATTACATATGAAGGAAATCCAGTCTACAAGGTTTTTTTTTTCATTTTTATGATTACATATGAGGGAAATTCCGTCTATAAAGGACTTTCTCATCGTCGTCTGAAGATCGCACCCAGAATCTGTTCTGCCAGGTTCTCGCATGGGCGAAATTCTTCATCCATCTTCTCCAGCAGTCAGTCGGTGACCGCAAACCGACTGACATATGATCAATGGCGGAAGGATACAAAACTGGGCCTGCTTAAATTATGCAGACCCATCCTCCAATACGAGGAAGCAGGATAAATCTGCTTTCCTGCGTCCAGTGCCATGACAGATTGAGTTGAGATATTTCACCCAACTCAATCTCGGACAGCAGCTAGTTTGTCTGCTCTTGTCCGCAGGTAATGGGAGAAGGTACCGCTTGCAAGCTGTGTGGTCTAATACGACCCTTCCTCTCTCCCGAAGAACTGCCATACAAAGTTGCTGATTATCCCGAGCAAAGGAGGCTATGATATCCTTCCATGATCCATCGTTGCAGAGGATATTTGCTCGAAGATGCCATCTTTTTCGGCTCCTTATATGCTGGAAGAACATGGTCTCCTTTTTTCTCAAGTCGACCCGACGAACTCCAGCCATCATCTCTGTGTGGTGAAAGGAAATGTGGGAAGAATAGGTTAACTCCTCAGCCTTTTTATAGGTGAAAGAGATCACACCGATCCCCAATAACTCCGCCATAAAGACAGCCTTGAAAGAACGTGTCAGACTTGACCGTTTCAAAGCGTTTCAAATTACGAGGAACGGTTCACGCTTCATTCAAAGCGTTTCAAATTACGAGGAATTTAAAAGCTTTGAAGGGGGTCTTGTAGAAGCATAAAAAATATGCTGGATAGCTATACGCAGCATGTTGATGCAGGGCAGCGTAAACAGAGGATCTCAGAGCCATCAACGTACAACAGAGCTTTTTCGCTGAGCACAGCGTAAAATATAAAGCTCAAAGACCATCCGGGTAATGCAGTATGACCAGGCTGCTTCAGCGTAAAAAAGATGCTACATCGCCTTTATGGCGTAAAACTCATCCACTTTCAATACAGCATTGAAGTGTACGAGGAACGCTTCATATTCTTCGAAGTGAACCTGTCAGATCATGCAATGAACCTGACGTCTGGACTCCTGACAAAGAGTACTGCACGACTACCCAAGCGACAGCTATAATGATGGTGCGGCACTGCAACCCAGGCTGTCATTTACTGCCATTTCTTTGGCATAGACCGCTTTTACGCATACAAAGGAATACGTCACCTAGTTTTACACAGGCAGATGTGAGCTGTTTATGCTCCGCAGAAGACAAACAACCTGCCACGTCAAAAGCTGCTCTTCGTACAGGGCTCGAGGCACGTCTCTGCATTTAATGCACAGAGCGGTAACAGGTTCTCAAGGCACGTCTCTGCATTTAATGCACCGAATATTGACAGATGCCCGAGGCACGTCTCTGCATTTTATGCGCAGAAGGATGACAGACCTTCAAAACACGCCTCTGTATTTAATGCACAGGATAATGGCGGATCTCTGCATTTAATGCAGGAAATTTGATTAAATGTCACCGAACCGTCATCTAGTGACATTCCCTTTGTGCAAACTGCTCTTACGCATACAAGGGGATAGGCTGCCCAGTTTTACACAGGCAGACGTGAGCTTCTTACGCTCCGCAGAAGGCAAACAGACCGCCACGTCAGCAGTTACTCTTCGTACAGGATTCGAGGCGCGTATCTACATTTAATGCGCAGAATAATGGCAAATCTTAAAGACAAGCCTCTGCATTTAATGCACAGGATGGGGACAGATCTCTGCATTTAATGCAAGAGATTTGATTATATCTCCAAGAGCCGTAATTCCGGCTAAAACGTCCACATCATCTCGGTTTCTACGCCCACTCGGCTTCCACGCCCACTCGGCCTCTATGACCACTCGGCTTCTACGCCCACTCGGCCTCTATGACCACTCGGCTTCTATGCCCACTCGGCCTCTATGAACACTCGGCTTCTACGCCTACTCGGTTTCTACGCCTACTTGGCTTCTATGCCTACTTGGCTTCTACGCCATGGTGACAGTTATTGGCTTCTATGCCAACCTCTTCTACACAAAGGATAACTACCTACATGGCTTCTACGCCGTGATCTTCGTAGCAGATATACGCGTTGTCCCTTAGTTGGACACACGTCACATGCTCACTCAAAAGGTCATCTATACGCAGGCATTGGTTATTTTAACCGTCGTATAAAAGGGTGTTGTACTTTCCACTACTCGGTTTCTACACCGACTGAGTGGTCACTATCACTAAAACTCTATAAATAGAGACCTCTATTGACAGAGAAAAAGGTCACAAAATTGAAGATCGAACGATCAGAAATTGGTCAAGGAATCCAGTATCAGATCCAAGGTCGACAATTGGGAGGAAAGAAGGAGGAGAGAAAATGGTCGAGAGAGAGAGAAGAATCCAGAGCTCAGGCAAAAAGAAGGGATCGACGACTTTGGCATCGGGCATCCACCCTCTTTAGCAACCTTCGAAGCTGCTTTCTGTCTTCTACGGCACTTCTTCATCATCGTGTGGTCCAAGGGCCAAAGTGATCGACTGCAGATCAGACTCCTATAGCAATATTTACCCAGATTAAATAAATTGTACTTGATATCCTCGTATAGGATTAAATTGTACAATCTTATTTGTAAACACAGAAGAAGGGCGGGTTTTCGTATAAGACCTCGTTTCCACATATTATCTTTTTGTTTATTTTATCAAACAACAACCATTGCTTGAACAAGCTATACAACTGGGTCATCAAGACTTAGTGTTAGACTTGGGAACGATAACATGTGCTAAGTTTGACCCAAACGAATGAACGCTAGTCGATAAACCGAATAGATTATGCTTAATAGTCGTGCAAACACTTGACATTGAGTTGGAATAGAAATGATATGGAATTGGATTGACCCTATTAAAAGTATCATGTGATTCATGAAGACGAGAACCCTTGAGATTTTCGCAAGTAGCTTGTCCAATTTTACTATCTCTAAGTTTGGTTGAATGCATATGTTTGAGGGACACCTTGAACGTGTGCACGATCCAAAACTCAAAGAGATGTGAAACTCGAGTGCTAAGACTTCGCTATCGCTAAGTCGGTTGACATGCATGTGCTTGAAGCACTTCGAATATGTGCACGATCCAGACTCGCGATATGCTGATCTTGATGCTAGTACAAGTGAATATCCATCTGAATAAGTATAACAACTTGTATAAGTTGCCTCAGCCCTAGATCGTTAATCAAGATCGATTAAAATATACCAGGCGTTAAGCAACATGTCCCGCGCTAAGGCGCAATGAGACTGGCTCGGCATACACGCAACACGATGTAAGGAATGAGTAGGAGATTGTGTTCAAATAGATTTAGTGATACCGATTACTACGCTTGGGATAGATTCCATAATACGATAGTACGGCCTGCCCTCAGTAAGTCTTGAGGATGAGACTTTTTCTGAGTGGTGTATGATGTAATACCCCGTTCTGCTCAAGCGGACTGCCGATGCAAATGGCAAAAGTGCAACGCCCTGACCCACTTTGCTAAGGCGAGAATACTCGTTTGAGACAAAGGATATCCAGACTTGTCCCTTTAGGAGTTCGGCTTAGGCTTTCAGAGGCTCGCTCGAAGTATCGCTCAACAGAGGCGAATCATCGCTAAGGTGGGTGACTACGGTGAACTTGTCTTTGCTTAGCCATCACACTTAAAATATGGAATGATACATGCTAGTTGCTAGGTGAATCACCTCATGTATGCTAATAAGAATACAACGCACCTAGCTAAGGGAATAGTCCCAACTTGTATTGCTTGTGCTAGAACATGAAAATGAAATATTGTTCATATTCAGACCCTTGCATGCTACATTTGCCTTATGCAACGGGACCCTGCTATGCCCTGAGTAGAACGATACATGTATACTCAGTTGACCACTGCTACACTGCTACACCGCATGACCCTAGATCATGTCGCTCAGAAATTCTCTTATGGTTTCACTCATCGGCTTACCTTCGGGTCCGAGCTAATGTGAATGCTTATGTTTATACAAATGCATGCTTGCCTACTTATATGTTAACTTGTAATGTTGTCTCGACTCAATGCTCGACATAATGAGATTATGCCACAGTACACTATCGCGTATCGTGCATGCATCGAGTCAGCCAGGAGACTATTGAATAGTCCTTCTGTGCAATTGAACCTACAAGTATCCGAGACCGTTGGGTCGCTAAGGCAGACCCTGCACCAGGAGAATGTATCAAGGCAAGTTATTTATTAATCAAGAATCCTTTCAAGTTTACAACTGAATGATAATTATATCAAGTTTACCTCTGAACGAGAATCAATGTCAAACAAATCAAGAATCACAACTCGTAGAGCAAATACTCGATTCAGAATAAGAATCATGGATTATCATGTCAGGTTATGAATTTAGAATGCCCCAGACTGTGTATCACGGACAATTTGGAATCAAGGAAGATATTCGGATCTCGTTCTATGGACGGTTCTGGGGCACCGGGGCCGATCTGATCCGGATGGAACTAATATTTAGTCTCATACATCTGGACGGGATGGTTTTGTAGCCACTCATAAATCTTTTGATGCATGCCATCCTCGTCATCGACTATAACTCGTCCTTTATGGCTATGCTAGCGACAACTGTTCATATAGATAAGTTATCCTCACTTAGCGGCAATCCGTGTGCGAGTCATTGCATTACATCATGAACATCCGAAATATCTGAACGATCATGGTATAACAACACTTGTGCATAAAGGGCACTTGAACATCTTATGCAAAACACCTAAGAAATCCTAGTAACTCGTGCATCCGAAACATAATCTCATTCACAATGACACAGTGTTTGCATATGCTATTGCCCTGAATAATTATACCTGCTCGTGCTTGAATTAACTTGGTTTGCCTTAGACAGGGAAGGAAAAATGGTAAGTTGGTAAGTCTCATCACGTTTTCTCTTATATCATACGATACACTACTACACGAGTTAGGCAATAAAACTGATCCTAAGGCAACTAGAAAGGCAACATAATAGTTGGTGCATGGAACCTATATTATGTATTTGGATTTGTCGAGCGGGCGAGTAGCCTCCCCACCAGTGCATTCAATGTACTGATAATCCACCAGATCGTTTACAGGGTACGGGAGAATCTCGTTCGGTGCGGATGCCTTCTTCGTGCGTGCTAAGGCGTGGAGTTCACTCTGGAGCCTTAGAGCGCTACACCCGGAACTGAAGCACATATACAAGATATAATATTATAATATTACCTGGATATTCACCTGTACAATTATTCCATAATTGTAGCCACTTGGCACACTTTTACTGTTTCAGAGAGAGAGATCTGAGCGAATTATAATCTCGGACAAGCGCCGCCTGTAACACTTGTCTATATCAATAAAGAGTTTTACTTCAACTTGTGTTATTCAATGCTTCCGCTATTGTCGACTCAATGAACTTGTTATCAATCGCCTATGCGTTCATAATTCCGCTGCACTCGGACAATCTGTGCGACTATGTGGCTTAGAACTCTTACTGCCAGCCAACAAACCACAGCCTTGCACGGACGTGGCTCATAATCGTGCAGCATCACGCCCAAATGGGTCAAGCGATCATCTCGCGGGAGTGCTGGCGTGGTGATTCTCACCTAGCGGAGACGGCCGATTTTGCCTGCGGGAGATCGGGACGTGACACCGCTCGCGTGACGCCTACTGCACGATCACCTGCATTGCCACAAATAGATGATCAATACCTCTTCTCCTTTTTCCAAGCTCAAAATAAAAGTGCAGTTCAACGGACAAAAGCAATAAAATTCATCAAAATCGTTCAAGAAAATACAAATCCAAAAACTAACTCAAAAGCACGAAAGCAACAATACGACAGTCAAAACTAGGCAAGAAAGCTTGCAGCGGAGAGGTCCGTCTTGACTCTACTGCTTAGTCCATCCTTGGGACTCGGTCCACTGAATATGGCAATCAATTTTGAAGAAGCTAATACATAACGAGGAAAAAATCTTGATTCAATCTATCCCGATCGAACGATACCGAAAGTAATTCTTAGTCGTACTCCCCGAAAAGGGGAAACGGGGCACCACATATGGTATCTCTGAAGCAGAAAAAGCCATCCCTTGGGACATCCAAGTTGTCTCTATTTATAGTCATCCTGTTGATGGGCTATAGGTACCATATATCCTTCTGTTTGGTGGCCGCAAGGGGCTCCTTCAACAAAAAATTGTTACAATTATGGGCGTATAGTATGGATTGAGTCTAGGGCAAGCTGTCATGTAGACATTTTATTGGGATTTGCTGTTGCTAGAGATCCTGGTAGTTCTTGTCTTTTGTTTGTGTGACTTGGTCATCTTGACACGTGGCCCATATTCACTTGGAGAGAATCGTAACAGAAAGATTTCGTCTTAGGGAACCTTGGCCTAATTTCTTCTGCGCCGATCTTGGGGTGCATATTTTTTGAACGCATGGATCTAGATTTTTCATACTTCTACTTTGTACTTTATCAAGATTGATAAAAGTGCGCCAAGCTCCTGGCTCGCGCACTTCTATCATTATGCGCCAAGGTTCTAGAAGTACGCTTTAGTATCATTTGTGCGCCATCTTTTGCTCGGAGCACTTTTTGTATCAAAGTGCGCCAGAACTGTTCAAACTAGTAATTTGTGCGCCAATGCTATTTTTTTGGCCATTTGTGCGCCAATAATGGTTTTGGCCTAATATGCGCGGATGATTTATTTTCTTACCTGATTATGCGCCAACCCTTAATTATTGATTTATGCGCTTGTATGCAATTATTATTTTATTAGTAATGCTTAACACTCGATGTTTCTCTGGTTTTCTTTTATCTGGTTATTTCAACTAATCATAGTTATTTCTCGAATATGATATTCCAGTTATTGATCTTGATTTCCTGACATAATCTAGTGATTGTACATTATAAATAAACTCTTGAATCTTGACCCAGAACTGATAACACTGATACTCCTGATCCCGATACTCTTGATAATGGCTCGATGTAGCGCACTCATGACTTGAGAATTCATGTAACTGTCCTGATCAAGGCTATTAGTAGCAACTGTCTTGTATGTCATGTATCCCCATGGTTCATTTTGATTGTGTTTGTCAAGCTACTGTCTTGTCTTGCATTATGTCTAAGGCAGATTCCTGAGCACCACAGTCGAGAATTCTTGATAATTGTCCAGGCTAATAACTAGAATAATAATCTAGAAAGCATCTATAGAGATTTTCTGGCTACATGCAATCCCGGTATCCCAGCGACACCTGATGGATTTGGAGCTCTCCGTCGTGAGGGACACACTTCCAGTACACCGACGAGTGTTGCACTGCTAAAAAAGACAAGAAAATAATTATAACTGATAAACCTACCTTATGTACCCGTTCGTTTGGATAACCCAGATAGTCTGCAGGGCATGTGTCTATAGGGAATCTCAAACTGCATGTGTTAGTAACTAGGACTGTGATAACCCTAGCTAGCTAATGGTAGCAAATCGTAGGGCATGATTGGTCGTGATTGCTTGATTTCCAGTCTAGTCATATCCTGAATTAATTAACAGCTAATCCAAAAATGGTAACCGGAGTATTGATTCCAGATGCCCTTATTTAATTACTCCATAACTGTTTAACTATTATTTTACCTGCTATTCTTACTGATTTGTCTGCATTATGGTTTTAGTTTATAAGTTTGGCTCCCTAGTGGTACTTGTTGTTTAGGGTTTGACCCAACTGGTTTTGTATGGCCATATTTTAGAACATGACAGCATGATCTCTCGTACTTTCCTCCTCAAGATGGTGAATACGAGGAGCACCCGAGGACATAAATGGGTTTCTCTTTCATCACCCACTTGATCTTGTATAATTATTCTTTTGAGGCATTCAGACACCGAGCACGTATTTAGTTTGTGTTCTGGGATCTCTACACTACAGCATGTGGGCCTACATGTAAAGCATATTCTAGACTATAGCTAAAGTTGAGCATGTAATATTGTACTTTGCTAGTTCTTCATTTTGGTAACTAGCTTCTTGATCATCTGTGTATGTATAGTTTGTGATGCCTTACTATTATATGTTTGGTAATCATATATCTGGAATGACTGTTGGATTACAGAGTAAACTCTCACATATCTAGACAGTCGTGACCGTATCTCGAGGTATGGAGTACTCTGGTATGTGTAGCTGGCTTTGTCTGCCCCCACTCTCCAGTATTCTGATTCTTAAAACAACGCTAGGCCAAGATTACAAATCGCTCAAGCTCTCTCTCTCTCTCTCTCTCTCTCTCTCTCTCTTAAAATAATAAAATGTGCCAAGCATCTTACAACTTTGGGGATGATACATAGGCGATGTTCCAATACATTATGTCATGTATATGTGCTTCAGCTACAGCCACAACACTCTAAGTCTCTGGAGCGAACTCCATGCCTCAGCGCGTACGAAGGGCACTCTAAACTGAATGAGGTTCTCCCACACTCTGCAAGCAATCTGGTGAGTTATCAGTACATTGAATGCACCGGTGAGAAGGCTTCTCGCCCATTCAACAAAACCATAACACGTTCATTAGTTATGTACATCATCTATTTGTTGTCTTTCTAGTCTTGCCTTAGGATCAGTTTTATAGCATGCGATATAAACCTAACTCGTGTTGCAAAGATGAAGTGTCGCATGAAATATGTAAGTAATATGACGCGACTTACCAATTTACCATTCATCCTTCCCTGCCCAAAGATGAAACCAAGTTTGTCATGCCCCGATCCTGCAAGGGCCGATCGTCCTTGCTTTGGGCCTCGCGGAATCGACCATCCTCGCATGGGCATGATGTCGTGCAAGCCTAAGTTGCACTTTCATAAGGCCAAGGCTTGAACAATCATAAATAAGCTATTCAAAAATAGAAGCAGTGGCACAATATTTTAGAAAAGTAAATGAACACAAGGGTATAAAAAAATAATCTCTTTATTGATATATGAAGTGATTACAAGACTTGCCAATTGGCTTAAATCTCTCTAGAGCAATTACATAATACAATGACATCGTTTAATACATTATATCCCTTTATATAGAAATAGCTTATAATATCTCAATGCATCTCCTGATCTTTGACTCCTGAGGATGAGGATCTGCTATCACTTCTTTCGGACCATCCAGCACCTACAACACAAGCTAGTGGGGGTCAGCACTTTGGGGAAAGTACTGGTGAGTATAAAAGCAAGGAACAAAACCAACACTCTCTAAAACTAACACTAAGTAATCATAAGAGAAAATATTACATTACTAGTAATCTTGCTACTTTTACCTAGGTTCATTTCATGCAGTTCAAGATCAGAGTCATTTTACTTATTTTGAAAACTTATTTGAAAAGACATATTGCATATTTATTCAAGCATATAGTAAAGATAGTTCATGCACGATATTGAATCTACTCTATATTGATGTGTGCAACGTGTTTTGTGAGCCATATTCATTTTACTTATAGACAATAGCAACATCTAGTAGACTATTCATCATATGTTAAAAGGGCAGTAGCATATTCAAGTAAAGCATGCAAGTCTAGGGGCAGTACACAATACTAAGCATAATTAGTAATGAATACATCATGTATTCAGTGATTCTTACCCTTCGCTGAACGGTTATCCCTGCAACAGACATACAAGTTAGCAGCAATTTACATAAACATATGGATATTATTTCATGTTCGTCTCTGCATCAAACAAGTTAGGTATACAAGAAGGTTATCCTAGCATGCTCCCTAACTACATGATGGTCCTCGATTGTTGGTTTCTCGGGATTAGAAAGTGGAACTGCATACCCAAGCTTGCTAATGACACAGATCGGCTATTGGAAGCTGAGACTCATGGTTGCTCTATAATAAAATACGCTTAAATTAGCAGCCGGGACCAAGGTTCAGCTCTGCTTCCAATAGCTACACCCCCTCGTACATAAGGACTAGAAGCCTCAAGGCGTTCGATTATCTCTCCTAAGATGGACGATTCCCAATTCCCCAGGAATCGCCCGAGAGACCAGATACCTTATGCACAAGTTGTCAGACCAATGCAATGCATAAAATTCTATCAGATAATCTTTACAGTACAAGCAAACAAGTCAATCAAGCATAGTTCAATAATTCCATATCTAATAGCCACACCCCCCCAGTACGTAAGGAATACAAGCCTCAGGGTGCACTATTAGTCTTGTCATTCATATCAATCGATGTCAAACGATAAGGGGTTTTCAACAAGTTCTCTATACGCAGTATTTGATAAGGTCAAGCATCAATTCTCTAAATGAGTTCAATGACAATTCTATGTTTTAAACAATATAATTCTTTTAACCTGAAGCAAGTAAAGAAGCAGTTATGTAAATCTAGCATGCAATTTCTATCTCTTTTAACTAAGCATGTAATTCTACTCTTATTTTGTATACAATGAAGGAACATGTTCAAGCATTCTTTTACTTTACTTTATTAGCATGGCAGCAGTTCATTCATTTAATAGCAGTGTTCGTGTATACTTAGCATGCAACATTCTTTTTTATACTTAGCATGGCTAGGGTTCGTTTATTAGACATGCAATACACGTTCTCTTGTTAAGCATGCATGTTCATGTTCTATCAATCTTCTTATGAACACTATCTTCTTAGCATAAGCAATTATAAAATTAGATTCTTTTTTAAGTGTAAGAATCAGATAATAAAGTTTTTCTCACTTACCCAGATCAATCATCTTGTGTCCCAACAGTGAGCTCTTCAGAAAGGCTTTCTCCTGAGACAGCAAACCGATATCACTTGTACATAGTGCCAACACGGAGTGGGACACTACAAAGTTAACCAGTATATAATACATGAAACAAAGCGAAAGAGTGCACATGCAAGGCTTACTGTTATAGGCGTTTTCATGCCTCGGGCATGTTACACTTGAACTAGATAGCGTATCGTGCATCCACATCTCTCAAGTATAAGGTGACGTCCATCAAACTCTTATCCAGATATCAACTACTCTGACCACGACTAGTGCATCGTGTATCAGACGAGTGTAAGATTCGACGTGCACGCAGATTGCCGCTCACACATCTGCTAAATATATATGAAAGGTCACTGGCACGGTGCCATAACAGACGGTGTAGTCTCAGGGCGGAGATGGTATGCAAGCAAAAAACTCATGGGGCATTACACCCATCCCGCCCGAAGCATGTAACTACCATAAGGTTTCGTCCGGATCAGATCGGCCCCGGTGCCCCGACGACCGTCCGCAAAACTAGATTCAATAATCCACCTTGTGCACAAGTTGTCCTGTGATCATGTATATCCTCAAGTCTTCCAGATCTTTTATTATGTATGTACTTGCTCAAGTCTTGTCCATATTAACGTATGGCTCCCAGAGCCGCCTGATCTTGTCCTGAACAAGTATTGCTCCCCGAGCTATCTAATCTTATCTCTTGCTTACCTTGTCATGCTGCAGTCCCCTAGTTCGAAACTGCCATGGCGACCTAACGATCCCGAATAATTTTATGTTGAGACTTGCACGGAACGACTATTTGATAGTTTTTCGACAAAACTAAGTGAATCAAGACATGTATCGTGTCGTGTTTCTAGGTCGTGGCACGAATCCAAGTAATAAGCATGGCATACATGTATTTGATAGCATAAGGAAATCAGAGAGCTTGTATTAGGGCCTAATTTACATGAAAAGCATAGAAATCTACCTATCTATTTCATGTTTGATACGAGAATGTTAACGAGCGGGAATTAGTCCCTTAGCTAGGTTGGTTTACTTGTGTTTATTAGCATGCAACAGGTAATAGCCTAGCAACTAGCATGTATATCAAATTATTAAGTGTACAGGCCAAGCGAAGATAGGTTCACCGGAGCCACCTACCTGAACGAGGGGTTGCCTCGGTCGAGCGAGACTCTAAACGAACTGCTGAAATGCCAAGTCTGAACGTCGATTGCCAAGTAAATCATCTTACTGAAATGAGCAAAATTGGGCTGCTGCACTTGTTACCAGATATAATTCATGTGATCAGCTATTAGGTCTGGTATCCAGACCTAATTATTTGTATCCATGTTGATACACCCTCTTGACTAAAACGTGATACGTGGCTAAATTGTACACCGAGTGTGTGACAACAACCTATATGTGCATCGAGATGCAACATGATCTTGCTAAGTATTACATGTTATGCGTTCTTTTTTTTCTCTTGGCACAAACATGATAATTGGTCAGTAACCATAGCGTGGCTAGGATTTGCTTGAATTATTGCATCACGCTTGAGTGAATCTAGATTGACCTAGCGTGCTCATACCTAGTACGATATTTAGAAGGATATAATAATGTGACAACGACATGAGATTCTAGATAAAAGTAGAGCTAATTAGGCAACTAAAATATGTAGAGCATGGGGAGGGAACGGTATCCCGAGATCGTGCATGAGGAGCTGCCCTTTGAATTTATTAAGGCATACAAGGTTGGCCATCACAGATATTGTATATCATCCGTACTAGTGTAGTGCAGTATCTGCTTTTTATTTTGTCGAGCCAGCATCTCCCTATATGATTATTGGAATCACTATTGACATGTTTTAAACTGGTGGCCCTACGGGGGACCGGTGCATCTCTATGTGCTCGTATTATTAGTGGCTTGGCTAGCCCTGCTCCAACATAGCATAATATGAGGATACTTATTATGCATTATCCATGGGATAATCGACTTCACTTAGTAAACCGTAATATTGCTTGGCCGATCATAATTGGACTTGTTTATGTTTGTATATTATGTTAGTAGTCTAGGGACATGGACTATCGTGGTACGGTGGTCCAGCCGTTGTCCTTGTTTGGTTGTGGGGTTGGGCTATTGTGCTACAATAGGATATGGACCGAAACTAAGACGCAAAAACCCTTAGCTTGACTAGAATCAGGGGACGTACACTATCTCGAATGATATGGCACTTATTGTCCTTGTTTGGTGTAGGAGTGTTATACTACTAAAAATTGCGGGATTAGCGACGTTTTTAGCGACGGTAAATTAAAACGTCGCTAATTCAGCGACTCTGAATATTAACGTCGCTATACGTCGCTGTTTGGCAACATATAGTGACGTTTAGCGACTATAATTCAGTTTTTTAAAAGAATAGTCGCTATAAGTTATCTTAGGTCGCTAAACGTCGCTGAATTTTATAATTTAGCGACATTTAGTGACGTATTTAGCAACGTTTATATTAAAAATATTTAGCAACGTGTTTAGCGACGTTTTTATTTGTCGTTGCTAAACGTCGCTAAAATTTCGTTAATTAGCGATCAGTTTTGATTTCCCCCATCTGTCGAATTTTTCGAAAGTTTTCAAAAAGTTTCGATTTCCCCTACCCTCCTCTCCGGCGACCGGCGTCTCCACAGCGGCCTACTCCGGCACCCCCTCCTCCTCCTCCTCCTCCTCTAGGTAAACCCTAACTCTCTCTCTCTCTCTCTCACAGGACACACATGACACTGACATTGACACAACACACACATGTGACGGATACTGACACAGACACGACACACACACACACGTGACACCAATCCTAACCCAAAATTGACATAACCTGGGATCAGGACCTAGGGTTAGGGTTAGGGTTTTTGTGATAAGGGCCTAGTTTGAAGCTGACCTGAAGTGAGTATCAGAGAACAAGCAACTAGTAGCAGATATAGCTTCTGTATTTCATTAACCAGCCTTCAGTCTTGTACAATCTAAAAGGCCAGCCAGCATTAGCTAATGCAGAGGATCATTACTAATAAATGAGTTAGCATACCTCGTCAGCAGTCATATGAGCCACCATTGGCACTGTGAAGATTCAATTTGTCAGCTCAGCAAATTAGTTAGCGAGGTCAGCCAGTTGTTAGACCGATACTTCACTGTCTGTAGTCTATAAATAGGCAAGAGTGAGGAGAGAAATGGGGGTAGGAAATATCTTGTCTGTAATTCTTTTCATTTTCTGTTTTCTGAATACTTTCTTCCTCTAGATCCCCAATTCTCTCTGTAATCAAACCCTAGAATTCTTTTCTTGTTGTTGTATACTCTGATATTGTTGCTGTGGAGGTTGTGCATTTTGGGGGTTTCCATAGAAATTAGGGTTTCCAAAGGAATTATGATTGTAGCTATAGACATGTTTATTAATAGCAGCTACTGGTGAATCATGATGAACAACTGTTGTTCCCATTGAATTAACAACACGGAGCTCTGGGATTTGACAAATGATCTTAGAGCCTAGACAGACCGCAATATCACGGAGCTGTAGGCATCACAGCTATCCATGGGCGAGAGGCTGACGATGATGCAGGATTCAATGGTTCATAGAAGTACGAGGCTGTTATCTACCATGGATTCTTATAACCAGTGACTCGCAGACTTGGAGCGGATACGTCCTCCTGGTGCGCCTACATCGACACAGACTCCACCGACATCACTGTCTTCTCCATCGACATCGGTGTCGATTTCACGGGAGCAGTATGAGTTGTTCTTATCCTTCATGCGCGCCGGTGGTCATCCTCCTGCAGATCCGCAGTAGTATAGTTGCTGGATATTTGTATTGTTTGTATTATTTAGGATGAGACTCATTGTATGGATATATATTTGCTGTATTCTTTACGATGATATTTGCTGGATGCTTTCTTTTCTTCAAATTTTATTATATTATTCATATTAAATATATGTTAATTTACCGGTGTTGAGTGTTCAACCCAAGGGGGTCGGCAAACCCAGGAAATTCAACGGAGGGTTGCTCCGGATCTATTTGTACAGATTTTGAATTAATAAACTGCATGAATAATAATTTGGAAATAATTCAGTATTCATTTTTTTTATTTTTTCACTGTACAATTAGCGACGCTTTTAGCGACGTTTAGCGACGTTAACACACGTCGCTAATTAGCGACGTTTCTACACGTCGCTAATGACGTCGCTAAAAACGTCGTTGTACATCGCAAATTGCTAACATGGCAGTGTTGTCAGGTCATTAAAGACATCGCTGTAACATCGCTATATAAGTCGCTAATTAGAGACGTTAAGCGACTGATGAGCACGTCACTAATTAGCGACGTTGCGTCGCTAAACGTCGCTAATTTAGCGACTCATTAACGTCGCTAAAAAACGTCGCTACAACAACGTTTAATGACGTTTTTCTTTCAGCGACTAGATGAGTTCTGACTTCTTTAAAATGTCGCTAATTACGTCGCTAAAAGTGATTAGCGACATTTTTTTGTCATTTAGCAACATTTTTTAACATCGCTAATTTAACTTTTTTTGGTAGTGTTATATCATCTCGATGATGGGGTATGCGCCAATGATTTGACTAAGGTATTATGCTTTGATATGAGTTTTTGTTTCTGCATTCGTGCTTCCTTGTGGTACTCGCTATTTGGGGTCTAACCCCACTGGTTTTGCATGACCATGTTTAGAGCAAGAGCTGGAGGATACAACTTATCTTCAGCTGAATAGCACGCACTAGACGGATGGCCGCTGAGGGACACGAGTGGGTTCTTCTTCCCTTCTCGTTATTGTACATTATATTCTTTTGGACGTTTAGCCACCGACACTTGTTAGCCGGCAAGTCTGGAAACTAGTTCCTTGTATGACTGTAATTATTCAGATTGCAGCTGACATACTGTCATGTATCCTTTTGATAACTCTGCTAGCATGTCATTTAGTACGGCTGGACTATAGAACATTCTGATGGAGCATTTGGGATGCCTTACTACTGTATCTTATACGTTCTATACTTATTGTTTCTTGGTTTGAATGATTGAGACAAAAGTCCAGAGACCCTAGGTGACTTGATTGTAGTATGCACCTCCTTGTCTTCTTACAGCATTGATCGCACCCCCGGGTACCTGTGTACTCCGTAATGCGTAGCTGGCCGAGTCATACCCCGTTATTTGTATTCGGGTATTGGGACATGACAATGGTAATGAAGCAATTATTTTTTTAATTTTAATTTTAGTTAATTAGTTATTCTTTAATTAAAATTTTGCCAATTCCACTTTCATGTTGAATTTCGTTATTTAGTTTTCATTAATTAATTTTAGATAAATTTAGTTAATTTTTGTTAATTAAATGTTAGTTATTTTTCGTTAATTAATTTTAGTTAATTTTAGTTAAGTAGATGTTTTTTGATTTACGTTAATTATTTTTTTGTTAAATAAATAATTAGTTATTTTTTTATTTAATTTAGTTATTTTTTGTTATTTAAGTATTGTTAATTAGTTTTTTATTAATTAAATTTTAGTTAATTCTCACTTTCACTTTCATGTTTCTATCCAAACAAAATTAGTAAACTCCGACAAATAAATAAATCCAAACACATTTTAAAAAGTGACACTACTTGTATTATAACATGTTAAAAGTGTCACTTTTATACTTTCAAAAAGTTACAACTATGTCCATGGGGTCGTGGCATGTTTGTTACGATGGGGGGCTCCGGTGGGGATGAACACGGTTGGAATCTCCCCTTTGGAACTTAGTTCCTAACTCGATGGAAATGGCATATAAAAAAGAAGAAGTTACAACTATCCAAACAGTCTTTAATTTAATATGTGATATCCTTTGAGTAGAAGAATGAATATCTATTCTAATTTTAGTCCGTGAACAAAATTAATCCCTCGTACAATCAAAAATTGGGTCAATCAATGTTTTAAAAGCCGGACTGGACCGGCCGGTTCAACCGGTTGACCCGTGAACTGGTCACTTTTTCGGTCTAGTTCAATGTTGACCCACTAATTTTTCAAATTTCTACTATAAATGAATATTTTTGTGAAAATAAGTGTACATAAGGAATTAAACTTGGACCATTTATATTAACCCGTGGTTTAACCACAAATTGAACCAACTGGTTGAACCAACTGTTTGAACCAATTTGATTCGACCCAGTTGCTTGGCCTAGTCGATCTCTGGTCCGATTTTGAAAATACTAAGGGGACGTTTGGTACGCGAAATACTATATAGTCGGAAATTCTATATTTCCGAAAATCAAATTCAAAGTAATTAAATAGAAAAAACAAAAAAATAATGCAAAAATAAGAAAAAACGAAAAAAAATCAAACAAAAACGACTAAAAGCGAACAAAAACAAAAAAAACAAGCAAAAAAATATTAAAAACGAGAAAAAAGACCTTAAACGAAAAAATGAGAAAAAATGACCAAAATGAAAAAGACCAAAAACGACTAAAAACAACAACAACAAAAGACTAAAAACGATTAAAACTGACAAAAAAAATAAAAAAAGACAAAAGATGACAATTTTTGATTAAAAAATGACTAAAAAAGACCACAAATGATAAAAAATAAAACTAAAAACGAAAAAATGGCCAAAATGACTAATAACAATAAAAAAATTGACAAAAATAATCAAAAATGTCCAAAATTGACCAAAATCGACAAAAAGACTAAAAATGATTAAAAAAACGATAAAAAGGATAAAAAACGACTACAAATAATTAAAAACAACAAAAAAGACTAAAAACGATAAAAGGCTAAAATCGACAAAAGAAGACAAAAAATGATTAAAAATGTCCAAAAATGACCAAAAACGACAAAAAATCGACAAAAAGACTAAAAACGATAAAACAAAAACTAAAACCGATAAAAAACGACCAAAAATCGACTAAAAACGATTAAAAAGCGAAAAAGACAAAAAACGATTCAAAACGATCAAAAATTACTAAAAATAATTAAAACAACAAAAAAGACTAAAAACGATAAAAAAAACGACTTAAATCGACAAAAACCGACAAAATTTGATCAAAAATTGACTACAAATGATAAAAAATGACTAACACGATAAAAAAGATAAAAACAATAAAAAACGACAAAAAAGATTAGAAACGATTAAAAAAGATATAAAAAGGCAAAAAAAATAACTAAAAACGATAAAAAAAGGGACTAAAAATGACAAAAAAATCGACAAAAAAAAAATCAAAAACGAAACAAAAGATAAAATTTGATCAAAAAAGAAAAAAAAAAAATTTTGCCCCGACAAATAAAAATATCCACCTATTTTTAATGGATAAGATTTCCACCCTAAATTTTTTTTTAGCCTAAATAAATATGGTAATAGATTTTTATTCTAATTTTTTTGAAAATAAAAAAAATTACTCGCACCAAACGTAAATGTGTGCCCATGCAAACCGGTGCATAGACTCTTAAACCCATGTTACCCTAACCCTACTCGGGTAAAACTGCAATGTAAAAAATCAACGCACCCAATATCTACCCACCATCCCTTTTGGGTGCTTCAGGAATAGGGTGCCAATAAATATACACCCCATTTATCCCTATTTCCCATCTCTCTCCCCTCCTAAATAATCCTAGGATTCCTACAACCTTTCCCCCTCTTCAAAATTTTTCTAGGGTTAGGGTTTTCTCCGACCCCTCTCCCCTTCCTTCTCTTTTTTTAGGGTTAGAGTTAAGGTTAGGGTTTTTTCTCCTTTAGGAAAATTAGGGTTAGGGTTTCCCGAGAATGATGCAACAACCAACACCGATGGCCCCTTCCCCTGCTGCCGTGGACCCCAACCAGCAGCAGCCTCCGCCGCAGCAGCAGCATCAGCACTACCAGTCCGCTCCTCCTCCGCAACAACAGTGGCCGATGATGGCGCCGCCGCCCCCCGCCCAGTACCAACAGCAGTACGCGGCTCAGCCCCCGCAGCCGATGTGGAACCACCAGCCGTCCCAGATCCCGCCGCCGGCGCCGCCGGCACAGGTCCAGCCGATGATGGCGCAGTACCAACAGCCGGCCTTCTCGGCGGCTCCGGCGAACGACGGCGAGATTAGGACGCTGTGGATCGGGGACCTGCAGTACTGGATGGACGAAAACTATCTCCACAGCTGCTTCATCCAAACCGGAGAGGTGAAGAACGGAACCCTAGATCTCTTCGTCTCAGCTCTTTCTTTGGATTAGACTTAATGTGATGAAAAAGATTAGATATTTATTGTTGATATGATGAGAAAGATTAGATCTTTATTTTTCGCACATGAGGAGCTAATTGTTTAGTAATACCCTATGCAAGTGTTGACCTAGGTAGGAAGTTGATGGCGTGAACTTCTAGTATTAAGCAGTGTCATGAACCTTGTTAGCAATCACCCGAGTAAAACTCGTATAATACGCTAATTTTTTCATATCTTTCATAGAAGTATAATACTTTGCGTACTTTTGAAAGATTCGAATCAGATGTAAATTTTAAGCATGTGAAGTTTTAAATGGGTTACATATGAATTATTGAAAAATTTGGCACAAAAAATGTTGTTGAAACCTGTTTAATTAACCAAATTTGACAACATGTTTAAGCATGTGAAGTTTCTAACATCAATATCTCGATTTGGCGAATATTTGACATAATTTTTTAACGTATTTTACTTGCACTGCGCCGATTTATACTCGTACTTTCTCCGTCCCAAATTTTTTCCATTTGCCGAATTGCTAACAAGGGTCTTGAAGATGGAAGCATATTTAGGTTGCTAGGAGGGGCGATGCCATTTGGATCCCAGGCCCCGGAGCCCATCCATGGAGTGATTTTACTCAAACTCGAACTGGATGCAGCTTTAGATGTGCAGGACTCCGTCTTGAGAAAAGATACAACAGTGAAAATAGGTAAGGCCGGGTGCACATAATCCTACCCAACTTGGACTGGGGACCGATGCACAATTTTGGAGAAAGGTGGTAGAAATGATAAAGATTTAATTTACTTCGTCTAGAATCTAGTGGAATGCATGGTCATGTTCTAGACATGGCTTAGGGCTTGGATCCGGCTGAAAGATTTTTGGTCCTTGTTTTTTTCCGGGTCTACGACTACCCGGACCAACAGGTTGAGGCCCTATTCAGGACCCATGACTTTGTGAGGTTAGACATTTCTGTTATTAAAACCATATAGAATACTGAAAAATATAATATATTGGCAGAATGAAAAAAAGGTTGGCCGTGCTAACTTGAAACGTGCTAGACTAATAACTAATAACTACTAACATACCAACATGCTAGACTAAACGTTAAGTAGCTATATATCAAACAATCAAAAGGTTAATTTAAGCGACCAATAACTACTAACATACCAAAGTTAAAAGAACTTTGCAGCTAAACAACTAGGTTGTGAATTCGCGTATGGTGTCGTGTATCAATTTGCTTTTGTATCGTATATTGTGTGATACAGTAACTCTAGGAGTTTTGAGTTTATAAATCCGTATAGGAACATGATTTAATAAAAAATAATCTTAAATTTTGTATTTGTTCCATCTTTACAAGTCTATATAGTTCTAAAATTCAATTTCTTTAGTGTATATTACACAAATCAAGTAAAAAAATCTGAATTTTCCTATCAGCCTATATATATCGTATTTGATCAAATAGTACGTAACATAATGGTAGTATATCATATCGTAAGCTACTAACTAGTGTTTTTAAAGGCGCCGTCCAGCCGTGCCTAGGCGTCCAAAAGACGAGAGGCGATGTGTCACCGTCTAATCCAAAGGCAGGCTAGGTATCTTCTCTAGGCGACGCCTAGGCGAATATGAAATTAGGCGAGCCTAGGCGAACACTTAGGTGTGGTTGACGTTTTATGCAGCTTTTTGGACTTTGTTTGGATTTTTAAAATATAATTTATGGACTTATTTGTTTTTAAGTTGCATTTTCAATGCCAAAATAGAGCCTTTTTTAAGTTCTAACACAATAAGTTACTAACTAAATTGACAAATGAAAAAAAGACGTGAGAATATCGTGTGACGATGAGAGTTCCTCTCGGTTGGGCTTCTCCCTAGGACAGTTTTTAGGCAATTTTCACTATTGTTGGCCAAATTAAGGTGAGTTTCATCTCTTTTTTCTTTTTTCTATTCTTCTTGATGAATATATTCTTCTTTACACTTACCTACAAAAAGTTAGGTTTTATTCTCTTTTTTCTTACAATGTTCTTTACTTATATTCTTTTTTTTTCTCTCTTGAGTCTTTACAAAAGACGACCTATTTCACACAAACAACTCCATTTAACACAACCTATTTTGATCTGCTTGTTTATATATGCTTTTTTTGGGGCTAAATGCTTGTTTTTCTATTTTGTTAACTATGTTTGTAATAACACTTATTCGAATGACTTTGAAGAAGTTCGTCAAGTCATTTAAGAATGTAGAATATTGACTCGTTGATTATCTTATGCTTCTTTTTCTATTTGAACAATTTGTCTTCGATCATAATGAGTTATGCGTGATGTTATTATTTCTAAATTAATGTTGTGTTTCATATAGTATTTTGTGATATTGTTAAATTATTTTATTGTTTTCTATTGGTTATTTGGTATTGTTTTTGACCTTTTAGTTTATTATATAATAACTCAAGTTTGATGAGTTTTTAGGGATATATGCTTGATTTGGATAACCTAACACAGTTGTTAAAGGTTCGTCATGGTGTAAGGCACCATGCGATGCACCCTTAGTGCCTTTTGTGTGCATGGCGCGACAAGTTTCAATAGGCGCAATAGGCGAGTGCCTTTAGGGTATATGTGTGACGCAAAGCATATAAGAGATGCGCCTTTTGGTTTTTAAGTAAGAAAAAACTCGTTTTCTGATAAAAAAAAGTTTAATTAATAGTGGAGAGAGAAGGGAAGATAGACTAAAAAGAAATTTAATTAGTGAGTGATTTAATCACTGGCACTTAAAATGAGTGAGTTGACGAGAGGATCAATTACTTTAGAGAGATTATTAGTACACCCTTTTCTCTCACCTTTTTGAAATTGAAGCGTTTGGAAACATAAAATCATATATGAAGACTACATCTATGATGCTAATTAACTAATTCGCATAGGATGCTACAAAATTAAATTACAAATAGAATAGTTAATTGTTAAAAATACTAGTAATTAGTTTAACTTTTAAGGTTTCAAATGAAATTTTGTATAAAAAATGTTTATTATTTTTTTTTTAAATGTGCCTTAATTCAAAAAAGAACGTGTGCCATGCGCCGAGCGTTGTGTCGAGGTGCCAAGACGCATTTGTGCCTTTGTGCTCTTAATTACTAAGATGCAACATACCTAACATGAGCTACAAAAGTGACAAATATGTTATTAAAAGGGAATTTGAGAAGTTTCCAGTTGACACTTTTCTTATCCGGGTGAGGCTAGGCATGCCTAGGGGCTCCTAAGTGATGAGGTAACGCATCTCGCCTAAGAGCACATAGAGCTTTTTAAAACACTGCTATCAACATAGCCAAACAAATGAACCAATGGTTATTTGCCAACCATTACATAATTAGCATGTAATTGACCAATAAGCTTGTAATTATAATTTGTTAAGTAGAGGCCTATATGTAAAGATGAGAAGATAAGTGAATGCCAGAGTAGGCAGGCTTAGGCTGGCCTGGCTGGGTTCTTGACTCCCAAAATGGGCCTGACCGTCCAAGAAAGATAGGTGATGCCCTCCCTAGGTTACAATGACCCGTCTTTTAAAGTTTTATGAGCCTTAGATATTGTAGTTTTTTTGTTTTCACATCACTAGTCTAATTTTTAAGTACCGACTGGGTACGCAAAGATCCTTATATAGTGCAATTGTTTCTTATAACCAATAAAATAATGAAATTCACCTCAAGAATCACAAGGTTCTAATTATCATACGTATTGAACAAGACATGTCCTTAACATTATTGTCAAATATGATCTGCACATTTGTAGGTCCCAAAGAGACTTGTGCATAGTTAGTTAGGTTGTGGTATGCCTTGGGTCATGGTTTGGTTTCGGGAACGAGGTACACTACTTGTATTTATTTTCTGTACAAAGGGGGTAGGGTGTGTTGGTTCGCCAATTTGGTTGGTACGTTTTGAAATCATAATTTAGGTGATACTAATTACTTAAATTTGACTAGATAATTGTGTCAATATACGTAAAGAAAATCTTATATAACACAAGAAATTTCAAAATAATTATTCTGCTTCATCCAATAAAATGTAAAACTTAACTTTTCTTACTCGTACGTCAATTTGAACTCAACACCCCGAATAAAATGACACTCGTGCCAAACCAAAACATGTAATAAACCATATAAAGTAACAAACGACTTAAGTTAGAACCTTCATACAAAATAACAAAAGCATCAGGAAATCATATAAACTCATTCTCTTCCTTGCATAAGAAACTTGCATAATAAAGCGGTGATTTATAAGCAATGAAGAAACACAATGATATGAACTGCAAATTTATATTTCATAAGAAATGCTTATTTTTGAAAATTGACAAGAAATCTCAAGTTTTTCCAACTTTCTTTGTATTGAAAGAATCTCTTGCAAAAGCAAATTATAGCGATTTTTTTTATCTCTATTGATTCATATCGCTAAATTTAGTGATCCAAATTGAGTAACATAGTGATCTTGATCGGAAATGTACCCCGAATCGGAACACTCGTACTTGAAACGGGTTTGATGGGGGTTTGAGTGTACCTAGTGACTATGAGTCAGTTATGTTTGCAGTTATTTGGTTGGCCACGATCGTCCATACATTTCTTTTGACACGTCCTTTCTATTGAACCTAGTTCAAAACCAAGGTTCAAAGTATCGACTGATACGTATCAGCATCGACCGGATTGGATCGCGGTGTCTGATCCGATACACATAAAAAATATCGGTATCGGTCGAGACACTTTTGAAAATTATTGTATCGGTCCGTATCGGCCAATACGTAACCGATACAGACTGATACATACCGATACATATCGATACAGAGGACATAATTATAAAAAATTGAATCCAGCGTCCAAACAAAGAAAAAACACCAATCATTGTCAAATCGAGTGATGAATCAAGAAAAAAAGTAAAATCAATAATAGAAATTTGACAGAGTTAAAGTTCTCAATAATGGAGAGAAATTTCTATAAATAGGAGAAAAAATCATATAGAAAAATCGTCAGAAATTACCTCTGGTAATTGACACGCCCGCAACCCCATTCGTTCTCGCCGCTGTGCTCGCCCAAAGTTCCTTTCCTCTTCACTGCCGCTGGGCGGGGGAGGCGGAGAGGAGAGAGAGAAATGAACTCGAGACTCTCCTCTTCGTTGTGGTTGTGGTTTTAAAATTTCTCAAGAGGGGGGGGGGGAATTTCTCTCGAGAGATCGAGAGTGTTGAGGCGGAGAAGGGAGGCTAAATAATTTTCTCGCCTCTCTACGTTATATATTAGGGTTAGGTCGGCTGGTTTATAAAAAAAAAAACTTCAAAACCCACTAACTTATGACTCGAACTCCGGCCCACAGGAAGTACAACCTAACTCTTGCCTGCTAACCACGGCAACATAATTTCTATGTAATTCCGATTATATGTATAGTATGTATTGCTTTTTTAGAAACATTATTTATATAATTCTAAAAAATATGAAACAATTTTTTTTATACCTATCATGGTGGGAATGTATTCTAAGTAAATATATATATAATTATCGTAATAATATATTTTTATTTTTATATGTATGTAAATAGTTAGGAAAAATGAATAAAAATATTATAATATACCTGACTAACTTCTCCATTGTAATATGTGCGCGCACATATATATAACGTTTTTTGTTATTGTATTTAACTTTTTTTATTGTAGTATTATTATACGTAACATTCTTATAAGTGCTATATTATTATATGTAATGCTTTTTATTATTGTATGTAACATTTTTTATAACTGAATATTATTTTATGAACATTTTTATAAATGTAATATTATTATATTATATAAGCTTATATACCGCAGGTAAACCAATGAACAAGGATGACTATTTTTTTCTTCTATTTTATTATTAATTATTTAATATTACCGATAATGTCGATACCAAAAAATCCGATACTCCGATCCGATACTGCCGATACCGATACTCATACAAAATGTCTGTTACCGATACCGATATCCATGTATATATACACACATGCACTTTTATTAAGTGAAAACACTGCTTTAGCAACTCGTCACATCTGACTTGAAAACTAGAATTATGAAAACTAGAATTAAGGGGTCATAACAGATCACAAGAAAGGAAATTTGAGAGCGCAATAATAACTCAGAAACAAAATATGATAAAGCATAACAACTAAGAAAAGGGGATCAACAGACAAAATTAACATAATTTTAGATGTCACTCGAAAAACAGAATGTGAGCAGTCATTTAACTTGGGCAAAGCTTTATTCCCAACTTAATAGCCTAAACGCCTGTGCCTAAGTGCTAGAGGCGCGTGCCTCGACGAAGTCTCACTTCAATGGATACGAGGCACTACACCTCGCCTTTGCACCTGGGCGCACTTTGACAAACTTTATAGATATGCATTCATGTGTAAATAAAGCCATATCCGTGCCGGAGTCGTATCATGTTCGTACTGGAATCTTATTGTGTAAAGTGCTTATTCTAGATCCAATAGCTAGGAGTATTCTATGTCATGGAAAGCATGAACATTAATTAACATTTATTCACTAAGGTAGCTGTTTGTGTTTATGTGCACACTAGTCCACTCTGTTAGATATTAGAACTGTTTGTTCACATATATCCACAAAGCTATCTTTTATGTATATTTATCCATTCTTTAATGCATATAGCATATATAGTTCTCTTACATTTCCCACTCAAGTAGTTGCTTGGGTTTTGCACTTAGGCTGAACAAGCTACAGTCACATAGTGTTCCTGCCTCTTTTGATGTTTTATGTTTGAAGTGAACTGCTGTTCTACAACGTGTCCCATCCTGATATCTACTAGTTCATTATTGCAGCTTCTGTCTGCAAAGGTTATCCGCAATAAGCAGACTGGACAATCGGAGGGCTATGGTTTCATTGAGTTTGCAACTCGTGCCACTGCAGAACATGTTCTTCAAACATATAATGGCCAAATGATGCCAAACATTGAACAAGCTTTTAGACTAAATTGGGCAGCAGCAGGTGAGAGACGTGGAGATGATGGTCCTGATTATACTATATTTGTTGGGGACTTGGCATCCGATGTTACAGATTACCAGTTACAAGAGACGTTCAAAACACACTATCCTTCAGTTAAGGGGGCTAAAATTGTTACAGATAGGACCACTGGGCGCTCCAAAGGCTATGGTTTTGTCAGATTTGCAGATTTAAATGAGCAGACACGTGCAATGACTGAAATGAATGGGATGTTCTGCTCTACAAGGCCTATGCGGGTTGGTCCAGCAACCACCAAGAAGAGTGTGGGTGCTCAACCACAGAATCTCAATAAAGGTATGCAGATGAAGGGAAATCATTTTGAAAATTAAATGTGTATTTATTTACTTCTGATATGATTCATATGAAGCATTTTTGCAGGTATGTGTATGTTACCAATTTTGATGCGATTTGATTTCTCCTCTTTTTTTTTTTTTTGAAAAATCATGTTTTAGCTGAATGCTCGTCTTAGTAGTGGAATTGACTAAAAGTTATACTAACAATGTCTATTTCCAAGTCATTGAAGATAGCGGCATGCTTCAATATGTGCAAAGTCATTTCCTTCCTAGCACTTTGTGAAATTTGGTTCATGTGACAATAATTAAATTAACAAAAATTCGTAATAATCAATGTTCTCTCGAAGCAGGATGCCATGAGCCTATCTTCATTTAACGCCTGGAACTGACTTCATCCAAGATGCACCCCCCTTTAGTTGATGGCATCGGTTAGGTCAGTGGTTTTATTACATTGGAATTGGTTTTAGCTTCTTTTCTTGTGGCATTTATGCTACAGATTTTTTACACTTCAGTCTTTTATAGAGTCAGAAACCTGTATTTAGCCTCAATTTTTTTTCCTGTTTCTCGCGAACTAAATCTACCTGCACTTTCATTCTACTTATTTCCAGTTGTATTGGAAGAGTTGTCAGTTGTAAAAGTTCCTTCACTTGTCAGTTAAGTTTTTGTGGACTGAGCAGCTTGCAAAATCACTGTTGAAGACTTCTGATCAATTTCTTTATCTTTTTATTTTATTACTGTACATGCATCTTGTTCTCTTCTTTTCCAATATTGGCTTTGAATTCTTGCTACTAGTTATCCCTTGGTACTTCTTTAGTTGTGGTTCTTGTGATAGATTGATGATTCATACATTTTGTTTTGCTAGCTTGTAATTCCTGTTACTGTGATACCCACCACAGTTTCAGTTGAATGAATGGAATTTACCGTACATATATAGGTTTGTGCTTCTCATTCTTTGGAGCTGGCAGTTTTCTGCTTGGGTCTTTTACTAATTTCCTCAAATCTCTCACATAAGCTCATATGCCTTTATCTCAGTGAATTACAATTTTCTTGTAGACTGTTCAGAAATGTAATTTATGCCATGGCTGTTTTGATATGGTAGGATTATAATCTTTCATCTCTCTACAGAGATTTAGCAATTTTAAAGTTTATACTTTATACAGTTTGAAAAGAAATTGTTTACTTAAAATGCAATTGAAATCATCATCATAGTATCAAGTCTAGAAAATCACATAAATCATCTGTTAGACTTGTGGTTGAATTAAACTTCATGTTTTTTGAGCCAAACTCGACCTCTGTTGCTTTATTTGCTTTCAGTGCACTATCATGTGTGTGCGCGCGTGCGCGCACTGTACTTGCAAGCAATTTTCTTTCTTCTGTGTTCCGTCAGAGATCTCCATGCAATTCCTTGTTCTTTCTCCTTAATATGGAGTATAATGACTATAGAGGGCTTGTTTAGAATCTAATTTCAGGTTTTTGGCTGCATTAGTGCTAGTTGAAAGTACAAGTTTTGTTACGGTTTCTTCCTAGCTCTTTTTCTGTATCAAGATCTAAATAGGTGATAATTAGAGATACTGAATGGTAAAGAAAGTCCAGCATTGGTCTTGATACCCTTCATCATTAACTACATTTTTGTTCCATGCTAAACCTAGTAACATGCTTGATGGATCATCTGGCTCTAATCTATTTTTGTTATATTAAATACCTAATAATAGGCATTTGTGCCAAGAAATAATTGTTTTGCCTTCTTCCAACTCTGAGACGAAGTTACTTATTTAATGGTTTTTCGAAGGGAAAATTGTGGGGAAAGCCCTACCCTAACCCCATGTTTCATTAAAGAGAAACATCCTCCTCTACGAGGAAACAAGAAAGAAAAGAAAATATTAGGTCCCTAAGATGCAAGAAAATCACCTCATATGCAATACAATGAAGTCATCAGCTCATAATTCCCCATTACATGACAACCAAAATAATAACTCCCCAACAGAGTATGCAAACAACTGCAACTAATGGTGGTTGTCGTGGCTCATGCAACAGTACCTCATGTTTGTCCGTGTCCTGTTCTGTTACTTGTAAAACTGCGACAAAGTTATTGTTCATGGTATATACTATATACTTGCAAGTATATGTTCATATATCTGTATATAGCTAAACTCATTATTACAGTATATGGGGCAGCATTGATCTAATATAAGCCTTGGTACCTTCTGTTTTCATTTTGTTTCCTCCGAGCACTATGGCTACTTATTTATAACTGCTTTGTTTTTTTCACAAATGAATGTGATAAGAAAGGTGCAATATCATACAATATTATATGTACCATGTTTAGGAATTCTAAGAACTCGTACAGTTTGTTGGAAAAAAAAACTTTTATGGATTTTCTTTCCACATTCGATAAGTAGTACTTCACCTATAATGTTATGTGCAGCTTCTTATCAGAGTACACCGGGAAGTGACTCCGAGAATGACCCGAATAATACAACTGTGGGTACACTATTCTACTTTATATTTGAAACCTTTGGAGCCGTGCTTTGTGATCCTTATGACCATCTTGTGCTGCAGATATTTGTCGGTGGTCTGGATCCAAATGTTACCGATGAAAATCTTCGTCAGGTTTTTAGTCAATATGGAGACTTGATCCACGTAAAAATACCTATGGGCAAGCGATGTGGGTTTGTTCAGTTTGCTCAAAGGTCTGCATTTTAAGATTTCTGTGTCGGCCATACTTGAACTACATATACGAAAAATCTCTTTACTCAGTGTATAACAATATTATGTCCTTTTTTTGATCCCTTGCAGAGCTTGTGCTGAGGAGGCTTTGTTGATGCTGAATGGCTCTATGTTGGGTGCTCAAAACATTCGTCTTTCATGGGGTCGTACTCCAAATAAACAGGTTGAAATTGCACAGTTGCATATCTTTTCGGTTAACTTTTTGTCCTGGTTCTATGAACTGAATACTTTAATCAATTTTTTTGTTCCAGACACAACCGGATGGGAATCAATGGAATAGTAACTATTATGGGTATGCACAAGGCTATGATACATATGGATACCAACCTCCTCAGGACCCCAACATGTATGCATACGCAGCTTATCCAGGATATGCAAACTATCAGCAACAAGGGAACTATCAGCAACAACAGGTACACAGTTCTTGCTTGTAGCTCATCTAGCATCAATATGGTAGGACACTGTTACTTCCGGAACATAACTTCCAATTTTTTCTTACTATTGATATTTTCTTGTTGAGAATTTTAAATATTGAAATGATATGTTTTTATGTGTAACAGATCTTTATCAATATACATGTAGAATACATAACTTTCATTTAAATAATGCCTTAACATATGGGATTCTGGTTCTCTATTCATCTTCATTTTGACAAATTGAGATCTTGGAAACTATGTTGTAATTATATAGGTTAAGGGCTTTATATTTTCTTAGGAACAAAGTTAATGTTTGTTCTACCACCTACCAAAGCATTATCTGTCATCTTAATGGATGGTCAACCTTGTTCAAAATTCAAACATCTGAAGATGTGGAATGCCGTGGTTTGAAAGTCTCAACCCATGCATCAACTAATTGGAAACTTTGCAACTTCTCAATAATAAAACCAAGGGAGCCATTTAATTTGATCACGGGTTAAAAATCTTCTCCTTTCTGGTTATTCTGAGTCATACATGAGTCTGAAGGGCATTAAATCATACATTGAAATCATGCAACTGGTGTAGATAAGGTTTTGGACGACGAAGTTGGTTTTCCAGCCTACAAATTTACCTTAAACAGATCATATTGTTTCTAATGATTTCTATACCATGCATGATTGATTTGTTTTGATTGCTTCTCATGCACATTAGCTGGTGGGAAGAGAAAACATTGGTCATGCCCAAAGAACAAATATGGACATCATAGAAAGATGACCTTTGAGAAACCTTCCTATGTGTGGATCCTCACTTAAAGATGGTGGACCCAGTATTTGTACGGATTAAACCATTCTATCTTGATTTCCGATCTTTCAGAAACTGCATGACGAATGGATCAAATTTCTTATTTTTAACAAGTTTAAAATTACAGCTCCCAAGTCCCCCTTGAATCAGTATACTTTTTTAGATTACTTAATGCACAGGTAAGAAACATCCCAGTGTTATGATAATAGGTCCACATGCTTGTAAGATTTGTAGATCTAGATGAACTTTTAGAATATCCAAACGGTGCCTGCGATCTAATAGTACTGTTTCCATTTCCTGTGTTTGTGTGTTGGTACTTGGTTATAGCCTCCATTCTACTGATATCCCATTTGGGACAATACTAGAGGAAACATATAATTAGTGATATGCAAATCTCTTCAGATCTTTAAGGTGTCCGAATAAACAGCTTTATGTAATCTGCAAAAATTTTGTTACTTGTGCCTGATGAATTTGTAAGGTGTCTGATTAATAATGCTTCGCTTTTGTTTCAAAATATTTATCCTTTTATACATGTTGGGCTGTAGTTTAACTAATTGATTTCCACTTTGCAGTGAGATGTTGCTCAATTTGAAGAGCTCTGCATTAGGCTTGGTGTTTATGCTGGTAGTTACATGCTGAAGATTGAGTATGCATTCATTTGCTCTGCAAATGTAAACATAGTGCTTCTTTGTTATTCATAGAAGTTCTTCCTTCTGCTTGTTATGCTGCCTGTAAGAGTGATTTGCTTTTTCATTTGGTATTTCTTGCCTTGGGAATACTGTATTTCATTTATATACTACTTAGAAACGGATGGAGTTCTAAGTAGTTCTGTTGTGTATCGATATCTATGACATATTTTAAGTAGTTAGTTTGCCACTTAAATGAATTTGTTGGAATTCTAATATTTAGTTGCGAGGCAATACCCCGTGGAGATTGGAGATTAGAGATTGGCTAGTGTGATGCTAGAATAGCCTGTAGCAACTTCAATAAAACCTGATTTCAGCTTTTTGTTATAGTCTTCTAGGGTTTTATTTATGTATGTATTGAATACTACTAAACTTGACGCTTGTTTTCTGCATTTGATAAGAATGGATTCTGATTGAATTGAAGCAAAGATTTCTTTGAAACACATAGATTGCTAGTTAGTTTGGTTCTAAATTTGTGTATATTATGTACTGGTTTGTATGAGCATGTTATGTCAGTGACATGCTCAGTTGTATGAGTTCATTTTTGTTCACCCACCAAAAGTATGGTTCACCCTCCACTGAAAGTCTTGACACGTGTCGAATTAATGGGGAAAACTACTTTGGGTGAACAAAATTACTTCCAAAGTGATATAATGTTGGCCGAATTGACATGGGTCAGATTTTTAGTGGAGGGTGAACGAACACTATGGTTTTAGAGGGTGAACGAACACCATGGTTTTAGTGGGTGAACAAAAATGGACTCCAGTTTTATTATAGTATTACTCTTTTGTGCGGCAAATTTTCATTATGGTGAATAACTACTGCATCTACTTTTCTTTGAAATCTTTTCTTCTAATAGATAATAGATAATTGCATATGCCAAGGAAACCACATGTTTTTCATTTTTTCTAATGCTTGATTTTTTTGGATACATGAATTTTAAGATGCAGTGTTACTCTCTTTTAGCTTTGCCATCTGATTCTATAAAGTCCCTCTCTTGCCAGAGAACGTTTGGGGGGATAGTCTCTCTTTTAGCTTTGCCATCCGATTTTATAGAGCCCATCTCCTGCAAGAGACAATTGGGCGAAAAGTTATTTATCTACTCTTATCGATCTATTAGCAACAAGTAGGTCTACTCTAGAAAAATTAGTAATTTCTCAGGAGAAATTGATAGGGAGTCTATATGCTTGTGTTGTTTGATAATTGTAAGAGACAGACCATTGATGTAACCTCGTCTGCTCTGTCAATTGATTTTGCACGAGATGGTCGGGGATCTTGTGTTCCTGTTGCAGAGTTGGCACGCTTCCGAGCCTCCATAAAGATGGTTCATGCACTGAAAATTACCAGAAATGTCGAGAGACCAACATGAACACCAATGACTCGGAGCTGAACTTGCAACCCTTCTCGTTTGAACTTGTATTTTGGAGGTTGTCCAAGAGGAGACAAGCGGAGCATTGATCCATAAAACACCATAATAACTTGCACAGACAAGTGGGCAAGGTGATTGCTGCAGAAACGCCACAAGGGCTGGTCTGGGCATCTGCGACTAGTACATTTCATTCAATGGATAACGGAAGCTGTGTACCTATTATGTTTCCTTCCTCCTACCACTATAAAGGAATCATGCACTTCCTGAAAAATGAAGAAGGTTAATTAGACTTTGGGCGTAGCTCAGGAGGTAATATGGTTGATGTTGAACTCTCTATCTTGGTTGATCTCCCTTATCAGCGCGTCCCTTCCCCTGATTCGTAGCGCAGAGCAAGTGGTAGGTGGTAGCAGCTGCAGGAAATTGAAGTCATTATGAGCTTTATCGAAGACTTGACAGCAGAGAATGAGGTTACTTATGGTCAGGAGGGCTTCGGAAGAGGAAGATAAGGGAAAATGAGAGATGGATTCGCGTCCTCGAGGAAGAAGACCAAAACGGTCATCCATTGGTAAGGCGAGTCGTAATTCAGGGCTAGAGCAGTCTGTTTGTGAGTGCTCAGGTAACTAAGAGAGTCGTAATTCGGGGCTAGAGCAGTCTGTTCGTGAGTGCTCAGGTAACTAAGGGAATCAAGAAGGGCTTTTGGTAGGAGGTCCTTAAGTCCGTCTCGGTGGTGGTGGTGGTGGTGGTGGTGGTGTTGTGTGTTGTGTTGGGGGTGGGCATTGGTGGAAATATCTCCACCGTCGAGACAAATCATGTCATAATCCGACACCAACTTTATGGAAACCACTGCCAAGTCGTTGGCTATCGAGTTCGACCAATGAAATTACTACTCGATAGAAAAAGAAGTGACATAAATCATCATATTGTTGAAAGCATTATTTGCACTCCACAATACATTGCAAAAGAAGTCGAGCAAACCTAACAATCAAAGTAGACATGTCCTTAACATTCCAGTCAAAATCAAATACAATATAGCAAATAGACATTTCTATATGAAATTTTACTATAGGTCACACACGGCTTATTTTTTTCAACAATAATCTCATTCCACGGGATCAGTTTGTTGCTAAGGTTTGATACAATGCTTAGGCCGGTCTCATTTAGATTGTGAATAAAATTTGTATTAATTATTATCTTAATTGATGCTAAATTGAGTTAAGAATCTTAATCGATGAACGATCAGTTAAGAAATTTGATACAAGCTCAGTTAAGGATTGCAACAAGTACATCACAGAAAAGTGAGTTAAGTCTCACCCTTTCTGAGTTAAGTCTCACCTCACCCTTTCCGGGTTAAGTTTCACTCTTTCTTCGCAAAGCCTTATAAAGAAGGACTATTGATTAACTTTTGCTTGTTAATTCTATTACAAAGATTTTATTTCATGTGATCCTAATGTTCTCTCTTTCCATGGTGCAAAAAGCTAACAATTATAAACAAGTTCTAACTATTATTATCTTTGGATATGAATTCTTTCGACTTGAGTGCACTAATGTCACACCATGACCATGATAAGAAGACTCTATAATAAGGTATGGAATGAGTATGTGTTATGATCCGTGTTCGTTGAAGGGCACGACATGACGCAAACATATCATTCTAAGGAATTAAATGTCCTAATGAATATCTTTGCTTTCAAGAATAATCATGACTTGAAATTTATGTTGTATTACATGTCCTCATGTTTGTATCCTACGTATCCTAAAATATATTCTAGCCTTGGTCTTGTATCTTTTATTAAAAATTGTTGCCGGACGGAAACTAGTTCATAATAATATACAAACTTAAGGTCGGCATGACTTGCAAACCTAATATTTTTGGATATCAATTTATGAGTCTAACTCTAGAAAATTTAAAAATTTAAGCAAAGTTTTTTTTTTTTTATGTATTACCTTGTTTGAAAACCTGTAAAACATGATTAATCGGCAATACGCAACTCACAATTGAATTCCAGATCCAAAAATGTTAACCCCTTGGTGGCCAATTGCCCATTGGAACTCCACATTCCATATCACTTTAAGGAAACAAGATTTCACAACACAAAACAAGACAATAGGGTTGGAGATGCTCTAAAGTAAATTCTAAGCTATGTCCTTCCCTGAAGACCCCACCCTCGTCTCATTCATTTATGTGGCAACCACCGACACATGCATTAACTCCTAAAGTAAATTCTAACCTAACCTTCACCTGCCAACTGCCTATCCATCCCTATATAAACAACGTCCACACCCAGCTAGCTCTCTATTCTCCCCTGTGATCCTTGTTGGGAACGAAAGCGCAAAAACTGTTCCCCAAACCAAGAAGTCCTGCGAGAGAACCGAGCAAAAGCACACAAACCAAAAACGACAAATACAAATCACAGACACATAATTTTTTATGTGAAAATTCAAATGAAAAAAAATCACGGGATGATCGGAGTCCAACCTTGAAAAACCTCCACTAATAGAATAAGAAATACACCGACTCCTTACAAACTTTTCACCGATCCAAACGGATCACCACAACTCTTTGGAATAGAAAATAGATCACAGACAAACGAAGAACGAAGATGACGAGAAAAGATTTACCCGAAACCGATCTCCTCTTCGAAATAGCCTTCAATCTCTTCCTCTCTCCTTCCAATGTTGTAAAAGCACTCTTGCCTCCTTTTGCAAAATTTTTGAGATATGAGATATATTTTAGGGTTAGGAGACACCTAATATATATAGCCTCAAACCCACAACTAGTATTCCTATTATATATAGGAATACTCAATCCAAATCCAAATACAAATCCAAATTCATTGACATATTCCTATTATATGTAGAAATATACAATCCAAATATATTGAGGTATTCTTATTATATGTAGGAATACTATATAAAAGTTCAGGATATTTTTCACATAGGTTGGGAACCCCACCCACTCCAATAAATCTCCCCTTCACAACTATGTGGAGGGGGTCGTCATCCCGACAATTTGCCTATAGTACTCAAACTTTTTTTTTGGAAGACTTTTGTCAATATGTCTGCTCCGTTATCATCCGTATGAACCTTCTCAAGCGCTGCTTGCTATTTTTCAACCACATCCCGTATCCAATGATACCGGGTATCAATGTGCTTGGACCGGCTATGAAATGTCTGGTTCTTCACAAGGTGAATTGCACTATGGCTATCGCAAAGCAAATGGTACTGCTCTTGCTTTAGTCCCATTTCCTGCATTAACTTCTTCATCTACAATAATCCTTGCAAGCCTCCGTCGCCGCAATGTACTCTGCCTCTGTCGTCGACAAGGCAACACACTTCTGCAATTACGACTGCCACGATACCGTTCTACCAGCAAACATTATCACATAGCCCGAAGTCGATCGCCTCGTGTCTACATCTCCAGCCATATCAATATCGGTATACCCAACCAGCTTCGACTCGTCACCACCAAAAGAAAGTCTCAAATCGGCAAGGCCCTAAAGGTATCGTAGAATCCATTTGACCGCACTCCAATGTACCCTTTTAGGATTAGAAGTATACCTGTTAACTGTGCCAACTGCGTGAGCGATGTCTGGCCTCGTACACACCATAACATACATGAGACTCCACACAGCTGAGGCATATGGAATTCGCTCCATATCTTCCTTCTCGTCCTTGGTAGATGGACACTGCTCCTCAGTGAACTTAAAGTGAGCCGCACGGGGGTTACTAACTTGTCACGACCCGCACCCGAAAAATCGGGCATGAGTCGTGGGTACGTCCAGCCTACGCCGCAGAATCGGCGGTAGAACGTTGTAAAGGTTCGTTCTAGGTCACAATATCTATATCTCACAAATATGCCAATATAACCTCTCTAAAAGGAGGGCAACCACGCAATATATATAACTCTCAATCACAATAACTAGGGGAAGAGTAAAAGCACGATAAGATAGCACAAGAAAACAAGAACCAAAGAGCAAGAACAATATCTAAATATACAGTCCAAGTCTAAAGTCTACAACATCACAGAAGCAACAAAATAATAAATACAGTCATCCAAAATAGCAACTGGGAACAACCCAGGAAAACCCACCTAGCTAACTAGGGTGCTAACGACGTCTCCTCGA